>PPOD03000212.1:36620-83251 GCA_003708425.3 Jamesozyma rosinii
TATTCAAAGTGGCAATTCTTGAGCTATTCTCTTCTTGCTGTCTATACACACCCACTAATGCATCTGACTGTTCAAACATAGAGTTTTTTAATGAAATAACAATAAATTGGAGGTCAGGATTACCATGCCTTCTAATATATGTAGCGATTCTTTCAACATTCGTTATATCTAAAGCTGCATCAACTTCATCAAGAATGAAGAACGGACTTGGTTGATACGAATTAATCGCAAACAATAACGCTAAGGCTGCAACAGTCTTTTCACCACCGGATAAATACTCCATATCTTTGAATCTTTTTAGCGGAGGAGTGGCATGGTACCTGATACCTGCATTATATGGCTCATCCTCGTCCTCTAAAGTTAGAGAAGCATTACCACCTGCTAATTCGACAGTAGAATTTGGGTTTCTAGTTAGCTCCCTATAGATGGAATCTAAATGCTCAGAAACATAATCATAGGCCTTTTCAAATAATTCTTTTCTCTTTTTCTTAATCTTTAAAAATTGGGCATATATCTTTCTTTCTTCTGATTTCAAAGCTTCCGTTTCAGTATCGACGACTTCAAATCTCTGCTGAGCATCATCATATCTTTCTGCTGCCTTTGCATTCGGCTGCAGGAAACTCAGATTATCTTCAATCTCCTTTATGTGGGTTTCCAGCTCTCGACTAACCGAACTAGCTCCACTCTCCTTGTATTTGGAAGGAAGGTCATGATAATCAATATCAAGCTCGTTTGATATCTTCATCGCTTCCTCATCAATCTTCACAATTGGCAGGTCTACCAAGCTTGTCGAGGATAAGATAGGTAGATCGATGCTGGAAATCTTACAATTTTGCAAAACCCCAACTCTTTCTAGATCAACCTTTTCTAGATCATCTCTGATTTCGTCTCTTTGACGCTTCAAAGTTTGGATATTCATTTGATATTCGTTGAGATGATCTTCTGTAGCATCGAAATCGCGTTGTTTAGCACTGTAAACACTTTGAAGTTTTTCAATCTCATCCTTTTGATCAGAAACATCAACATCCAATTTTTCAATATGCTCTTGAAGTTTCGTCTCTTGCTTCTCTATATTCTTGAGCTCAATATTCGCCTTTGATAAATCATTTTGGGCTTTCTCGAACCTTATATTCGTGGCCTGCAGTCTTTCTGTTTCAAACTGGAGCTTGCTTTCAATATTCAATATCTCCTTTTGTAATTGTTGTAGTTCCTTTGACTGCTTTCTCATTATTTCACCAGAATGATTTTCGTATTCTCTGATAGTGAATCCTAATTTATCCGTGAACTCCTTATATACGACATTTTGTACTTTTTCCTTTTCAATATTAGCATCATTGATAGATTTACTGAACCTATCTTTCTTTTCAGTAAGCGCATCGAGCTTTGGATTATACTCGTTGTCAATTAATTCATTTTGGTATTGTAACTCAACCTTGTTTTCTTCTATAGCCCTATTCATTTGACTTAGCTGGATCCTGATACCAGATGTCTCAGAATTCAACGACGATATAATGGTTTCCAAATTTCTAGCATTCATCGAAGCTGTGTAATTAGCATTGGTGACATTCTCAATTTGTTCCAATAACCTATCCTTCAATGCCATCAGACTCTGGTATTCTTCTTTATCCCATCTATTGTTGTTATCCTTCGAAATACCACCAGTCATCAGCCCCGCTCTGTGGATTAAAGCTCCTTCTAGAGTGACCAACTTCGATCTAACTCCCTGTTTCCATTTCAATCTTTTTGCCACCTCCATATTATGACATATTATGGAGTCGGAACAAATGTATTGCATAGCTCTTTCATATTCCGGATCATATTGGATGGCATTGATAGACAGCAAATATTCCTGTGAGTCTGCGACTGGCAGAGTTGCCATTTCAGAATCTATGGTATCTAACGGGATGAAAGATGCTGCACCTGCACGCTGCTTTTTTAGGTATGAAATACATTCCTGTGCAGTTGCTAGATTGTCAACAATGATAGAATCGAAATTTTTACCAAGGATGGTGGATATGGCCAGAGCGTATTTATCTTTCTTTGGATGACATAAGTCATGAACCAGACCCTTAACACCTGGAAAAAACCTTCTTAGCATTGCAACATTTTCTCTTGATTTTTTTTCTTTCATCGATTCTCTTTGGTTTGCACTTAAGTCATCTATTTTCACCAATGTTTCACGTAATTTATAGTTCAAGTCATATTCTTGGTTGCTTGTTGATTCAATTTCAGACTGCAGGGCTTTCAATTCTTCTAATTTCTCAGAGTGCAGGGAATTTTTATCGTTCAAGGAAGACGCCAGTTCAGCCGCTTGCAATTCGTTATTTTCAAGACTGACCATGATTTCATCATTGATACGTTTTCTCGAGATTTCAATTCTCTTTTGAAGCAATTCAAGCTCATCCACAACCTCTTGCTTGTCATTCTCCAATAATGAGATTTTCTCTTCCAATACAGACCCACCAGAGGTTAGGTATTTTTCGTTTAACTTTTCGTACATATCCATATCCTCGTCAGTTAAGCGGTATTTGTTATAATTCTTGGCTGATTCTTTAATATCATCCTCGAATGATTTCTTGGTCTTTTCGACTGTCTTTAACTGGCTTTGGAATCTTTCAATGTATACTTCTTGTCTTTCGATGTCCTTTTTGAATGACTCTATTCTCTTTTCAATATTAGCAATCCTTTTTTGGGTAGCACGCTGTGGTAACTTAATGAGTTTCAAGTCTGAAAACAGCTTTTCCTTTTCCTTTATTTTGTAGTCCAATGTGCTCTTTTGTTTTGCTATGGAAGCACTTTCTCTGGTGAAGGAAGTCTTTGACCTTTGTAAATTTTTCTCTTCACTGGAGATCTTTTCCTTCATCTCTGTTATTCGTGACTTCGAGTCCTTCAAATTCTTGCTTAGCTTGTTCTTTTCTTGTTCTAGATGATACAATTTCCACAATGCTCTATATTTCTGTAGAAGTTTCTTTTCACCCATGTTTTTCTTGTATTCTTCGTCTTTGTTTATACCATCTTCATAGGTTTGTAATTCCGATTGGATTCTTCTTCTGTTCTTAATCGATTCTGCTGCGGATTTGCTCAGGAACTCTATCTTTTCTTTCAATCCATCGTACTCCTTCTTATACTGCATTGAACCTGAGACCTCTTCGAATAGTTTCGATAGGTCCTGCGAGGACTGCGAGGCAATTTGTTCTACATCACCCTGAAACACCAAGAAATTCTTTGCCTTGATTAAAATGTTTTCGTGTTCCAAGAAGGTCGAATATTCCTTAAACGTCTTTGTCTGGTTTCCGATTTTATAAAAACTGTCCCCATTTTTAGATATACTTCTCATCAATTCGATAGTCTCGTCGCCCTTCTGGTAAAAAGCCTTGACATAGGCTGTACTTGGATGATTTAATTCGTGGCTCTCTTGGTCGCGATCCTGCTCGTTGCCGTCGTCATTGCTAATGACACCTCTGTAGATCAAGTCCTTTAGAATGTTCGATCTCAAATGGTTGCTTCTAACACCAAGGACAAACGAAATGGCATCCATCATGTTTGATTTACCTGAACCATTGGGACCGATGATACTTGTAAAGTTTGAGTCTCCAAAGCCGACTTTGACAATGCCTTTATAAGACTTGAAGTTATTTAATTCTAAACCTAATAGACGACCCATGTTGTATCTGGTTTGAATAGCAGATCAATCCTCTTTCTAGCAGTTCCTTGAGGGTATAGAAAGAGTAAGTGTATAAATATTGAATGTTTACTACAAGTAATGTAGTGTAAAGAGTGTTTAGTTTGTTTTATTTTACGCGTTCCAAATTCGCTCTATGTATCTGTTTTTTTTACTATTTTGGTGTTGTGTTCTACGCGCCGTTGCTCGATAAAACATATACACTGCCGTTCGAACGTACAATATTTCCCAGTCATGGTGTACTCAACTAGTTGTAGATAGTGTGCTGCAAGAATACAAACTATAGCCATATACACAGATAAAGTAGTCATTATGTGTGCACTCATTAAATACACATGCATTTGTTTGTAAATCTAAGAGTATATATAGACGGCCAAATGTGAAATCACGTGCACAGGGCCATACACTATCAAAAAAATCGGAGCGGATTCTTCAGACGGAATATTTATTAGTAAAGGGAAGGAAAAACTAGTTTTGTGAAAATATTATGAATCCTAGGAGGAATGAGAAACACTTGGACTTTTTTATTCCAACTCCCACGGATACAAGACATTAGGATATTTTACTGATACACACATATATACACACACATATATATGCATGTATATATTTATCAGAAGCTAGGATATTCATAGTACTTACCATAGAATATACTTCGCAGCAAGTGCAGAAACACCAGTCTACTCAGAACTGCAACACACTATAACCGCTGCATAAACGATGTCCCCGCTTATGTCTTCCTCAGCTCCATCCACTTCCCCAACACAATATCCACTGCGTGATATTCCAATACCATACATATATTCGCATCCATATGCACAGGATACACTTCACATCCATAGAGCATCTGAACCAGAGACAACAACTGCATTAACCGAAAAGGAATTAAATGAAGAGAACACAGGAAAGGCCGAGTCTTTGAAACGAGCAAGAGAGCTGGATCCAGTTACTGGCGATTTAAAGAGAATCAAACTCAACAATAGCAAGAGCACGAATAGTGCCAAGTTGGACTCCTTGACCCAAGCTGCCACAACCACACCAACAACGGAGGCAGCAAGCAATGTAACACCTAACGAAGATATTATAAACGGTAATGATAATTTAACGACTCCGTCAGAACACATGGACGACATCAAAGATTCGATAATATTGGATGATGCACTCCCGTTATCCCCTGTGGCGTCTTCCGGTAGAGGCTCGCCAGCAGAAATCAAGGCACTCGACACATTTTTCACAGCAAAGATAACTCCTCATGATATGGCATTCTTAAACGATAGCAATAATGCACTGGAGTTACAGAATTTAGCCTATAAAATTATCTCCAGACTGAACAGATCACAGTTAACAGACTTGAACGTCCTGATAAGAGATCATCTGAAAAGGGATATGATTGGAACACTGCCTCTAGAGATTTCTTTGAAAATACTGACGAAGCTATCCTTTCCAGATATCGTCTCATGTTTGCTAGTTTCCAAAAACTGGAATACTATCATTCATAACACAGCATATCTATGGAAGCATCTGCTATTGACTGAAAGCTTTGTTTCAAAAGAAAACTTTCCAAAGTATATCGATGGCCTAAAAATAAAATACCCAACCCTCTCTAATAATATAGAAGATGCATTTAAATTCGACTTTCTGGAAAGCTGTCGCATTTTAAAAAATTGGTACAACTCAAGTTTCACACCGAAGAGAACAACGCTGAAGGGCCATATGACAAGTGTGGTAACATGCCTACAATTTGAAGATGAATATGTCATCACAGGGGCTGATGATAAAATGATAAGAGTGTATGATGCCATGAAGAAGAAATTTCTCTTGGAATTAAGTGGCCATGAAGGTGGTGTTTGGGCATTGAAATACGACACAGATGGTATTTTGGTTAGTGGCTCAACTGATCGTAGTGTGCGTATTTGGGATATTAAGCGTGGCTGTTGCACGCATGTGTTCAAAGGTCATACCTCAACTGTTAGATGCCTTGATATCGTTGAATATAAAAACAACAAATACATAGTGACTGGCTCAAGAGACCACACATTGCATGTCTGGAGGCTATGCAAAGATATATACAACCGTGATAACGACAAGGACAAGGACAACTTGCAGTACCCACTAGTATATGATTCGCCAGATAACAATCCGTATTTTGTAGGTGTGCTGAAGGGTCATGTTGCGTCTGTGCGTGCTGTATCTGGACATGGAAATATTGTGGTGAGTGGATCTTACGACAACACATTGATGGTTTGGGATATTGCACAGATGAAATGTCTATATATTCTATCGGGCCACACAGATAGAATCTATTCGACTATATATGACCACAAGAGACAAAGGTGTATATCCGCTAGTATGGATTCAACTATAAGAATCTGGGATTTGAAAGATATTTGGAAAAATGGAATTTGCCAGACAGTTTGTTTTGCGGGCACCACATGCACAAGGGTTGCCGAGTCTTACAAGACATTAAACGGGCACACTGCGCTAGTCGGCTTATTAAGACTATCTGATAAGTTTTTAGTCAGTGCCGCAGCAGATGGGACACTAAAAGGCTGGGATGCCGACACCTATTCATTGAACTTTTCTTACCACCATAGTGTATTGAGTGCTATAACAACGTTTCACATGGACGACAATTTATTAGTAAGTGGCTCAGAGAGGCAATTTAACATCTACAATTTAAGAAATGGGAACCTAGTCCACTCGAACATCTTGAGAGATGCAGAGCAGATATGGTCAGTGAATTTTAAGGGCAAACTATTGGTTGCAGCCGTTGAGAAAGACGGACAGAGTTTTATTGAAATGCTGGACTTTAGCACTGATGAGCATACCCAGGATAGAAGGCATGATCGCATTGACAACGACAACACCGATAGTCCTGAGTTGAGCCAAGATGATAATGTTGATGACGAAGGTGAAGAAGAGGACGAGGAATACAATGACCAAGACGAAACTAATAGCACAGAAAGCTATTTTAACAATAGCAGTAACAATAATGAGTTATTTAGATAACGGAGCACATCTGATATAGCAAATATCCAAACATACCCACACTACATGTGTAAGGCAAGTGAATGACTATGTACATATTTATATCTTATTTGCACGAATATATAACATCCTCAACTATTACAGGAGCTAACCACTACACAAACAATTAAATGAGTCTTGAATTCTAAAATAATATAACGTAAATACCATGCTAACGAATTTGTGCTAGTTGATCATGTTGGTTTGAGTCTCTGTGTATCGACGTAGTCTCTGTAGTGTTACTAGCTGTTTGTCTGTGTGCGCATTCACAGTCCCATATTGCCTGCCTATACTTCCTCGAGCGGTTCCCCTCGGGCCGCATCGCAGAAACAGGTGCGAATTTGAACAAAGCTGTGCTCCAAGAGCAGCGGGCGGAGTTAACAGCCAGCGAAGGGAATGCAGAAAAGGTTGGGCTGTGGATTTGCACCCAGATTGAACAAGATACTGAAGCAACGGCTGTCGAGTCGGAGCAGGCATATATATAACGGAAATTAACTGGTTGATGTCTTGTCGATAAAGCTTAATATCTTCTTTTACCCATTGTGATAGTTTCTGGTGTTATGACGGATACCTGAGAGGTGCTAAATATAATAACCACATAGAAATAGACATACAGCATGGCAAGAGTGAACCCTGAACAGCAGGCATTTGGCAATGGACCATTTAAGTCGTATCCTATTGTCAGTGATAAACTTATCAATAGACTACTTAGGTTGAGGAAGAAAGTCACTGCGAAGATGGTCGTAGTGAGTGTATTGATTGCGGCCTGTTCCTTTGTTGTATTTTTACTTGGTGTCAATGTTGTTATCCAATACAGAACGATCCAAATTGACCAACGGGCCAACATGTTCAAGAAGTTGATCTATATTGTTTTTAGTGTGGGTGCAATATTCGAACTAGTGCAGCTAATTGCATGGATTGTTGAAAACTGGACTATGAAGAAAGGGGGCAGCTATAGCAGGCTGGCAAACAGCGAGAATAGCTATGTCGGTAGTAATAGCACATGAGTAGAGGAGCAAGAGAGTATGAGGTCCTTCTTCAATGAGACAGAAAACACAAACCGGCCAATATATCGATCGCCCTTCTGGTTCGGCAAGGTATACCAAGGTGAGCCAGTTTCACATGCTCCCTGCGTGGCTACACAAGCATAAATGTAAATATAAGTACAAGTATATATGAAACATTGTAATCAAGTCAATACAAAAAGAGCACTCTACCATTATTCCTGAATGATAGTGATGCCTGTCTGTCTGTACGTATAAGTTGACTCCTTGTCCACTCAGCTCTTGCATATGGGATGCACTTGCGTGGCATTAATAAGTACCGCAGTAGCAAAACAAAGGGTTATGAGAATAGGGTGAATTCTCTCTCCGTCTCTTGCCATTGCAATTGGAGAGGAGGCCAGGACACACAAGACTGGGGAAAAAGGGAATTCGCAACGTGAATAAAACGGAACTGGGAGTGGGATTGGGAAATTTCTGCGCAAACAACGGGTGCTTGTAGTATCACGGTCCCTAACCATGCCGGTGGGGGCTTATCGATATTGGGCAACATTGCGGTCTGTTTGGTTCGCTGCTGACAGAACGGGATGCTGGCGATGGCAGCCAACCACTCGTTGCGGTGCCTCCGCCAGGTCCTCGTTGCTGTCCGTTTTTCTCCCAATCGCTTGATGTTCCACCAGAATCCACCACTGCTGAATTTTTTTTATCATGCCCTTTTGCGCTCACACACAAACCCAGGGACAGAGACCCAGAGCTGAAAATTAATCTAATTTCAATGCAAAAGCAAAAGTACAACACAACAAAACAAAACAGAGCAAACTGCAGACCCAGACAAGGATGCGAAACCAAAAGAAGCACACAAATTAAAACAAGCGTCCTTTTCTTGGATCACACATTTTATTAATTTTTAAAAAGCAAAAAGACAAGAATTACTTCTAATTGCTTCTTCTGATTCATTTCTCTTACAACATACTCTTCTTTCTTGAACCTATACATACTTTTTAATAGACATATTTTTGCATCAACCACGTAAAACAAATTGTTCCTCTACAGTGCAGTATATACCTACGTATACGCATACACACACGAACATATATATACGCACGCACATACTTTTACCCACTCGTAAAGAACCATTAACACATAATTATAACAAGTGGTACTGATACTGATCCAACAGGAATATACATTAATACTCGCATAATGGCAGGTAGAGTTTATGACCCAATACACGATGTATTCCAGGATACACCTGCGAAGTCACACCAACTCAGCACAACGACAGATACCCAAATTGACCCTATACCCACAGCAAATTCTGCT
The DNA here is from genome assembly GCA_003708425.3 of Jamesozyma rosinii. NCBI lineage: Eukaryota > Fungi > Ascomycota > Saccharomycetes > Saccharomycetales > Saccharomycetaceae > Jamesozyma > Jamesozyma rosinii. The sequence goes on from PPOD03000212.1 coordinate 45,654, forward strand.
ACATCAGTCCCGGCAGCAGCTTCTGCTTCCGTGCCTGCAATGAGCACAAATCACAGCACTGCTGGGAATGACACTGTTGATAATGGTGATTCTACTCAGAGTGACGAGAATAGCAACTCGCAATTACTACTTGGCCTCCAGAAGATCAATGATTCTTCAAACAGCACACCCGCCAAACCACGTCTAAATTTCGAACCGAACCTGATCCCAAACATAAGTTCAACTAGCATACAAAATAAAATCGCAGACAGCATTAACGCTGCGGCATTGATAACTACAGTAAGCAGATATAATAGGCATCTGAAAAAGCCTGATGGCGATTACTTTTCAAGAAAGGACCTGCAATTTAACTTTCTGAATCTCCTACTCACTGATAAAAGACCGATCTTCACAAACATATTTAAGGATTTCTACCTAAACTCCCTGGTACCAATATCAGACACATTCTCATTCTTAAAACCCGCAGCATCTACATCTACACCAACAATTGCACAAGCCCTGTCGAACCCAAGCAATATACTCAATGTTAACGACCCAGCATTCGATGCCAGGAGGTTCGTTGGTCACGAAAAGCTTACATTCTCACAGGCCTATGTTCTATGTCTAGCAACATCTACGAAATGCTCCAAGATTCTTCGCGATAAGCTCTTATTGGATCATCAAGTCGCATTCTCAACGTGTCTCCTCGGCATTCTAGTCAACATTGGCAGACTAAACACTACAATAAATTTCTACTTAGAAATGACTTCTCAATTGCGTACGTTCCATTGTGTACCATCCCTGCAGTACAAGGTTTCTGATCCAAAATCATTACAAGATACACCGAGGTTAAAGTCTATTGTCAAAAATTTACCAATAGGGAACGATCCATTGCTGTTGAGTGATATATATAGGGCTATACATGAGAAAAAAGGAAAGTATAATATCATCAACATGCTGTTTGCCCTTTGTGATAACGTCACTCTGATAAATTTGAATTTTTTGAATAATGAGGACTATATTAGGTTCAACAAAAGACTGGTTCCAGACGGGAAATTGAGCTTGTTCAGAGATATATTTGATAACGCAACATACGATGCACAGGGGAGAGCTAACATATTACTTTGGTTACTATACATTCATCTAGAAACAAATCTGATTGATGTTGAGATTGAGGAATCGATAAAGTTATTTGGGGAACGTGTAGATGGTAAAGATGATGAGTGGAGAATTGTATTGACAAAGAATAACAACACTGAAGAAGATACTGATCTTGACTACGAAGTAGAATTTGGTCTGGAGCAGAAAGCAAAGAGGAAGGAGTTTTTAGAAAAGATTAAACTTGCAAAGAAGAATGCTGGCCCAAACGCTAAGAAAGGCCACAAATCAAGCACACCAGCTAAAAAGGTATCAAAAGAAGAAGACGAAGTGAAAGAGGCAGCCCTCAGCAATGGTAGTGACTCCAGGGTGAAGAAAAGAGCTCATCATGAAATCACAATAAAGAACATTACATCTCCCACTTCTGAGGATGAAAATAGCCATTGCAAGGATACCGAGAATGGTCCTAAAAAGAAAAGAGGGCGGAAGAAGAGAACAATGTCAGGACAAACGAATATCCCTGATGAGCATAGTGAAAGCACAAGCAAAAATGAAGAAACTCATAAAGAGGCTGACATCGGGAGTAGTCTACCTTCCAGTGCTAATACAACCCCGAAGAAAACAAACACAGGTGACAGTATAATAGTAATAAATCCAGATGATGCTAATATGAAGGAATCTTCGCAAAATATTAAGGTCAACGATAAGCTCTCAACTAAACTCAGTGATCACAATCTCCAAAGAATCAACAAATTGATTGAGATGGACCATGACAAAATGGTTACAAATTTAAACAAGACCCAACTCGAGTTCCTAAACGACCTGCTTGAGTCCCACGAGACAATACGGTCCAAAAGAAGAGAAATTGGATTGATCAAAATATTTAATGAATTTGAAGATATTCCTATGGCATCTGTTATCGGTATTCGTGGTAAAAAGAGACGGAAATTCAAGGACAAATTGCTTGGGTTTGAAACAGATTACCTAAGGTACCTTAACGTCTCAAAGGATTTCTTATTCAATAAGATGAAAGTCGAACCAACTGATGAAATTGAGAATCAAATCGAAAAAGATTTCTTTAAATTATAAAACTATTTATGGTTCATTCAACGATGTCCATACATATAAAGCATGTTTGTAGTCTTATTAATCAGATAAATAAGTTAAATAATTATAATTAGATAGAGATAAATTGTAACTAATAAACAGTTCGACGAGTTCATTACTTTGGAGCATTACCACTCTTTTGATTTCCAGAGTTGCCTGCAGCTTGGTGAGCACTACCCGAAACATACTCCATGGCCTCGTTAAGCTTGGTCTTTGCCTCATTATAATATTCTTTGAAGCCTTCAGACATGGAATCATCGGCAACTTTATCATCTACTTCAGCCTTGGCATTGTCCTTACCTCTTTGTGCTGAATCGACGGCACCTTGAGCTAACCCTTTATCCTTTTCTGGCTGAACTTTAGATGCTAGCTTGTCTGCTTCAGTGGTAATATACTCCTTACCTTGCTCTAGATATGATTTTTGGGAGTCCGGTTTAATGGTTTCCTTTGCTCTTTCAGATAAATCTTTTCTACCTTTATCAGACATTATTATTCTTGTTTGTACTGTCACTTTCTGTATTACCATTTGGATTTAAAAGAAAATAGAGTAAAGATATATTTTTGAAATCATATGATCCCATCTGGTAAGCTTATATAGTAAATATAGTCTCTAATGAATACCTTATTTTTTCATTTCTCAGTGATCTGAATACTTTAACATTGTCCCCTAAATAATATGATGTGTATTTGGCCTTCGCTTGTTTCAAAGTCTTTCCCCCAAGAATGTTTGGATATGTTAAAGGTGTGGTGTTATGTGATACAATCCAGGCATCATCCTTATCATGTGTTCTGGCCCCATTGGAGATTAGTCTAGAGTTTAATCCAACTTCTCCACAATCTGTATCCCACGTCCAAATATCAAAAATTAGACTCACTGGCCCCTTTGGTCGCTAATCCAGAACCCACTCATGCAAAGACCCAATTATAGACCTTCACATAGAATGGATTAATGTATTTGGCCATCCATTTTAACTTCAGGCACCTATCAAGTAAGCCTCACCATAATGTGTCATTATTTCAACGTTTGAGAATTTACTAAATTCTTGTGCAGGGTAATACTTTCTTTATGCTCTAACGGAGTTGCCTTTTAAAGAACCTTATGGAAACTTGAAAAATAATCTCTAGAACTTCAAGAAATTTTCTATAACAGCATAGTAAATCTAAGAAGACCATATATTAACACCCGAGAATAGCCACTGACATATACATGTGCTAGTATATAAGCATAGAAGGTAATTGATTGTTCTTTATATTAATCACCAGTAAAATTTCAACAACCTAAGAGACCCACTAGGTAATTATATAGTAAAAAAAAGAAGAATAAACTACAAGAGGATTACAATATTTCAATTTGCTTTAAACAATGATGAAACTTTGTCCTAAATCATTTCTAAGTGCTCGTTCAGTTCACTACTATTCCAAAAGTTCGGCAAGAATCCCCCTAGCTCCTCTCGTCTTCAAAGACCGAATAAGGGTGGCGCAGAAATCGAACTTTCACACCACATCAATAAGGCCTCAAGCAATAAAGGACCCATATGAAACTCTAGGTGTACAAAAGTCTGCAACAAGTTCGGAGATCAAAAAGGCATACTACAAATTGGCCAAGAAATACCATCCTGATATAAACAAAGAGCCGGATGCCGAGAAAAGGTTCCACGATTTGCAAAACTCCTACGAGATCTTATCAGACGATACAAAACGTAAGCAATATGATCAATTTGGCCCATCTGCATTTGATCCAAATTTCGCCAATGCACAACAGCAAGGAGGCAATCCATTTGCCAATGGTGGCAATCCATTCGGCAATGGGGCAAACCCCTTCGGCAATGGTAGCAGTCCATTTGGTGATTTTGGCGGTATTAATTTTGAAGATTTATTTGGTGCAGCATTTAATAATGCACATGGTGGTAGTGCAAGACAGGGGGGAAGAACAGCAGGGAATATGTATAGGGAGGTTAAAGGTGAACCGATCCATGTTGCATGTGAACTAAGTTTCAAAGATGCGGTGTTTGGTAAAAGCAACGTCAATATTAAATTCAACAGCTATGATCCATGTAATACTTGCAGCGGATCAGGTATGAAGGCCGGTGCACAAAGAGAAACCTGCAGCACCTGTCACGGGTCAGGTACACAGGTTCATGTAAGAGGCGGATTCCAGATGATGTCTACTTGTAGTGACTGTCGTGGTGAAGGTTCCAAGCTAAATCCAAAGGATGTTTGCCAATCCTGTCACGGTGATGGTGTTAAATTCACAAGCAATAAGAGTATTGATGTTGATTTGCCAAATGGTCTACAAGATGGTGATGTTATCAGAATTCCAAACCAGGGTTCTTACCCACATATGGCCATCGATCCAGAATTGAAGGATAGTATTAAAACTCAAAGAGGTGATATTTTAGTAACAATCAAGGTCGATAAAGATCCAAAGTTCTCGATTAAAAATAAGTACGACATTTGGTACGAAATGGAAATTCCTATTACAACAGCTGCATTAGGTGGTACAGTTACAGTGCCTACAGTGGATGGTACAAATATTAGATTGAAAGTCCAGTCAGGCACCCAGGACGGTGAAATAATCTCAATACCTGACATGGGTGTACCACGTAGCGCAGGATTATTTGGAAATAAGACAGCACGTGGCAGTATGAGAGTTCAATATAAAATAGTGATTAAGAAACCACAATCAGAAGCTGAGAAATGCTTGTGGGAGGCCTTAGCAAATGTCACTAATGATCAAACAGCTAAAAGATCGGATTCATCAAACTTTGGAAGAATGGATTTTTCAAATAATACTGAATCAACAGGTACTTCGTCGTCTACCTCGCCAGATGAACCAGGGAAGTTGGGCAGGTTAGAAAGATTTATTTCTGATACATTCAAAAAGATAAAAGGTGATATCAAGAAGGATAACTAATCGCTTATCCCGTTTATAAAAGACTACACTAGACACATATACCTAGATAATAAAACTTGTATATACAATCATACATTATATTGGAATTGGGATTTATTTCACTGAGACCGCATTGTTTATATCCGTTAAACAGTCGTACCATGTGCTGATTTTTATGTACTGTAAGGGTCTTGGCTACAAAGTTGAGATTAGGTTTTATCGTTTTTATTGAACTAGGAAATTGTTTCCGAGCTTTAACTTTTTAAAAAGCAATAATTTTATCAATATGAATATGCAATAATGCGTACAAAACATTATCATAAAAAGTACAACTATGCAACTGGAGATTTGCGTACTAACACATGCAAGAAGCATATGGTGTTACGCATACTAATGCTTAACGTAAGTCTCGCTAGTAACTCTTGCTAACAATGGTTTAGACCACGGTGTTATTCTAATATGTAGAATAGAGACACACACATATCATCTGACTAGTGCGTATGCAGTACATCGGATATGCAAATAGTTTTTGGCCATGCTGCTCCAACAGCTGTGCTCATGAATATGCCTCAATCTGAAGCTGATTTGATTCCTTCTAACCAGGCAGTCTTCTCTGTATAATCATTAATATTCCAAAATCTGTGTAAGGTTGGTGTCCCATTATTTCTCGATGATATTTCACTCGACATGATCTTGACTACAGATAACTTCTCAATGCTACAATAATTGTTATCATCTACAATCACAAGAGACGAAATTCCCATCGTATTTACGAGCTGGCCTAGATCATGACATGCTGAATAGCCAGATCTCGTCATCCATGGTTGTTCTGAACTACACTAACAAAAGGTTTAACCTATTCTCTCCTAGAAAGTTCCTGAGTGACATCATAGAAACTGTAATCTTAATCTGTACGCCTCTATATACCTCAGAAGACCACATGGCAAGGTAGTATTAAGACTAACCTGGAAAGTCAGGGGAGAGCACCATATGCGAGATTCTGGGGGGTATATATAAAAGTAGCTCATATAGCCGTAGCTGTTTTTATTCGCTCTATTTTATTTTTCACGGGCGAGCCTGAGCGGGGAACCTGAAAAAATCCTGCAGGAGTTTAAGTTCATAAATCAGCGAATCTCGGCAGGTATATGAATAAAATCTGGGGGTGTTTTGCTGGTTTTTTCCTGGATACTCCCGACTCAGCTGCTACATGTCAACAAACTGCATTGGGACTCATGAGACCACTTTTTATATACCAATTGATGTTGTTGAGACTGTAGACACCTCCTGCCACTTTGATATCGACCGTTTATTAAATAACAGCTAACCAATTGTAAGATAAACAGGCTCTTATTGCAACCGTAATGCGGATCTTGAGCTTGTAACAGATCTTCGAACCAATTATTGAAGAAGGCGTAGCACGCTGGTATCCTTGTTTACCAACCGTATCTTGTGTAGGTTTTCAAGGCAACTGATTGGATAGAGTGTCGTTGTGCGGATGATTCAATGCCTACAAGAAGCCGAACACGCCATGATGGTATCGCTTTGTCTTAATATTGCTAAACAAAAAAGCAGCAACCAAATTCTTGACACGCCTCAATTAAGATCAGAAAAAGAGCAAAAAAACAATAAGCCTGTTAAAGATAATACTAGATTACACTGAACTATATTAAAAAAAATATAAAAAAATCAGCTTCAAACTGTTATACCCTGATACCCATACCTGTGAATTACTTTGTTGCCGTGACCACCTTGGTACTTTCAACTGTATTGGTCATGTTCTTCTTTGTAACTCCCTTGGTGTCCAGCATGCTTGCAATGCTAGATTCTGCGGCAATCTCGCTGCATGTGCTGTTATTTCTTGCCCCTTCGATCTTCATCGACTTCTTTTCGTGGCTCTTCAAATGTCTTAACATGTTACTCTTGACGTTGAATGATTTCTTACAACTCTTCCATGGACATTTGAATGGCGTGTCACCCGTGTGAATCAAATAGTGAGTTTTCAATGTAGATGGCCTTGAGCAGATCTTACCACACACTGGACACTGTTTACGCAGCCGTATAGCCAGACTTAGGTTTGATTGTATACTGATTGGAATAGGGATTGAGCCTGGTGCGACAACGTTATTGTTTGCGAATTGTTGTTGTTGCTGCTGCTGCTGCTGCTGTAGTTGTGGCTGTGGTTGTGGTTGCATTTGTGGTTGTGGTGATCTTTGTTGTTGTAGCTGTAGCTGTTGCTGTTGTAGCTGCTGCTGTTGCTGTTGCTGCTGCTGTAGTAATTGCTGCTGTTGCTGTTGTTGTTGCATTAGTAGATTAGCAGCATGATCGTTTGTATTTTGGTTCATCATCATAGGACCGTTTTGCTGGTGGTAAGCGTAAGCATCGTACTCGTTGCGAGGCATAGCTTGGATATTTTTATTAATTTGGCCCTGTTCAGACTGACTGGGCATCCTTGATGGCACATGACATCCATTCATTTGGTTATATTGGACTGGGGCTTTTGTTGTGTAATGCTGACCGGCATACCCAGTTGGGAGACCATTAGTAGGCTGCATTTGTACCTGACCCTCTGGCCCCACTGGGTTTTGTGCTAGGACATAGTAATGTCCTTGAGGTTGTTCCTTTTGTTGTAGTACTACTGGTGCGTCTTGAACAGCGGATAACATGCCGTTGTTGTTAACTGTGACTACTTGATTTGCACCAGAGTAAGGAGTCTGCACTGGACTCACCATGTTACTAGGATAGTAGTACTTGATAGGACCCTGTGAGTTTGTTATTTTGTTTACTTGATAACCGTCTTGTCTTGGGGAAGTTTCTAGACACATAGTTGATATAGCTGAGTCTCTTCTGATTTGGGGTGATGTTTTTATGGATGAGCTGCCATTTTGTTGCTGTTGCTGTTGCTGTAATTGTTGTTGCTGTAATTGTTGTTGTTGCTGCTGCTGTTGTCTTTGTTGTTGTAATTGTAGTTGTTGTTGTTGTAATTGCTGCTGCTGTAGTTGCTGCTGTTGTAGTTGCTGCTGTTGCTGTTGTTGTAATTGTTGCTGTTGTTGTTGCTGTTGTTGCTGTTGTTGCTGCTGTTGTAATTGTTGCTGTTGTTGCTGTTGCTGTTGTTGCTGTTGCTGTTGTTGTTGTTGCTGCTGTTGTTGCTGCTGCTGCTGCTGTTGTTGATTTACAGTGTATTTTGGATTAAAATGATCATTCTTTTCTTTGTAACCGTTTTTATTGACGGACATCAGAGAGGAAATAGGAGGTAATGTGATAGCCTCCTTAGTCTGGTTATTGTAGTAACTTGAGCTTGAAGCAGACAATATGCTGTCTGATCTGTCTCTCTGTGTTTGTTGTAGTGGGATTGAGTCAGGCTGACTCTGGTTGATGAATATGGTTTGGCCGTCCCTGTATGTAGAAGGGTTAGCTGTTGTGCCACCCATAGCGATGTTTTGCTGTGCCTGCATTGCTGGATTGTAGTACCTTGTTGAAATCATCAATGTTGTGGGAGGAGTGTTTGCAGTATATGGTGTCTTTGTCCGAGATATACTTCAGATATAATAATAATAGTAGTATGAGTGGTAATATCAATGATAATTGTAATACCGAGATTAGAGCTATATGCAGATATCTCCGATGCTACAATGTCACTTGTCTATTGAGTAGAGAATAAAATAAGAAAGTAATATATAAGAAATAGAAAATCAGGAAATAGAAAAAAAGACAGCGTATATAAATGAAATGATTTAGATCTGCTAAATAACAAAAAAATAAAAACAATCACACAACGTAACCGAAAACAAAAAAAAAACCAAAAAATGTCACGTATATCTTATCTATATATATATACAAGTAATCAACGCCGATGATTGATCGAATGAGGGATAGCAAAGGGGGAAAAACAAGAGACAGTCGAGCACCGAGAGTTATTTTTTTCTCCCCCTTTGCTTGTACTGCTAGATCTTCACTTGGAGAACAAGGAATGTCGTCGTATGCATATAGAGTTGTTCCAATCCGGTATCCACAAGAAAATCTGGACGACTGGGTCGATGGGCATTTGCGTGTAGCAGCGAGGTACGTTTAATGATCCAAAAGAATGATCATATGAAGAGAAGAATGGAATCAGGATTGGGAACCATAGCGGGCAAAACTGGAACATGCTCTGGCAAACCTAAGCTGGCAAATTCTTTCTTCAAGGAGGTCGGAAACGCAGTCGGGAGCATGCAGAAAGGGTGATGCAGAAAGGGTGATGCAGCACTTCCATCACCGTTCGTGCGAGAAAAAAGGCTATTCCGCTGCACCACAAAAGAAATCTCCGCGAATGGAAGCCAAGTAATGCCGGCACCTGCTTACTCAACGACCGTGCATGCAGTGGGCGTGTGCACAGAAGAGGATGCAGACAGATGTGAAACAGCCAACACCCGCATGTACATGTTGAGCGAAAAAAAGATATCCAAAAGCAAAAAGACTATATAGGAATCTAGGAATGGATGGGTGAGCGAATGACTAACGCGGCCCGGAGAGGCCGAGGAGGCAGATGGAAGGAAAATCAAAAAAAGATCTGTTTTAGTTTTTTGTGCATTCTTATGTAACTGTTTCTTAACGACTACGTAATGCAATCTTGGCCAGAAAGAAACACACAGACCCCCTAGCGAAGAGAACACGCTGTACAGAATGATTTTCCACCGTCAACAGACCGCAGAGGAAGCGCTGCAGAAAAGACTCTCAGAAATGCCTGGATATGCACAATAGCAAGCAAGTTGTGCGGTACGACGCGGACGGGGCGCACGCGAGAGGGGCGCGGGCTTTCCGTGCGCTGATGTATTTCCGTGACCAGCCTACGTGGGAAATTTCCCATTCCCGTCTCGTGCTCCCTTTTCTGGGGCGCGCTTCCAATGCCGGCCTTGTTCTTTTTTCGGAACAGGATCCCCCCGTTTCTCTCCTTCCTCCAAAAAACAAAAGTGTAAATAGCGCACTCTGCAGCATTTGCATAGGGGGCAGGAATCCCAAGATAATTGTGCTGGTTTTGCCAATCCAAGCTGTTATAGATAAGGTACAATACTCCAAAATATCCACGTGTTGTGGTGGCGTTAAACTATGGTACACCTCACACCTCAAATATACACTACAACCACCATACACGTATATGTTAGGCTCACCTGTTACGACATGTGTTGCTTTCCCTCATGGCTGGTGGTGGGATGATTTTCGGAATAGTCTATGATCTACTCTGGTGTGGAAAAACAAAACCCACACCAATTCTGTTGCTCCTATTATGTGGGTGTACTGCGGTGCATGATAAGGCCGTGTATAAGCTTGCGGACAGGTTGTACGTGTGTGTGTGTGCGCGGGACGGGTTGTACTCTCCCCGGCACGTATTTCTGTTCCAACAGAAGCGCTGACAACGCACCCCCCCGCTCTTACTGTGGTCCTTGGTAAATCCTCTGCTGCTCTTCCTCCGCTCTGTCCACCTCTATAAGTCCGCTGGCGTGTTGATGGTGCCGAGGAAATTCGTTACGGTGCTTTACGGCGGTAGGCGGCTGCTGCGAGATTTCTTAGCGTCCTGATAAACAAGGCCTGGAATGCGAAGATTTACATGCATCTCCGTTTTTCTCTCACGCCCGTCCGAAATGCTGTATCCTGTCTTTTTTTCATTATCAACAAATTCGGTTTTTTTTAGGTCAAGAAACCGCTCAGAATGTTACTGCAGAAGCGCGAGGTTATTTTTGATTGTGCTAGTTAAAAGTGATTTTCCGATACCATTTTTCTTACTTCTTTCGGTGGTGGGTTTCCCCAAGGGCACCCCAACTGATTGACCAGCCAAACAGTGCCATGGAAATCATTACGATCAGACAGTGCAGATTACTATAATCAGGGCAAGAATAGAAACAAGAGAATAAGACATATGAATATGTGAAATTACATACACAAAATACAGCCTGGTGGTACATTATGCAAAAATGACACTCACATACATACATGACAGCTGCTGTACCTACACACGCACGATAGAAGTTGGCGGAGTGATGTAAGATGCCATAGTAGCATGTACATGGACCCTTCAACCCCGTATATTAATATTACCGCATTGGCGGTATATGAAGGTCACCTGCCTTACGAGCCGGAGAATGTTAATCCGAACAATCAGTGTGCATACGGTTAATTACCGATCGAGTAATGCACTCAATCAAAAACACAGACACACACTATCGCAGAAAATGAGGCGTCTTTCAATACTCTATAGTGCCACTGGAATAGTCGGAAGAAAAAAAAGAAACAACAACGCGGCCCGTCTACTGGGTTGCCTGTTACAACGCTCGTCTCTCCCGCTATCTTATCGCTACCAAGGGTCCTAATATGTGATTGCAACCAGGGTCCCAGAATGCAATTGCAATAAGAGCCCCCTTGCATACATGCTCTCATGTTATCATATATCTGGTGGGAAAAATTTAAAAATGCTACAAAGACTTCACCATCTTTCTAAAGGTCAACATTTTCTTTCTTATTGGGTTGGCTCTGTTACCCTAGAGTAAATCATCAACTACTAAGAAATAAACCGGAATCCACATTTCCCCGATCGATTGTTTCATAATGCTCGAGAATTTTAACACCCCCTCCCAAAATCCAGTTAATACTCCCGCTTTCTCCATAATATAAAACAGAAAGATCCGACGCCACCCGCATTACAATTTGATAGGATACATCCATCTTGTAACACTCTAGACTAGCTAGCCAGTTGTAACATATCCTTAACCATTAAGAGCATGCCTCGATTCGCCCCACCTGCCTAGCCAAGGATACGGGAATACACTCACTTGGAGAAACAGCAATACCCTATCAAAAGGCAAAGCATCCCTCCTCTTGTAAATCAAACACCTTCCTTTTCAGATGACATTCTATTTCTTCTATCACAATTGCCTTACGATAACGGACATTGCGATACAAATGTCCCAGCCGAACCAATCATGACCGTAAAGAGAAACCAAATAGTTCACAGGATCGGTCACTTCTATATTGGGTCTTTTCGTACACACCAAATTCCCATCGGCACCAAAAACACATTAGTGGGCCTCTCTTCCATTTCGGGACATATTAGGGGACAATACTGTAACTTAAAAAATACCCCCTGCTGCGTTTTCTTTGTGGGGCACATTCCGAAAGGAAAGATAACAGGAAACCTCCGTGACATTTTTAGAACATCATTAGGCTTCCAGAAAGAAATGGCCTATTCCTATCCATTCTTTATTTTGTCCCTTTTAGGCTCTTTCAGCACACGCCTGAACTTTGCAGGTTGTGTTGCCGTATGCTGAAAACGGAAAAAAGAGCAAATCATCTGTAATGGAACCAGCGCCACGTTCGTGACTGCTTCTTCTGAGAGGGTTGGGTAATCTGCGCTTACCCAAATAGAGTTACCCAGAGGTTTACATAATGACTCGCAATATCTTGCGTTCGTGGAAACACAAACAAACCTTCTTCTTGTAAGCAGATCATTCTCCTGTGGCACCGATTTTTGACTTTAGGGACCTCCGTTTGGAAAGTATTTGCTAATCATTCGGAGAATGCCCGCGCTGTCACAATGCACACGTTTCATGCATCCATCGGATACGTAACCCACTTATCAAGGTCCGTAATTTATGAGGTGGCACGGCATTGGTCGAATTTTTAATAGCTGATAGACTAGAATGCTGTGAATATATTGATCATAGCTGATCCACATACATAATGCATTCACATTCCTAGTGAACCTGTTGTTGCTGAAAAATAGAACCGATCGGGGGCTTCTAGAAGCCAGCAATTACAGCTACCAAGTACTTGAGAGGCAACATACAGCACATTTTCATCAATCAGGAGTGTGGCCTTGTCGATGCATCCATCTATCTTGATATTCGCAACATTTTGTTAGTGTTCCCCTGTAGTTTTTCCATTTTCCAAAAATCCAGGCATTTTGTACGAATGATGTTTATACAGGGCAGATTAACCGCCCAAGTTTGCAATACGGAGTATTAGTGTCTTTGTGTCATAATTTTGGAAATACATATATTTATGATTTAGTTTAATAATTAGTATATACAGAGACTGATTCAATTTTAAGAATGGAAATCTGTATGGTAGACAGCAAGGTATATCATTCCAAAGATACCAACAAGCTTGAGTACGATGAATAAGATACAACGCCCGTTTAGTAAGCTATCCATAGACCCGGAGGACATATATTCCTTAAGAAGAGTAAACTTTTCAAGGAATAAAGATACCACCCAACGACAAAGCAACAGAGCAGCCAAACAAGAGTACAAGGTTAAACCAGAAACACAGAGGTCAGGTGACATACTACAGATGCAATTAGCGCTAGAAGACAACGAAAAAGAACTTGCAAAGTTGAGAAGTATAATAAACGAAAAGATGGCTAATGGAAAATATATCGATAACATTCAAGAGAGAAATTATCATAATGCCGTTCCAACTACAAGCACAAACTTACTAATAAATCCAAAACAATATTCTTCTGTACAGTTTAATGTTCCGAATGATAGTAAAAATATCCCATATAATATAATGATTAATACAGAAAGTAAGGCAAATGTGAACTTTGAAAATAAGAATAATAATAACAATAATATCAACAGGCTCCCAGAACCTCCTGAATCACCCTATAATGGCTCAAGAAGCGGCTCAATAAAGACAGAAACATCCGTTGCAACCACGACTCTTTCTCAGATAAGAAAAAATCACAACTTTCTAAGAGAAGTAGTTATACCTTATATCCAAAGCACTATAAATTGCTTCCAATCTAGTAATGTATTTAAAGAAGATGCGAATCACTTGAGTTTAAAATTTAAGGAAGTCCTGGAGACAAACTTCGATGAAGACCACAAATTCAGGATAATAAATGAAATTCTAGACGGTCTGAACTATCTACAAAGACAACATATTTCCTTTCTTAATAGCGAACTACAAATCAAAGAGATTTCAAGAGAAGTAGAAAATCTGTATAACACATATTCTAATAGTAAAAAACATAATTTACCAACAGAATCATTAAAGGACTTGAAACAGACGCTATTAAATGTATTCCCGTCGTATTTTGATGGTCAAGGAAACCGAACTACTATTAACAATGGTCATCCAACCGAATTGAAGACTGGGTATGGATATAGCCCGTACGAACATTCTGTTCCTAATTCTGATAAATCTGAACCAGAGTTCACTACGCTACAAACCAATACATTTCCACCACAGACCCCTCATAAATTAGAAGAGTTGAATATAAATGAAATACATTCACAGCTGAGAACCGGTTCTGACTTAATTGCAAGTTTTGAGAAAAGAGAAAATGATTCATCTAGCAGAGTAAACAGCCCTAATCCAAAATACGAGTCTGAAATAGAAAGTAAACCAAGGAGAAGAAAGAATAGGAGGCACTCGAACCTTTACAAACACAGTAAGAACCACAATAAAATGGATTCCAAATACCAAAATGAAAGAAACTCAATGGAGTTTATGCCTATTGGATATGACGAGTACGGTCGTAAACCAAAACATGAGCAGGCGAATTACCCACATGAAGTAGACATAATGATATCCCCACTAATCAGGCCACCAGCAACCGATGAAAATAGCCCTTTGAACAAATATTTTAAAGAGACCTACAAGTAGTAGGTTATTTATAAACTATATACATAACAGCAACCAACAGATCAGCCAACTAATGCATCAGTTTATCATTACCCTGTGTGTATTTGCACTTTTGTTTGAAGAAATGACTCTTTAAATCAGTGGATGCAATTACGACATCTCTGCCTCTGTCCAGTAGAATATAAATTCGTAGTCGATGCACGCGCGACACCGAAATTCGATTGCCTTGGAACGCGTAAAACTTCTACAATCGAAAAATTGGTGAACAAAAGGTGCTAGACCCACGCATGCAATAGCCTGTATACTAATATTCATCTATAGCTATAAACACACTCTAGCCTTATCAGGTGCATGATATCAGTGTATAGTAAATACCATAACTAAATATCACCAAGATGAGCAGCGAAACGAGAACTCCAGAGAAGGAAGGAATATTGTCATTTTTCCAAAATACCAAAACTGTTTCCAAAGCACCAAGCAGTTCCAATGGAAAGCTACTGGGTACTCACAATCAGAGTGGGTTGAGTAGTAGTACCGATGTAATTGATCTAGAGATCGATGATAGTTTTGATGAGAGGAGTGATGTGATCGAAGAGGTTCACGTAGAGCAAGTTATCCAAAACGAGAAAGTTCAACTAAATGACGAAGTGCTTCCTATTGAACACACAGAGCTTAAAGAAAATATGAATGGGCAACCAAGTAATGAAGATACAATTACTAAGACTATCTCTCAGAAGGAAAAAGGCGAGGAGAATGATCCAACCTCTCATATCCTAGGAAAGAGCAACTTAAACAACAAAGCCAATCTCATAGATAAGAAGTCTAAACAGTCCAAGAAGAAAGATGAAGCTAGAAAGGAGAACGAATTGAAGAAACAGAAACGCCAACAAGAAATTCAATTAGAAAAAGAACTTAAAAGACAACAGCGTGAAGAAGAAAAACGTAAACGTGAAGAAGAAAAACGTAGACGTGAAGAAGAGAAATTGGAACAAAAGAGAAAGAAAGAACAAGAAAGGTTAGAGCTCAAAAAGCAGAAAGAAGAGGAGAAATTAAAGCTCAAACAACTACGTGAAGAAGAAAAACGCAAGCGTGAAGAAGAAAAATTGAAAAGAGAAGAAGAGAAACGGGCCCAGGAAGAAGAGAAAAGGATACAGGAAGAAGCAAAGGAAAAAGCACAATCACGAATTGGGAACTTTTTTAAAAAGGTAAACGATTCGACAAAGCAACAGGCCCAGAAATCTGATTATGAAAAATTCTTTCTACCATTTTTTGCTAAGGACAACGTTATCATATCGAACCATCTGATTCTATCAAATAATGATTTAACCAGAAGTAAAGCTAATATTGATAACTTAATAAAAAACCCGATTTCTGATTCCGAGTCTGATGATATGTTGAAATGGCTGGCTTCAAAAGAGCAAAATAGAGGCCATAATATCAAGTACAAAGCAGTTACTCTGTTACAGCAAATGACATCGAAAGAAAAGACAGACCAAGAACTTCAAACCTTACTATCGATGATACCGCAGAAATATATAAAGTTCTATGAAAATGTCAGACCTCCATTCATTGGATCATACTCCAAAGATGTAATATTACCAATTAATGATCCATTTTCAACAGAGGGAACTGATTACAACTATGACTATGACTCAGATCTGGAATGGGTCAACGAAGAGGACGAAGAGGAAGGTGAGGATGGCGAAGGGGCCGGGATTGACAACTTGCAAAGTGGCGAAGAAGATGATGACGAAGAAGAAGAGGATGAAGGTAGTGAAGGAGAGTTTGATGAATTTTTGGATATAGAGGATGGATCAAATCCTGCAAGTAGCAAGAAGAAATTTCTTGGTCCACTGATCCCAACTGTTCTTCTGAGGGATAGTTTGGATACGATGGAAGCAGATGATAGGAGCTATTTTGAAATGGTATCAGCTGAATACCTAATAGAGAGCATTCCATTCCCGATCGACCCATTTAAAAACCCACATATCACACCAGCTCCGCAGAAAGGAGGTACGTCTAATGATCTCAAGAGAGATAACAATGCAATGAACGATAATGATGCAAATACAGACAAACAATTGTCTTTATCGGGTGAGAACAAGAAACAAAAGACACTAATAACCAAAACAGAAGACTTGCTTAAATTATTCGACCAAATACAGGATAGTACCTTTTCGCTCGGAACTGTAACCGAAATTACACAAAAGAGTTTACCTCATTATAACAAACAAATGATCAAAAACACTGTAAAGGAATATGCTGTCAGAGGCACAGGAAAGGGAGACACTGCTCGTTCGTGGCAAATCAAGAATCCCAAACATTGGGAGGAGCTAAAAGAGAGCATTAGAGCTACTGATTTATAGACCAATTACATATATAAACGAATAGCCGTATAGCTTGACCGAATCGCCTGCTTGCACAGGCTGCAGATCAATAGTTACATAACCATATATAACTTTTCTTACCCGGCTGAATTTATGGTTGCACTTTGACCGCTTTAGGAACAATTACCACATTTGGAAATGTAATCACAATTCCGGAAACTGAAAAGTATTGAGAATTTCGTTGCTCGAAAAAACTGAAGGCGATGAAAAGTCATAAAGAAATACAAGAAAATAATAAACATTAAAAAACCACGAAATACAGTCTGTGTAGTGTTTTGACATAATAGTAAAACACAAACAAGCTGAAAAAACAATAGAAACATGTCTGATCAACCAAGTTCGCCTGTCAACAGCGGTGATGCTAATGAAGTATCGTCTCCTGGAGCTGTACCAGGATCTATGCCACCACAGCCTTCACCAGGTGGTTTGTTTTACAACTCATCCTCTTCACAAGCTGGTGATACATACACCCGTGATACAGGCAGCAGAACTAATGAGACACCAGCAAATGGTTACGTGTCCTCGCCTTTCAATTATCCATCTTCGTCTCAACAACGTTTCTCTGATATTTCAGATTCGCAAAGAGAATCCAACAGACATACAAACCCATCAGCTGCCACACCAAGTGCCAACAGATTTTCTGATATCAGAAGTGGCTCGTCAGGAATAGGCAACACGTCTATAAACAGAATGAGAATGAGAAGAAACGACGTTCAAGGATCAGATTTTTCATCTCCCAGAAGATTCTTCTCTGGAACCCAAAATACCGTAGCCAGCTCAAGTTCAGATTTGCCTATGGAAGCTACCGAGCCTATGAGAATTATCTGGGGTACTAATGTCAGTATCCAGGAATGTGCTAATAACTTCCGTAACTTCCTAATGTCGTTCAAGTATAAGTATCGTAAAACATTAGATGAACGCGACGACTTCATTAACACTACCACCGATGAAGAGCTCTATTATGTAAAACATCTGAACGAGATGCGGGAATTAGGAACAACCAATCTAAATTTAGATGCCAGAAATTTACTAGCTTTTAAACAAACAGAAGAGTTATACCACCAACTGTTAAACTACCCCCAAGAAGTGATTTCAATCATGGATCAAACAATTAAGGACTGTATGGTCTCATTAGTTGTTGATAATCAGCTAGACTATGATCTGGATGAGATTGAAACAAAATTCTATAAAGTAAGACCATACGATGTTGGAACTGTCAGAGGTATGCGTGAGTTAAATCCAAACGATATTGACAAACTTATTAGCTTAAAAGGGCTGGTGTTGAGAGCCACTCCAATTATTCCAGATATGAAGGTCGCTTTTTTTAAGTGTAACGTTTGTGGCCACACTATGGCCGTCGAAATCGATAGAGGTGTCATCCAAGAGCCTGCAAGATGTGAACGTGTCGACTGTAACGAACCAAATTCCATGACTTTAGTTCATAATAGATGCTCATTTGCGGACAAGCAAGTCATCAAATTACAAGAAACCCCAGATCTTGTCCCAGATGGTCAAACTCCACATTCCGTCTCTCTCTGTGTCTATGATGAATTAGTCGACTCTTGCCGTGCTGGTGATAGAATCGAAGTTACAGGTACATTCAGATCTATCCCAATTAGAGCCAACGCAAGACAACGTGTCTTGAAGGCTTTATACAAGACTTATGTTGATGTCGTACACATCAAGAAAGTTTCAGACAAAAGACTAGATGTCGACACTTCCACTGTTGAACAGGAATTATTACAGAATAAGTTAAATCACAATGAAGTTGATTTATTAAGACGTATAACAGATGCTGATATTGCCAAGATCCATGACGTGTCAAAAAGAGAGGATCTATACAATCTGTTGTCTCGTTCGATTGCCCCTAGTATTTTCGAGTTGGATGATGTTAAGAAGGGTGTCTTATTACAATTGTTTGGTGGGACTAATAAAACCTTCGCCAAAGGTGGTCGTTATAGGGGTGACATAAATATTCTATTATGTGGTGATCCTTCAACATCCAAATCACAAATATTACAGTACGTACACAAGATTGCTCCTCGTGGTGTTTATACTTCCGGTAAGGGTTCTTCGGCTGTTGGTCTAACTGCCTATATTACCAGAGATGTAGACACAAATCAATTGGTTTTAGAAAGTGGTGCGTTGGTTTTGTCCGATGGTGGTATTTGTTGTATTGATGAATTTGACAAGATGAGTGATTCAACAAGATCTGTTTTGCATGAAGTTATGGAACAACAGACCATCTCTATTGCCAAAGCAGGTATTATTACCACATTGAATGCCAGAAGTTCGATTCTCGCAAGTGCTAACCCAATTGGCTCACGTTATAATCCAAACTTACCAGTCACAGAAAACATCGATCTACCTCCACCATTACTTTCTAGATTCGATCTTGTTTATTTGATCTTAGATAAGGTCGATGAAACTACTGATAGAGAATTGGCAAAGCATTTAACGAGCTTGTACTTGGAAGATAAGCCAGAGCATGTAGCTCAAGATGATATCCTTCCAATTGAATTTTTGACGATGTATATCAATTACGCAAAGGAAAACATCCACCCAACTATAACAGAATCTGCTAAGAGAGAGTTGGTCAGAGCATACGTGGGTATGAGAAAGATGGGTGATGATTCAAGATCAGATGAAAAGAGAATCACCGCCACCACTAGACAATTAGAAAGTATGATCCGTCTAGCTGAGGCCCATGCCAAAATGAGATTATCGCCAGAAGTTGAATTGCTAGATGTTCTGGAGGCCGTAAGATTAATAAGAACAGCCATAAAAGATTATGCTACCGATCCAAAGACAGGTAAAATTGATATGAATTTAGTCCAGACCGGTCAATCTGTAATACAGAGAAAGTTACAAGAAGACCTCTCGAGAGAGCTGGTGAGAATCCTGACTGATAATTCAGCTGACTCAATGAGCTTCAATGAGTTACAGAAACTAGTCAATGAACATTCTCAAGATAGAGTTGACGCATCTGATATATCCGAGACATTGTCAAGACTGCAACAAGAAGACCGGGTCATTGTTCTTGGTGAAGGTGTCAGAAGATCTATTCGTTTGAACAGACGTGTATAGATCTGAACCAAATTTACTTCCCCAATAGTATCTCTCCTATACATGCAGTGAGAGCTCTATGTGCTTTGTCTATTCCTTATATATATAAAAATCTGTAACTATATACTAACTATGAAACAAAAAATTCAATTTACTGTGATGTGATTGGTTGAAAAATGCGTTTCCTCCGCTGGTTGCTGTTCGCTGGAACACTAGAATAAAAAAATTAGAGATTCGGAATAGAGCTGAAAAACAATTAAGGATAGAAGGACCTGCTTCTTTGTTCTTGATGGTTGTTCTATGTACAAACGGTCATACATATAAGTCAGGTTAATCCATATTTTTGAATTGGTAATTTAATATCTAGACAATAGTTATCGAAACATATATTAATCATAATAAAAGGAAAAATGCTAGGCAGAGCTCAAAGATTCGGTACATGCTTAATTACCAAGACCACCTCCATTATAACCAAAACTACCGAGAAGACCATCTATTACGGTAAGATTGGAGCAGAATTATCTAAGCAAATCTACTTAAAGGAAAAGTTACAGCCACCTACCTTAAATGACTTTAAATCAGTGTACTTAAACCTGTACAAGAACGCAGTAAACTGTGCTATTAAACCACAACAAACAGTGAACTGTTTGAAGAACACCCAAAAGAACACTGCTCTGAAATATGGTGCCTATGGTATCCAATTACTAGGCTTCTATTCAGTCGGTGAAGTTATCGGAAGAAGACATCTTGTCGGCTACCAACAAGTCAATACTGCTACCAAACATTGATGGTAGTATACAGTTAATATAATATACATTCGAATTTTTGACATGCTTCCTATTCAGCAATACTATTCTTTTCCCCACAACATCTATACTAAATATAAATAAGTAGATACTTAAGTGATATATTTTCGAAAAAATTCCTATTAGTGTATATTTTGTTGTACATACGTGTATTTATCTATATACCAATGCATTTAAAATGTGGAATGGTGTCTAACCTTTTGATGTAGTTCAGCTATTCTTTGCGCAATATCCATGAACAGACTGAATTCTTCTATAACACTGTTGATAATAGAATGCAAGCCAGATTTCAATGTAACCAATTCGGAGACATCGCGATTTGTCGCATTGTTCGAACTATTTAAGTTTGAAGTCCCTGGCTCTTCGCCAGTAACCTCATTATTGATACCATTGATTGCACTTTCAATATCCGAAAGAACAGCAGAAAACTCATCTAACTTATTCTGATAAACTTGAATCTTGTGTTGAAAGAATTTATCTAGTTCGAGGGATGATATTTTACTGCCTGGAGTCAACAGTTGTTGTAAAATCGTTGAGAATGCCTGCGTGTCTGAGATATTTTGATCAGTCAGTTGCTTGATTGAAGATATCTTCTTTAAATCTTGAGATAATGACTGATTGGTAATTGACTGTGTTTTATTAAGGTATGATAGATCACGTGGAATCGACTCTATTAATTCTATGTGTTCGTTGGTGTCGGCCTTTAGATGCTGTGAAATCTGAACTTGTCTTTGAATATACTGATCCAGATTTTCAATTTCTTGACGTAGTTGTGGAGGCAAATCAGCTATCCTGGTCATTGGAGTTATTGGCAACTGTGATATAGTTTGAAGTTGTGATTGCTGTGATTGTTGTTGCTGCTGAATTTGCTGGGAACCAAATAGTCCACCTCCCAAAGTATTTGTAGAGGTGTTAGTATTATTACCGAATAAACCACCTCCAAGTGTAGAAGTAGCAGGCTGGGTTGTTCCAAACAAACCACCACCTAAACCTCCAGCAGGCTGGGTAGAAGTGGAATTATTATTACCAAATAATCCTCCACCCATTGTAGTAGCACCTACCGGTTTTGTGCCTAGCATACCTCCGCCCATTGTATTAGTTCCCGCTGGTTTTGCGCCAAATAGCCCACCTCCCATTGTATTAGTTGCTGTTCCGGTTTGTTGCGCAGCCGCATTATTGTTTCCGAACAAACCACCTCCCATGGTATTATTCACCGCTGGCTTGGCACCAAATAACCCCCCTCCAGTGGTTCCTGCAGTTGTATTCATACCCATACCCATGCTATTATTATTGGTGGCATTGTTATTGGCACCAAACAATCCACCAGGAGCAGCAGGGGCAGCATTGGAATTCCCAAACAAGCCGCCTGTTCCTGCAGGCTTGCCGAGATTATTATTAGTACTAGCACCAAACAGTCCCCCAGCTGCACTAGGCGCACTTGCACCTGCGCTTGCACCGAAGCCCATACCTGTGCCTGCTGGCTTATTGCCAAATAGTCCGCCTCCCGTCGTTGTGGCGGAAGCACCGCCACCCAAAGGGTTAGCATTGTTCTGATTGGCAAATCCATTATTGGAATTGGCCTGATTATTCTGGTTGAAACCGAAGCCAGTACTTCCTGCGTTAGTTGTGTTTGCACCAAATAATGTGCCCGCTGAAGCTGGTTTTGCTGCGCCAAACATTGCTATTTTGAATATATTAGTTGTTCGACTGTTGTGCTGATCCGTGTGAAAAGCGTGATTGACCTAATATCGTTACAACTTTTGCCAATAACCAACTTGAACTCAATCCTGAACTGATCACATCATCGTCTTCTTTATTCTTTACACTTCTCTGTTGTTTTTGGAATTTTGATATTGAAAAAAATACTTGTTCGTACAGAGTGACTAGTAATCAATCGGGTAACTGCGTTTTTGTCGCCACTGTGTTCGGCGCGGAAGGTGCTGGAAGAATTCAAGTGCTTAAAACAACCTCCACTTCACAACAAGAGTGGATGGCAGACAAACACCAAAAGTATATAAAGACCTCGTCATTGTCAGCGGTGTGAGTTAGTTTTGTCGTTTCGTATTTTTGATTCCGATACATTTTTCAATAACAGTTTGGAATTGCTAGAGATTAGGCTACAAAGCACACTAAGAACAGAAAAGAAAACAATAGACGATATGGGTATTCCAAAATTTTTCAGATATATCTCAGAAAGATGGCCTATGATTTCACAATTGATTGAGGGCCATCATATCCCTGAGTTTGACAATTTGTACCTAGATATGAACTCGATTCTGCATAATTGTACACACGGGAACGACGACGATATTACCAAAAGAATGACTGAAGAAGAAGTCTTCGCCAAGATTTTCAGTTATGTCGACCATTTGTTCCAGACTATCAAACCGAAGAAAGTGTTCTACATGGCTATTGATGGTGTTGCACCACGTGCCAAGATGAACCAACAGAGAGCCCGTAGATTTAGAACTGCTATGGATGCTGAGCATGCCTTGCAAAAGGCTCTCAAGAACGGTGAACCAATCCCATCAGGCGAACCATTTGACTCGAACTGTATCACACCAGGTACTGAGTTTATGGCAAAGCTAACCAAGAATTTAAAATATTTTATTCACGATAAAATCTCAAACGATTCCAAGTGGAGAGATGTCGAGATTATATTTTCCGGACATGAAGTACCCGGTGAAGGTGAACATAAGATCATGGACTTCATTAGAAACATTAGAGCTCAAAAAGACTTCAATAACAACACCAGACATTGTATCTATGGGTTGGATGCTGATTTAATCATGCTGGGTTTGTCAACTCATGGCCCACATTTTGCATTACTGAGAGAAGAAGTTGTGTTTGGAAGGAGAAACAGTAAGCCAGTGCCATTGGAAAGTCAAAACTTTTTCCTGCTTCACTTATCGTTACTAAGAGAATATTTAGAATTAGAATTCAAAGAGATATCCGACGAAATGAGCTTTGAATACAACTTTGAAAGAATCCTGGATGATTTCATACTAATTATGTTCGTTATTGGTAACGATTTCTTACCAAATTTGCCAGATCTGCATCTAAACAAAGGTGCTTTCCCTGTAATCTTACAAACCTTCAAAGAAGCTCTATTGCATCTTGACGGCTACATCAATGAAAATGGTAAAATCAACCTACAAAGATTAAAGGTCTGGCTAGAATATCTGTCTCAATTTGAATTAATGAATTTTGAGAAGAATGATATCGATGTTGAATGGTTCAATCAACAATTAGAGAATATCTCGTTAGAGGGTGAAAGGAAAAGAGCTCGTATAGGTAAGAAGCTACTTCTAAAACAACAAAAGAAAATAGTGGGTATGGTTAAGCCATGGGTTATCCAATGTTCATCAGAAACATACCCATCTTACATTACCGACGAAAACATTCCATCACTTCTATTACAGGATGAAAATATCCATGAAAACTTACCTTTCTTAAAAGAATTTGCTCATGATTTAGGTTTATTCATCGTCCACTCTAAATCAAAGGACTCATACTCTTTAAAACTAGATGTCGATGGTATAAATCCAAACGAGACAGAAGAAGAGCGCAACGAACGTCTTGGTTCGATCAGAAGGACAATCAAGAAGTACCAACAAGCTGTTCTTGTTGATGATGCTGACGAATTAGAGAGGGAAAAGTCTCTTTACAACGAAAGATTTGATTCTTGGAGAGATAATTACTACAAGGAGAAATTTGACTTGAAAGAGCAAGACACTCAGTTTGTTAAGGAATTGGCTATGAACTACGTCGAAGGTCTACAATGGGTCCTTTATTACTATTACCAAGGATGTCCATCATGGGGATGGTATTACCAATACCATTATTCTCCTAGAATCTCTGATTTGATAAAAGGTATTGATCAAGTTATTTCGTTTGAACAAAGTACACCTTTCACACCATTCCAACAATTAATGGCCGTTTTACCTGAAAGATCGAAAGCTTTAATCCCTGCAATTTTAAGACCATTAATGTCTGATGAAAAATCTCCAATCCTAGACTTTTATCCAGCCGAGGTAGAATTAGATAAAAACGGTAAAACTGCTGATTGGGAAGCTGTTGTCAAAATTTCATTTGTTGACCAAGGTAGATTAATCGAGGCAATGGAGCCATATTTACCTAAATTAGCACCTGAAGAAAAGGAAAGAAATTCATTTGGTAAGGAATTAATATTTATGTTCAACGCTCAGGTTGATACTATCTTCAAAAGTCCATTGAGCGGTATTTTCAGCGATATTGAACACAATCATTGTATCGAGAGAGAATATGTTCACAAATCCATGGAAGGTCTAGCATTCCGTTATGGTCTATTGCCAGATGCCAAATTTGGTACCGATTCGTTGGCTGGTTTCCCAACTTTAAAGACCATTCCTTTCACAAATAAGTTAGAGTACAATGAAAGTTTAGTCTTCCAACAAGGCTCAAGACAACAATCAATGTGTTTGTATATCGAAGATATTTACAAAGAGACCAATTTGACTTTAGATGAGTTAGCCAAGAGATACTTGAACAAGGTCATTTACACAAGGTGGCCATATTTGAGAGAATCCAGATTGGATTCTATATCAGATGGTGAAAACATCTTTGAGGTCCAATACTCAGCTAACAAAGCTGGAAAGGGCCAGTTTAGAACTGCAAAGAGAATCTGTGACATTCACGAAAAGAAGGCCTTTGCATCTTCAAAAAGATCAATGTTGAGAACCTATGGTAAACAAAAGGCTGTTATCCTTGATGATATTAGAGCTATAATCACAGTTTCTCCAGTTACTGGTCTAGTAAGAGACGAAGAAGGTGCGTTTTTGAAAACATTTGCTGAACAACCTGAAACATACCCATTGCAATTAATGGTCGAAAATGTCACCAACAAGGATGAGAGATACAGAGAAAGGGAACCAATGCCTATCAACGAGGAATTCCCAGAAAATTCCCGTGTTATCTTTTTGGGTGATTATGCCTATGGTGGTGAAACTATTGTCAATGGTTACAGTAGTGAAAGAAGATTGAAAATCACTATAAATAAGAGATTTCCAAAGACAGAACCAAATATTGGAAGAGCAAGGGTTAGACAAGATAATGCAATGGTTCAATACATGCCATCATACATTGTTGCTAAAAAGCTTAACATCAACAAATTATTCTTATCCAGAATCACAACTAGATTCCTGATCGGTGATCCATCGGGTAGAAATATCAATGTTGGTATCCCAGTTAAGTTTGAATCACAGCATAAGAAGGTTCTTGGGTACGCAAGAAGAAACACAAAGGGATGGGAGTATTCCAACCTAACTATGAATCTGATTAGAGAGTACAGAAACAGATTCCCTGAGTTTTTCTCATTATTGCAAAATGTTGGTAATGATATTCCGAACTTTAGTAATTTATATGCTGGTGTTCCGTTAAAAGAAAGCATAAAGGTATTAGATGAAGTGAAGGCTTGGATAAAGATGGCTACTGAGAATTTCGTTGAAGTAAGTTTAGAGTCTGATTCATTAACCAAATCATCCATCGGTGCTGTTGAAGATTATGTTCTTGCTCATTCATCTGCTATCGAGCAGACTGAAACAAAGCAATTGGCCAAGGTTCCACGTGAAGCTATATTAAACCCAAGAGAATCGTTCGGCTTGTTACGTACTCAAAAATTCAACCTGGGTGATCGTGTTGTTTATGTCCAAGATTCTGGTAAAGTTCCATTGTTTTCCAAGGGTACAGTTGTTGGCTATACTACATTGGGTATGAACTTATCCGTCCAAGTTTTATTTGATAACGAAATCGTTGCAGGTAATACCTTTGGTGGAAGACTAAGAACCAAAAGAGGTCTAGGATTAGACTCCTCTTTCTTGTTAAATACCACTGTTAGACAATTCATCTACCACTCCAAGGCTTCTAAGAAACACGCTACTGAGCCACGTGGAAAATCTCAAGCTTCTCAAAACAATACTATGAGAAAGAAGACTAATGACCAGACTTTAAAGCAGCAAAAAGCTGCAACAATTAGAAAGAAGGTAGCCCATGATTTATTGAATATTATCCAAAATAAGGAAGATGTGTCTGAAAACTCAAATGAAGATGATGCAAAATCCAAATCTAAGGGAGAACATAGCTCAGAAATGGATGAAAAATCTGACCAAGATTCTAACAAGGAACAAAGCTTGCCACCACCAAATACAATGGTTGCTAATTCAGTGTTTAACGCAGTCTTGAATCAATTCGACTCGAACAATAACGTCAACAACAGCAATGCTGATAGAACTCCTATGAACGGAGCTGCCCACCCTCCTGCTGGAGCTCTAGACCCAGCAAGTTTACCATACAACGTTCCAACTGCTATGCCACCAGTTGGCTACATGGGTATTCCTCCACCTCATCCGGGCCAAATGGGTATGCCAATGAACATGAATGGTGGCTTACCAATGCCAATGCCTCATCCTCACCATCATCATCCACACGGGCATCACCCTCATCCAATGCCACATATGATGAATGGCCAATTCCAACAACAAATGGGCTACGCATTGGCTGCTCAAAATAATGCTCCAGAACCCAAGGTTAATGAACAGGCAAGCAGTGATCTAAAGAAAATGGTCAAAGGTAAACCTCAAAATAAGAAAAAGACAGCTGGCAAAAAGGAAAAGGTTGTTATCAAACAAAGAAAGCAATCTTCAGACAAAATTTAAATGAAGGTGGAAAGTTATGAAACGAAATCTATGAATATTTTACATATTTAACTTGTTTCAGCGATTATATACCTTCTGTAATTCTACATGTATTTATGTATAAATAATAAAATTACTGTGAACTTAGAAACATCCTACCTCTACTATAAATCTTCTTGCATTGTATATCTTTCCACCTTCTGTTGTTCTAATTCATTCTTCTTGTTAGACCATTTTACCTCAAACCCGTTCGACCTATCTATTCCATCCCATCTGTATCCTGGGATTATTCCAAATCTATTTTCTGGTGCAACCTTTTCATATACTTTCCTACCTAAAACAGACATATTCTGTTTACCTGTTATTTGTTTGTCATTATCAAACGTCAAAGCTGGATCTTCAAAATCGTTATCCTTCTTCATAATATTTTGAAGTGATTCGTATGTTAGTTTATTTTCAGCTAAATATATCTGCAGTTCACCTCTATTCAATCTACGTATTTTTTCCACTTTTATCTTCTCTCTTAGATCTATTTCGACCCTTTTATCTGAAATTTGTTCACTGGTTAATTTATGACCCTTTTCATCTCTATGTATTGTTTCCAGTGGTTGGGACTGTACTGACTTTGAAACGGTGGGCTCAATTTGAGACTCAGCGTCTTGCTGTAACGATTGCATCACTTCGTTTGTACCTAGATTTTTCCATAATATCTTAACTGATGGCGAAGATTCTTGATCTGATGTGGATATTCGGCTTGATTGGGGGACGACCTGAGTCGCATTTTCTGTGATTACCAAGGGGCTAGTGTCATTCTTTGTCTTTGAGCTTTTCTTCTTTTGTTTCTTGCTGGATGATGAGGTAGATCCGTAGGTCTTTGAGAGGTAACTGTGCAACGACATTTTAAATGGTATTCATAAATATGCCCTGAATCTGAATATGATAATATGCTCCTTATATACTTAGGATACTTTAGGCTACTCGAGTTACTACAGAAGCTATATTAAGTTAACAAAACAATTTATGAATAATTTTTGTCTTAAAAATTTGGCGCTTACATGTATTTATCGATGGCTACAACACAGATACTCTCTGAAACAATTCTTATCTTGCACCACTACAAGGTTAGAGACAGCAAACAAACATTTATACGTATGCGCATGCTTGTTTATTGTTAACAGACTTTAGCACCTCGAGATCCCCAACTGAGAAACGATTAAAAATAGAGTCGTCTGATGCCAATTAAGTTAAAATCTCAACTACCTGAACTACTGGAATTAGATATCAATCAATTATTAGAAGTTCAACATGATGTGAATAGGCTACTGAGGTATGAATTCAGAAAACTACAAATGCTTTCTGAAAGGTCACCTTCAACACATAGGAATCCTTCCGGAAAGTGTACAGACCATGACGTGCCATGTGTCACCATCAAGAAAGAGACCATTCCAAATACAAATAACAATATACTGAAGAAAAATAACGATATACCAATATCGAAAGATATACATACAGAAGATGGAAGCATTCGTGGCTCTGATGATGATGAAAACGATAGTGCTGAGGATTTTATTTTGACACAGTATGATACTGTGGGCCGAGATAATTTATTGAGTAATAATAATAGAGGACTGGAAACAGATATAACTAATAACATTGATATTTTTGATTTTAAAAAGTCACATGACAGGTCCACTGACGTGTTTAACCATCTTTATTCACTCGATGGAAGTCCGAAAGATGAAAACATCATGAAGACATATAGTTCACCTTTAAAAGAACCGATTGAATCTACATATACTAATAGCACTACGAGGTTATTAGATGAAAATGAGAATTTCACAAACGAAAAGGTACTTACTAATACAAGCGAGAATCGTCCAATGAAACACACATTAAAATTTTCTGATGATGATTCTATGATGTTGAAATATCGAGATAAACTTAAACAAAAGTCTAATAACACAAAGAAGCAGGCTCAATATACGGAGAATATATCGAATATAAATATAATAAAAAAGAAAAGAAAATTAAAAGCAGAGAACAAGATAGATTTCAATATTAACCCTATTAGTTTGAAACCGTGGATTTTAGAAGATTTCAAACCTAATAACGAGGCGGTTGGAATCAAACAAGGTCGTAGAAAATTAGAGAAGTTCTATGAAAATGCTGGCAAGCCAGATAATATAACGAATACTCACAACCACCACAAAAATGACAAGAACTACGTAGAATTTGAATTTGACAACCTACGACAAAGGTCCAATTCTCCGCCGGGGTACGGCAGACTAGACTTCCCAACCAGCCAAGAGAGAGCTGATGACAAAGTTAGATCACAGAAAATGATCTTTGAAAAGACAAAATACAGATTCTTAATGGCTTTAAATAACCGATTACCGCCTCAAGAACGTGAATTTCTATTCAAGAAACATGAACTGAATACGATCGTTGATAACAACGAATTCACGTGGGATATGAAGACATTGAAAATATATCCAATGTTCGAATAACCTTACGTCTTCCCTCTGTATCAGCTCAATTAGTTTTATATAGGACAACATTAGTTATTATCAATATATTTATCTCATCGCATTGTGAAAAATTCCAAAAACAAACACAAAAATTATAGAAGTTTTGATTACTATTACAGAAAAGTTCATGGACAATTATGCCATAGGCGATAATACCAGGC
This sequence comes from Jamesozyma rosinii, assembly GCA_003708425.3. Classification (NCBI taxonomy): domain Eukaryota; kingdom Fungi; phylum Ascomycota; class Saccharomycetes; order Saccharomycetales; family Saccharomycetaceae; genus Jamesozyma; species Jamesozyma rosinii. The sequence continues at coordinate 75,968 of PPOD03000212.1, forward strand.
AATGGTAATATGTCCCAGATACCGCGTGAAATACCAGGGTTTTACTATGACACCACACGCAAACGGTATTTCCCTTTGACAGGGGCCATTCAAAATGATATTAAGAGACAAAAGCTCAAAACGGAACAGAAGGATCAAGCCCAGATTTCATGGGAAAATTCCCTTAAACAATATTACGAGGTATGCATGAACCTAGGAGATGTTGATGAACTAGATACCGAGAAAGTCTGTGTGGTAAATGATTTTCTATGCTTACGGTCAAGAGGGCCTCGCAACAAGGTATGTTTAAGCATCGATATTATGGATCTAGTAAGAAATAGCAGGAGGCATAAAATACTGGATACGTTAGCGTTCTACGATGGTACTGTATATTTTGTGTTTTTATCGAATGGGAATATCATTAGGTATGACAAGATATTGGGCTCTAAGCACTGGGATTGGAAAATTTCATCATTTACTGGAACACATAATTTGCAAGACGAATGCTTTGAAAGTTGCCGAATTTATAGTCGGGATAATTCATTATTTATCTGTTACCGATATGAGAAATTAAATGGAAGCATTGAAGATCCGAATGAGTTTTACACAAAGCTGTTTTATTCTACGGAGATACTCGATATAGGAATAGACAGTTCAGAGACGTCGGGATCAACACTAAATGAAACTTTTACGATTCTGAATGATAAATCTAAGAATGTCAATGATTGGATTTCATTAATCAACTCATTTGTAGTGACTGTGGGCTCCAATATACGAGTATCGGTATGGAACGTTAGCACTAAAACATGGCTGACCAAACATATCAAATTTCCTTCTGACTCAGATATTTTATGTCTTGCTGCGAGAACTGAGAATAACATGGCGATAACACTGTATGCTGGCTGTCGTAATGGGATGTTTTACACGATCCCTGCTATGAAAGGCAACGTATGCATGGAGCGACATGTTTGCCACAAGAACCCATTGGACATCTCATCTATTGTTTCTATTGTAGCATTAGATGACGGGAAGGTAATAATCTCAGGAATTAAGAAAGATGCTGATTCTCAGCTTCTGTTCCTCTGGGATACACTACTAACAACTTTCCATGTTGGGTCCAAGAAAGAAACTAACGATGACGGGATAATATTCATGACACAATTTAGAAATGTGACGAAACGAAACGAAATTTTGACAGCTAGTGAAGATGGCATGTATGTATGCTACGGCAAGAAATACCACAATAATTTTGAAGTGTTTGCTGTGGCGAATAGGGAGATGAATTCGAACAATAAGATTGTCTGCTACCCGATCGCGTCTATGAAGGATTACATCATGGATGGAGAGGATGCTGATCTGTCAAAGTACAAGCTCGAAAAGGTTGAGTTTATAAACACTTTTAGACACGAAGCACGTAGATATAGAATAAGCATGTCGTTCAAGAAGAACCCAGAAGAACAAAACGACGGCAGGTTAGTGCCACTGAAAATAATATCAGTTGATCTTGTGTAATAGGGAAAAGTATATATTTTAAACTTTATAGAGATATTCATTGATTAATAGGGGGCGCCCTTGTTACAATGGAGTTGTGATACTTGGAGATGCACAGGCATAGCACCCTACGGGGTATTTCCTACTCCTGGTGAAACGGAAAGGTGTGTAAAAATAGTAGGTATATATATTTATATTTATAAAAGTGGCAAAAAGCTAGTATAGTACATAATAAGTAAATAGTTGTGATTTTTTGTTTGTTTTTATTAGTATTGACCTATTCGTAGTGTGGGGGCAAACGAATGGACATTCTAAAATGAATGAATGATTGGAATGAATTGATGATTGAAATGAGAGGACATTATGACATTAATGATGAGGCGAATAGGAAAATAGAGGGAGATAGAAATAGAGGGTATATGAAAAAGAAAATAGTAAAAGAAAACAGAAAAAAAGGATAAGAAAGAAGAGAAAATAGATTCTTAGAAGAACCCAAACTGTTTTGAGTAGATATTTGGGTTTGGTGTACTGCCAGTGCTGTTGACATTGATGTTGGCATTAGCACCTGGGTAAAACACCGATGCTTGGTGTAGGTTTGTTCCGCTGAAAGTGTCCAGTGCAGGATTTTGGTTTGGGAACGGATTGCTGACGATCCGTTGTTTCTGCGGAAATGACAATGGTGCACCTGTCAAATCGTTGAAATTTGAGTGTGAGTTTGCTCGCTTATTTGTTGTGAAGGTGAAGTTTGATGCCGTGGCAAACTCGTTGTTTAGCTGGCCCATGTTGGTTCCGTTGTTTTGGAACAAGTTGCTTGAACTGCTGCTGTTGCTCGTGTTGTTGTTGATGTTGGATGCACCCTCGTTCATGAAAAACATTGATTGCTGGGCAGGAGCAGGGGCAGGAGCAGGAGCAGGGGCATGGACGGGAGCAGAGTTCAGACTCAGATTTGACAATGGATTTGCCAGGTTATGATTAATGTATTGCTGGTTTAAACTGTTAGCTGATGCTGAGCTGTTCATGAAATTATTTTGGTATGGTTGTGGGATACCACTGATCGCTGTGCCATTTTGGGGGTTGAACATGGTGTTCATGGATGCAGCAGTAGCGGACGCGGTATTCACGTTCATTGGGCTTAGTAGTACATGTTGTTGTTGTTGCTGTTGTTGGAACGGAATGAACGAGGAAGCCGAGGATACTGAGCTGCTGTTTCTCCTATGGTATGCGTTTGCAGGGAGGGAGAAATGGCGTTGGTGCTGTTTGCGGTAGCTGTTAGATGGCTGCTTTGCTTGTGCTATTGAGGAGGAAGACGAGGAGGAAGAGCAGGAAGATGGGGATGGGGAGGATAGTTCAGCCAGGTTGATGCTGGTGAGCTCTGAGTAAGCCTTTACCTTCAGCTTGATCTTCTTGGCGTAGGAGGTTGTCTTGATGCTTGGGAGTAGTTCCTTTGTTAAGGAGATGAGGTTTGTGACCTTGAGAGTGAAGTCGTGTGAGAAGTTTTGGAACTTTGGGTTGTTGTTAGCGATGAAGTCGTTGCCGTCGAATTCGAGCATGATGGAGTAGTTCTTGACATCGAGCAGTGTCTGGAGGGCGTAGTTGCCGAAGTTGTCTCTGATCAGGGTGTTGAGCTTCATTGTGAATATTTCTATGATCGACAGGAGGATGTTCATGAGGCTGTTGATGACGTCGTCGTTGATGTTTGGCAGGACTTCTCCCTTGATGGAGGCTGTGATGATTCCGAACAGCTTCTTGATGAACTTTTCGATTACGTTTGATGAGAACTTGAGGCAGGAGAGTCTGCAGAGGTCGTTTGACAACTTGTTGAAGATCTCCACGAGGAGGTAGAAATCCAGTTCTTTGATGTCGAAGAGGAACTGGATGATGTAGTTGCCGAACTGGTCGTTGATTAGTCCCGGGAGGAACTGGATGATCTTGATGGAGATCTTGAAGATCTGTTCCAAGGTGCATACGCTGAGCAACTTCTGGAGGACACAACAGCCATGTTTGTGTGTTGAGATTGCTATGATGTTGTTCTTTTCTGTTATAGCGTTGATGATGAAATCGAACTTTGAGGCCGGGAACTTGAAAATACATTTCTGTATGACGTGGTTCCCGTTGAGGTCGTTGATTAGTATTACAATTTGGTCGATCGATGTGTAGGATGTGGAGAACCCCTTGATGATGAGGTCGATCTGTGTTTCGTTGTCTACTGTGTCGATGATCTTTTGGAGGGACCTTGTGCCGTACTGGTTGATGGATATCTTGAATACGTTTGGGTAGATGGAGTCGATGAGTGCTGTTCTCTGGTCTATGGTGAGGTACTCGCACAGCTTCTGGATGAGGTAGTTGCCGAATGGGTCTAGAATCAAGTTTAGGAAGAATGGCTTGATCTGGTCGAACATGAGGTCTCTTACAGTGTTTGATTCAGTCTTTGAGTTTGATTCTAGTTTCTTTTGGAGGAAGCGACAGCCGAACTGGTCAGTTGCTAGTTTGACGTAGTCCAGGTCTTGAAGAGCGACTGAGTTGATTTCGCTCATAGAAGGGGTGGAGGCGGAGGCGGAGGTGGAGGCGGATGCTGAAGCAGTTGATGAAGTGGTAGTGGTAGTGGTAGATGTACTATTCTTGTGTTTACTGTTCTTTGATTTGCTTCCATTGTTTGACTTGGATTTCTGTTTTTGGGGGATGTCGAAGGAAGAATCGAATTCGTTGATCAAGGGTAACGCAGTTGTAGTGTTGCTTACAGAAGCCATTGTAGCAACCGGGTTAGAAGATCCATTGGGTAATGCATTTCCGTATGAAGAAGAAGCAGAAGAAGATCTAGTAGAGGAAGAAGAAGATGATGAAGAAGAAGTAGAAGAAGAGGAAGAAGGAGGGCCTGAAGAGTGGTTGATACTGTTGTTGTTATAACTGTTGTTGTTATTATAACTATTGTTGTTGTTCAACAGTACCATTGGAGGCTGAGAAGACGACATGAACTGATTAAACCCTGATAGATCGAGGGAATGAGCCTTTTGATGGTTCTTCTTGTTGTTCATCTGTCCTATTGGTGGAGGTGTTACCGGTTCTACTAGAGATTGTATTGAGTTGACTGACAGTTGCTGCTGGTGGCGCTGGTAGTTGTTTGTGCCAGTGCCAGTGCTAGTGCTAGTGTTGTTACTATGATTATAAGACATTATTGAGTAATTTTTTGAAGTTGAAGTTGAAGCAGTCGAGGATGATCTGCTCTTGGTGGAAGGGAGGTTACTGGAGAGGTATTGGATGGAGTGCTGGTGCTGATGCTCGTGGTTGGAATGTTGGTTAGTGTGCTGGTGTTGGTATTGGTGCTGGTGTTGGAGCTGGTGCTGGTTAGAGGTCTATGAGAGTTAGAGATGTAAAACAAACAAGATAAGTTAGTATTAAATATATGGTTGTAATGAATTGGTGTATTGTGTATAATTTATAATGGAAGAGAGAGTGAGAGTAAGAGAGAGAAAAAAGATTGATCAGAGAATGTGCAATTGCAATAGTATAGTGATGCAAATGATTTCATGTAAATGAAACGAATGAGAGTGGAAAAAACCACACACCCATAGCCTGCGAAGGGAAGAGTCTGGGACAGAACAGTAGTAGTAGTAATAGTAGTAGTAGTAGCAGGAGCAAGAACAGTAGTGACAGCAGCGTTCCAAGACCCGAAGAGTGTCCGGACACTCTGGGAAGCAGAGGAATATAGGGATCGAGGGCGAGCGAGATCGAATTCTGAGTGTCTGAAACCGAATGGAATGGGCATCGTGCGAACAAAGAGAGGGATTCCAGTGTGCAGTGCAGTGCAGTGCAGTGCAGTGCGGTCTGTTGTTCTGAGCCCCAAACAGAGAAGATGCCCTTGTTGAGCGAGTTCTGTCCGTGTCTCTTCGTGTTTCTGTGTCCCGTCTTCGAAAATTTACTCGATCGGATCATTTGTGCCGACAGCCGTGGGAGGGGCTCCACGGAGCAGCCAGGGCGGACGGGGCCGCGTGGTGCTCGGGTGGGCGAGCCTGGCCCAGTGAAATGCCAGGCAGGGGGAGGCGGGCGAGGTCGGGAGGTCCAGGCGGGAAGCGGTGGAGCCTGTGATTCACCGGTGTGCAGTTTTCCCTGCTGTGCTCTCTGTTCTCTGTTCTCTGTTCTCTGTTCTCTGTTCTCTGTGCTGTGGGTTGATCTGCTGGGATTCTGATCCGGACGGTCCACGGCAAACACGCAGCGCACGCAGCGCACAGAGTAGCGGGTTCCCGACGGTGGTCCGCGGACTGGCCGCTCAGCTGACGTGTGGTCCGTACACCGCACACAGCACAGCGGCCCCCCATCCCCCCGGCGGAGCCATTTGGCGTCTCTCTTTTCTATTTTCGGTGCGCAGTGCAATAAAGTGATGCAGTGCGTATTTCGCGTTTCTGGCGCACGGGATGCGGACAGCGCATTGGGATCCCGAGAGGCAGCCGCAACCGCCACTGTATCACTGTCTCACTGTCTCACTGTCTCACTGTCTCACTGTCTCACTGTCTCACTGTCTCACTGTCTCACTGTCTCACTGTATCAGGGTGGCAATGGCATTGCCGATGGGACCATTGTGCTGTCCAATGCTCTGGCTCTGGTTCTCGATCTCGTTTCAGTTAATAGTCTCTCATTGAGTATACACAGAAGAAAATGGAGGGGGGAAATAGTAAACACATACCATAAGTATTACGCTGTTGCGACTCTATTCCTTGGGGTTTGTATGGCTGAAGGTAGCTTCTAGAAATTGAAGTGTATATGGCTTGCAATGCTCTTGCTGATATGTAATTGTGCTATGAAATGACTTAGCACAATGGTATATCTGCATATATATATACATATATATATATAGGACAATATAGTGTACTATCTATCCCACGGATAAAAGAGGCTAGTGCGTGCTCAACGGGTTTAACAGAGTGCACGCTCCCGCGCAGAATGGCAACAAGAAACAGAAACAGAAACAGAAACTGTTACTGTAATGGTTACTAATCAGCGCTTCCGTGGTAAGTGAGAAACCCAGAAAATGTGCGTGCACATGCCACTCTCTCTTACTAATACGAAACACCCTTGCAAAGCATCTCTGTATAAGCATCAGCAACAAAACAACTGGGAAAAGAAAAAACAACTAGGTCTTGCTCGGTGCAACACCACGGCCGTTTCCGAGGTCCGCGGTAAACCCGGGCTCGCAAAAGGGTTAATAGGAGAAACTAATGACCCGTTGGTGCAATTAGAGCACACGCACACGCTTTGCTATGGCAACAGCAACGGCAACGGCAACAGCAAGAGCAAGAGCAACGACCAGAGAAGCTCTGCCCATTACCCTCCCAACACCCAGAACAACCACACTGGCCGGTGGAAACTGGGCCAGCACAGCAGATCATGTCTGCTGATCAGCATACGCATTCTGCGTATCAGCACATACAGCACATACAACACACTCTTGAATTCTTGCAACGTTTCATATACATTTGTCGTCAACGAAATAGAGTCATACTCATGTCCATGCCCATGCCCTGACCATACCCTGCTCTGCTCTGCCCTGACCCTGACTGCATCTTCTTGTTCACACACATGGTTCTCAAAGCGTCACACAGCGTCACGTGACACTCGGAAAATTAACAACCCCCGAAAAAATATATATATTCTTGCCCTAACTTTCCCCACAATTATTTCGTTAGGGTTCCATAGACCCTCTGCCTCTGTGTCATGACGTATTCCAACTACACAACAGAGAACAGCACTGTACCCAACACCGAACCACACCCTGTACTCTACCACACTGGAATATACCGTTTCCCACCCCCACCCCCACCA
>PPOD03000212.1:96942-117051 GCA_003708425.3 Jamesozyma rosinii
ATCTCTCTCCCCATTCCCCCCCCCCCCCACCGCGAATTCTGTGCAACACTGCTCTTCGCCTTATCACTGCGTACACTCAACACACAGGTTTCCTGCTCATCTTCCACCCGAGACCCACCACGGCCCTTGACATATAACATTGCTGGGGATACCGAGGTGCTGGGGATACCGAGGTGCTATGCCACTACCCGCTACTCCGCACCGGTCCACACACCCCCATCTCCATCTCCATATCTATAGCCTGTTGCCCAATCGAGCGGTTTACGTAATGATGCATACACGTCTCTTTCGGTCCATCCGCAGCCATTTCTACGCACTGCACCAAATCCCAATTTATCTGTAGTTGTTGTTGTTTTTCCGACTCTTATCGCATAACCGGAAAGAACATCTCCTTTCGTATACTCCTGCATCTTCCCTTCCCTTCCCTTCCCTTCTCTTGCTTGTTCGCTCGATCGCTCGCTCGAACTCTTTTTCCCTTGCGATCTTCCAGGCCGGTGGGAAATACTGGAAAATATTACAAGAACCACACACACATGTGAAAAATTACATATGCATCTTTATCAGCAATGCATCTAGATGCGCATTATCTGTTTTCCCTTCTGTGAACCCCAGAAGCACCTGCAACTTTATCAACACTTACGACAAGCTTACGTGTACATTCGGTTGGATTCTAAACAATAACAAAAGGCAAACAAGACAACAGAAATGGCCTCCCTGAAACAAACAATCCTCTTCATCCAACAACCCAACCATGCATCTACACTACTGAACTCCCCGGAAATTCAACAAAACTACAACACTCTATACCACACGTTGAAATCCACCGATGACTTTCTCGCGTTCCTAGCCACACTACCACCCCCACAAAGGAACATCACCGCTATCTACGCGGGATACCCAGCGTTCCACGCCATCGGCGGGCTTACCAAGGAAATCATCGAGCATCCGGACTTCCCCTCGCAGACCCTCCGCTGTATCGTCCTCTGCTCTCGTGGTTATAATGGCTTCGACCTGGATGCATTGCGTAACCATGATATCAAGCTGTACAACTACCAGGATAGCACCGACGAACCGCATGTGCAAGGGTTCAAGAAAGATTTAGTCAGCAACGACGTCGCAGATTGTGCCTTGTGGCATGTCTTGGAAGGATTCAGAAAATTCTCGTACCAGCAACGAGTCACCCGAGAACTAGGTAACACTATTGTAGGAAGGGGTGTCGTTGCGGGCCTCGCGAGGGACAAGATGAGATTTGCTTTCGGACACGAACTGCATAACGGGGCATTTGTCGAGTCTCCCAGAGGAAAGAAATGTCTTGTTTTGGGACTAGGCGGGATTGGTAAACAGATCGCCTTGAAGCTGCAGTACGGGCTTGGTATGGAGGTACACTACTCCAAACGGTCAGAGGACTTGGAAGTCAAGAAACAGTATGGTTGGGCATTCCACCCTTTCAACAAGGACTTAATCAGCAGGGACGTGCTGTACCAGTTCCACGCCATAGTCATCGCCCTACCGGGTAATGACGACACGCACCATTTGATCAATAAACAGTTTTTGGAATGCTGCAATGGTCCAGAGTTAATCTTGGTCAACATTGGTAGGGGCAATATCTTGGACCTTGAGGCAGTTAAAGAAGCACTCGACCAAGGCAACATCAGACACCTGGGCATCGATGTATACTACAATGAGCCTGTTGTCGATGGTAAGCTAATAGGAGACGACTTCAATACTACAATGACACCCCATGTCGGTAGTGCTACTAAAGATGGGTTTGAACAGAGTTGTGATCTGGCTCTGGCTAATATCCTGCGCGCAACCAACAGTAGTGATACAAATGATACCGAGGAAAAGTCCTTCTCCCGTGTTGTATAAATGTTGGGTGACTGCAGTTATGACTACTTAATTACATAAGAATATTAGATAAAATGGAACGTTTTGCAGTAAATAGGTATGTTTTTCCAACATTTACGGATCATCCAAAGCAATATATATCACCAAAACATAAAGAATACTAACCTAAATTATTATTTCGATCTTCCCAATATATTCACTGTTGAAGAGCAGCATTCCATTAGAGTTGCCTATATTGAAGACCTATCTGCTCATTTCCATAATCTTACTATTCTAACTGTACAACGTATGAGATGCTCTGACGAGTAAAGCAGTGTCAAATGATGGCCACTGCAGGCAATTGAAACACAACAATTACAATGCCCCATGTCAATATGACGGATAACAGCACAACATGTGTTATACAAAAGCAACTCCATCTACTTGAATGTATTGTGCCCACAAGAAAGACTCATCGCTTATCAATGGTTCCCTAATCGTCTCTGCGGGACTCTCGCGCAGCCTCTGTATTTTTCTCTTGGACTGACCACAGTTTTTCAAGAAGCGCATTTTCCGCCCACGGCTATGCACACTGGAATATTTTGCACGTAAAGCAAGAGTGGTCTGTTTCCAGTGGTTCAACCTTTTGGCATATCAAAAAGAAGAAGCTCACTACTTAGATCAGAGACACGCACAAGATAAACACAACAAGCCACTAGTATTTGTATCTTTATTACAGGTTAAGAAAAGCTACAAACTGGGAAGGCCGTTTTACAATGATTTTAAAAGACGATGAGAAGGTCCAAACAATAGAACAAGAGATATCAATACCGCCTAATGATGGAGACCCTGCAGAAAGTTTACCAAAGTCACAGGAAGGATTTTTAAACAGGGCGACCCATTATCTTGTACATCTTTCGAAGAAGGTTGATGCTCTTGGCGTAGAGACTATTGGTATAGATAGAATATCTCCATTTGACCGTGGTACAGCGCGCAAGCAGTTCTTGCACGTCGCTGGCCTGTGGCTTAGTGCGACAGGTGGGCTATCATCTATGTCTTCGTTTCTCCTGGGTCCTTTATTATTCGAGCTAACATTCAATGAAGCACTGGTATCGAGTATAGTATCTGTGACTATCGGATGTCTAGTGGCTGCATATTGCTCCACGATGGGCCCACAGTCCGGCTGCAGGCAGATGGTCACAGCTAGATATTTATTCGGTTGGTGGTTTGTTAAAATCGTGGCTTTAGCCGCTATTGTTGGGGTGATGGGCTGGTCAGTGGTTAATTCAGTTGTTGGTGGAGAAATGCTGGCTGCGATCTCAGACGATAAAATACCTATCTGGGTAGGAATCATTATTGTCACTATCTGCTCGTTTTTTGTTGCAATTTTCGGTATAAAGCATGTTATCAGGATAGAGACATATATATCTGTGCCTATTCTGACAGCGTTTACACTGCTGTATATCTCCTCGAGTGACAAGTACGATCTTATTAGGGATTACAATACAAATGCTATGGATAGATCTACTCTGAAGGGTAATTGGCTGAGCTTTTTCTCTCTGTGTTATAGTATCACCGCCACATGGGGTTCGATTACTGCGGATTACTATATTTTATTCCCTGAAGACACACCAAAATATCAGGTGTTTCTGTTAACATTGGCAGGCACGTTGGTTCCGACCCTATATGTCGGTATCCTTGGTCTTGTCATCGCATCCATTGCTGTAACATATAAGCCATGGCACCACGAATATGAAACACACGGTATGGGGGGCCTCTTATGGTCTGGGTTTTCAAGATGGAACGGTTTTGGTAAATTCTGTGTTGTTGTGCTCATCCTGAGTTTGATCTCAAACAATATTATTAACACATACTCGGCCTCCTTCGGGATCCAGTTATCTAGTGTATTTGCTACCCGTGTACCGCGTTGGTTCTGGTCGATTGTCTGCACGGTTGTCTGCCTGGTGTGTGCATTGGTTGGGCGTAACCATTTCAGTACCATTCTGGGTAACTTCTTGCCCATGATAGGCTATTGGATTAGTATGTATTTCGTGTTGCTGTTAGAAGAGAATGTAATCTTCAGGAGGTACTTTCTGCACCTATACACGAAGGAGTTCCCACCTACGAGTCAGAGCTACAACGAGAGCAGTGATCTTGAAAGCATAGCAAGCACACATGTGGTATGCGGACCTTCTAAGAGTGTGAAACCGTCGATCGAGGAGACCAACATTCATCTACTTAAAAGAAAGCATATTGCCTCACGTCACAGGTACAACTGGGACGAGTGGGATAACTACGAAGTCTTGACCCATGGCTACGCTGCAACTTTCTCGTTTGTGTGTGGTGTGGCAGGTGTGGTTGTAGGTATGGCACAAGCCTATTGGATTGGCCCCGTAGCACGCCATTTCGGTAAGAACGGTGGGGACATTGCCATGTGGCTCTGCATGGGAATCTCGGGTGTTGCATACCCGTTGACAAGATACTGGGAGCTACGTAGATACGGCCGTTAGGCGCGCCTCAATTGTGATATTAGATACCAAGAATAATATATAATAGTCATAGTATTTGTAACGTTGCCTTCCCCGGATTTCCTGGGAAATGCATACGCATCGCTACGCATCGCTACGCTGCCCCAGCACAATCAGAACATATGGAACTCTCTTTGCTGCTAGTCCAGGGTATAAATAGGTTCAATGCACTGTATAGAATACCAGCTGCGAGAAGATGTGTACATCAGCCCTTTCATCAGCATCACATTGGCCTGCTTACTAAACCCCCCATCCAGCATCATCCGCATTGCATTGTACTTACCTGTTGTATCTACTGGAGGTAGATCCGTTATACCCAAACGCACTGGCTGCACCGCCATGGCCGTTCACCAATCAGATCGCCAATACAAAACCCGAAATAATTCCTCGCCCGGGTGTACAGCCCAGGTCCCAAAATTTCCGAAACACTCCGTGAAATCCAATACAAACATCAAGCGTTCGGTCAGATACAGCAATATGCGGTATCTTGCACAAGCATATATAAGCAATAGCATGCAGAGATGGGAAAGTTCTCTATATGTTGCAACTATATATTGTATTCTTGTTCGACTGATTCTTTGTTTTCTTCTTTATTCCTTACAGACTATCGTGTGATTCTATAAACAGGACAACAAAATATTTACTCTTTATATTTTTTCTCATATTAATATTCTCTGAACAATTACAACACATCTTCCAATAAAGATTATCATTTACTAGTTCTAATCAGACCTATTACATAATTGAAAAAAAACTAGATTGTACAACATCCCCATCCTCAAAGCAATAATACAAACAAATTAATCATGTTAGCATTACGTCAAACCCCATCTAGACTACTAAGACCAGCAACCAGAATGCTGTCTACTTCAAGGATAATGTTCCAGGAAAACAAACCAGTCATAAAGACAGCCCAAACACTATCCCAAGTTGACGGTCCAGAATCCTTGATTGGTCCAGGTGCCAAGAAGGGTGAAGTCCCAACTGACTTAGAACAAGCTACCGGTCTAGAAAGATTCGAATTATTAGGTAAACTAGAAGGTATCGATGTTTTCGACACAAAACCATTAGACTCTTCAAGAACTGGTACCATGAAAGACCCAATTTTAATTGACTCTTACGATGATTACAGATATGTTGGATGCACAGGTGCCCCAGCAGACTCCCACCAAGTTATGTGGTTGAAGCCTACAGTCAAGCAAGTCGCAAGATGTTGGGAATGTGGTTCTGTCTACAAGATTAACCCAGTCGGTGTTCCAAACGAAGACGGCCACCATTAAGTAGACCGCTAGTTCTGTATTTGGAATGACCCTCTCGATTCTTTTATACTTATTTATTTCAAGATATTCCTTTTCTAAACCCCCTATGTCTAAATATATACATATATATTCAAAAACAACAAGAAGAAGCCAAGCACATTTGGGTTTGGCAACTATCTTCCACTTTCCCTTACCAACTGGACTGGTTATTCTTCGGTTTACCTTATGGATTGTGCTTACTTGATGTTTTGGATCCCCTATGGTCTCGCAAATATCGCCGTTTACCTTCTCAAGACAAATACCCCGATTGGACTGTTCTTAAGATACACCCGTACACCATCCGAACACCACCCGAACACCCGAACATTATATAAAATTTCAAAAAAAATCAAAAATATATATATATTTGTTGTTTGAATTTTTGTGTGCAGCGCAAAACGAACAGCGGGAAACTTGAGTGGGCAGGAAATTTTCCAACGCTGAGCCGGAAAACTCACAGAGCGCGTCGCCATCGTGCGTTCCGAGTGCTGCGATTCACATGGCAAATGAGTGGGTTGGTTGGTACTGAGCACCCATGTCGTTGGAAATACCATAAGCTATTACTATACACTATTATTCCTATATCTTGAAAAGCTCGATGTTCTAAGCAATAGAGAGGTTTTTTTGTTGTTTAATAGACAAAAATAAGAATACCATAGTCTATATATAGTATGTGAAATGATGGTAAACTGATGCCAATGGAATATTTGAGTTGAGCTGTGTGATATTGCGAATGATATTGTGGAAGACATAACTGTACCTTTTGGAGCGGTGGACATTGAAACTTGTGGCAATGAGTGGGACCAGAATAATGCTACAAATGAAGTACTTCAGTACATCTGGAGTTTTCTGCATAGAGAGACCATCTAATGGTGGGGGAAATTGCATATGTACAATTCATGGAGAATATCATACTCAAATAATCGAATCATGTTGGTGTTAACTATTGTTTTCCTGTTCTTTTTTTACTAACAAACTTTTTGTGCAAATGCATATCGATAACAGTCATCATGCCAAAGAAGAGAGCTTCCAACGGTAGAAACAAGAAAGGTAGAGGTCACGTTAAACCAGTCAGATGTGTTAACTGTTCCAAGTCTGTTCCAAAGGATAAGGCTATCAAGAGAATGGCCATCAGAAACATCGTCGAAGCTGCTGCCATCAGAGATTTATCTGAAGCTTCTGTCTACCCAGAATACATTCTACCAAAGACCTACAACAAGCTACAATACTGTATCTCTTGTGCCATCCATGCTAGAATCGTCAGAGTTAGATCCAGAACCGACAGAAAGATCAGATCTCCTCCACAAAGACCAAGATTCAACAAGGACAACAAGGTCTCTCCAGCTGATGCCGCTAAGAAAACCGCAGCCTAAATTAACCCAATTATATAGTGTAAATAACTAAATAATTTTATTCTAGCTGCCTATCCGAATCCCACAGCATCTGCTACTCTTCCACGAGCATGCTCTTCAGTCTATTATATATTCGTTTATATAACTGACTTGACTTCATGGTCACTATGACCTCGTGATGGGTGATGTCTCAGATAACGTGACATGCCTTTCTACGAACACACGTTGTTTCTTGTCCCTTTTCATCAAATTTTTTTTGACCGACAAAGAAATTATTTTTTGCCTCCCTTTAATAAATTTCTTGCCATAAAGAAACAATCCAAAATCAAGGTCGACTTCTCTCCCCCCTCCCTCAGAACAGAAGGTTATCTGAAATCTTTTATTAACGTGATCAGAAGCAACATTTTTATTGTCTCTGTTATTTGACCACTTAGTTACATATTCAATTGGATTGCATCGAGAAAAGACAATAGATATTCAATAGACTTCATCTTTAGCATTACTAGAAACAGCTACCCCATTTTAAGGCAGTTTTAGATATATAGTTACATCTGCATATCTATTATTATTTCAAGTTCACATCTTTATCCGATTTTGATATTTCAATTTGATAATAGCAATTCTTTCTGGCAACAATTGATGAACACGTCCCTATAATAATATATTCCCTTATTATACACTATTATTATCCAGCATTCGCATTTCGGTAGTTATAGATTACACCCTGTTATTTTATTCCCTCCGTTAACATATAGAATACACTATTTGATCTAACCAAGATCTACAGTAATACATCCACGTCCCTTTTGTTGTATACATTTTAAAATCAAGATATATCCGTTATGTCTAGTGATTCCTTCAATTTTAAGTTTAGCCAATGCTTCGGCGATAAAGCAGATATAGTCGTCACCGAAGCTGATATTATAACAGCATCAGAATTCGATCATTCGGGTAATTTTCTAGCTACTGGTGATAAAGGTGGTAGAGTTGTCCTTTTTGAAAGAAGCAATAGCAAGCACTGTGAGTACAAGTTCCTCACAGAGTTTCAAAGCCATGATGCTGAATTCGACTATTTGAAATCCCTGGAAATCGAGGAAAAGATCAACCAGATCAAATGGCTAAAACCTGTACAAAAGTCTCACTTCTTGCTAAGTACTAATGATAAAACAATAAAGCTATGGAAAATCTACGAAAAGAATATTAAACTAGTTAATGAAAACAATCTATCTGAAAACTTCGACATCAAAGAGAAAGAAACCATCATGGGCAACGGAGCAATGAAATCCGTCTTGACGCTACAAAGTTTAAAACTTCCACAGTTAACACAGCACGATAAGATTATCGCTGCAACACCAAAGAGAATTTACAGCAATGCGCATACATACCACATTAATTCGATATCACCAAACTCAGATCAAGAGACATTTTTGAGTGCAGATGACTTGAGAATTAACTTGTGGAATTATGACTTGCCTGAGCAAAGTTTCAACATCGTTGACATCAAACCAGTCAATATGGAAGAGTTGACTGAGGTTATTACAAGTGCAGAGTTCCATCCGCAGGAATGTAATCTCTTCATGTACTCTTCTTCCAAGGGTACTATAAAGCTATGTGATATGAGACAAAATGCCTTGTGTGACAACAAACAGAAGATCTTTGAAGAGTACACAAACCCGATCAACCACAATTTCTTCACAGAAATCACTTCGTCGATATCCGACATTAAGTTTAGTCCGAATGGGAGATATATTGCATCCAGGGATTATCTTACTGTGAAGATTTGGGATGTCAATATGGACAACGCGCCATTGAAGACAATTAACATTCATGACCAACTAAAGGAGAGATTAAGTGACACATACGAGAACGATGCAATCTTTGATAAGTTTGAAGTAGAATTTAGTGGTGACAGTTCTAGCATTATGACCGGTTCATATAACAATAATTTCATGATCTACCCTAACGTAGTTAAGACAAATGAGACTGACAGTGCTGGCATCATTAAAACATTTGACAACAACGATAAAATAAGCAACAATGGCATAGGCAATAGCACTGAGAGTAGTAAGGGCAACAGGCGTGGTAGTGGTAACAGTAACAGAAGTAGCAATAGCAGTGTTAGGAACGGGTCGATGAATTCGCAAAGCAACAAACGCAAGAATAACGCGTTTGACAGCTACACCATGAACAACAATGAGAACCCTAGTAACAAGGGCAACGAAGAAGAATTGCAAGAGATTGTTCTACAAGCAGATAAAACAGCATTTAGAAATAAGCAATTTGGTTCGCAATCACAGAGATCGGCTAAGTACAAGGAATGGGGCGATGATATAGACTTCAAGAAGAGTATATTACATTTCTCGTGGCATCCAAAGGAGAACAGTATTGCGATTGCTGCTACAAATAATCTATTTATCTTTTCTGCATTATGACCTATATTAATATAATATGAAATATGAAACCTCGTAATCTATAGTAGTGTGTTTGAAGTTCTTTGTGTAGTATTGTCACACGAAGCTGCATTCATATATATCTATTTGAGCATCACGTATTCTATTAAGAATAATAATTTCAATGTAAATTTCAGTATAGAAGGACGGGAATAAATAATACTATATAATACTAGATAAGAAAGTGTGAGCCACAGCCCCATCATTCATCATCGTGAGCAATGTGTCTGTTGATCACAGGGTTCCAGAACAGAGTACGGTCACCGTTACCCCAGAAGAAAGGCCTTGTTCTCATGTTCATGAATGAGTAGTCCTTTGGCCAGTCCTTGTCTGGGACATGTGCTAGATGTTGTCTGTGTTCGTAATGTTCCTTTTCAACAAAGTAGGTGTTGACTGCGGTCAATAGGATAGCAGGAGCAGCGACCAAGTAGGAAATCTTTAGCCAGAACTTGTACGTACCACTGGCATGTTCTTCTGTGGCTACTAGGGAGTCCTGGAAAATCTTGGCAGCAGCCTTATTTGGTGCACCGAAAGCTGGCTTCAAGGCATTTGGTGGTAAGCTGGCGTATCTTCTTATACTTTGTCTTAAGATGGCGTTATTCATGATTAATTTGTTTGGATGTGTTGTTGGTGTGTACCTCAAGAAATAAAAGAAAAATTCTCTTCGAGCAGGGGTAAGTGCAATACTGCTGTTTACTGAAATATCATTGTTCATTTATATGGGGACGATAAAATCCCCTTGCTTACTTCCGCACTCCAGATTCACCGGGCTTCACGGGCTTTTCGCTCTTAGACGCTGCAAAAAACAAGAATTGTTGTTGCCGATGCAGCTGCGAAGCCCGACGGGTGGGCGTTCCTATTGGTCCGCGATCACGTGGTACAGTTATGTGTCGATACTGGGATAAAGCAACTTCTAGTAATCATACTGTGGTTCCAACTCACCTAGAATGTATATTCCATAGGTGACGGAGTCGATTTGTGCTCGTTAACGGTGTATGTTTATCCGCCGTATGTTTAAACCCGAGCACCACATAAGAGTTTTGTGTTTTCGCGCGTTGAAGAAATTTGATGCAGATTTTGACACGATTGTCTGATTTTTTGTGGTATTTCCGTTTGGGACGCAAAGTGCGACTGAAACGCTGCAGAGGGAAGAGTTGATCTGTAGATGAGGTTGGGCAGTGGGACCAACGAGTACAGGAAGGCAGTGCCACGTCCCACTTCTGGTTCGGAATTTCAAGTGCAGACGAGTCCTTGCTTATATATATGTATGTGTATGTATACTTAAGTATTTTTCGTATATGGGCTATCCGGGTGACAATATGTGCACTAGTTCGATTTTGTAAACGGTATTTTATTGATGGTAAATTATCTAGTTATATATTATGTATGTGTGCGGATATGTGTAAGCATGCAGCTTCAGATATGGCGAAAAGCAATGGACGGACACTCCCTACAATCCTTGTAGAATGGTTGAATATGCAAACAGGTTCATATCCATATAAAACAGATATATAGTACACCAACATATGTATTGTGTCCTTACTGATGAATGATGTGAGTTGTATGACTAATCAAAGTTGGGTGTTTATTTGTCTATTGTTAAATGGTGTCCTAATCTATTGGTACTACCACCAGTAGTTCTATTATTTTATTTGTTGTTGTCGCTGAAATAGTTTATGGGATAGTTGTGGGTTGGAGCCGCTGGCAAATAGTTGAATCTGTTGGAGTTATAGTAATTGCTACTATCGTTGATGGAGTTATTGCTGTTACCATTGTTGTAGTAACCACTAAAATTACGATTTGTTTGAGGAGCGTTGGATTTTCCTCTTTGTTGTTGTTGTTCGGAAAAGGCACGCCTGGAATGGTTATCCTGTTGGAATGCTCTATTTTTATTGTATGCATTGTTATCACCGTGGTTATTATTCCGTTTATAATCATTAAATCTGGGTTTATTACTGTTCGATACTCTTCCCGATTCTACCACATTGTTGGCAGCAAATGTCTCATAGTTCCGTTTCACATCAAGTTCGTGGATCCGGTTGCCAGTCAATTGATTCCCAATAGTGAACCAGCCCGGCCTGATGTTATGGTCTCTTCCAAATATTTCTAGTTTTCTGGCATGTGGACCAACAAGTCTCTCGATTATACCGTAAAGTTCATCCGGTTTCCTACTGGTTTCTCTAGTCGTTGATACAATTAGGTCAATATCAATATTCTTATTAACCCATTTAGGATCACCTTTGACACCAACTAACAAATGCTCTTTGGAATGGTTTAGCCAATGGCCAGTTCTACCTGTGACAATCGTTCTGCCCAGCTGGTTTGTTTTAATCCAGGATATTTCATTAATAACGTTGTAGCCCCATTTAGTGAGAGACTCTTTCCCAAGCTCGATAGCCCTACCAGTGACCCATAAGAACAGCACACCTTCGTCCTGCAATTGGTCTAATGGTAATTCCAGTAGCTCGATATCATTGCATGTGCCATATGGCAAATTCATATGGATATTCCAGGCAGGATCCGCAATCACAGCAGAAAACTTGCCTAGTATACTGAAATCAAATTTCCTGACATCACACTTTATCCACTGTGGTGGTAATAACTTCTTGGAAATAGAAGAGCAGCAGTTACCATGTGTGTATAGTGGGATATGTTTTGACTGGTTTTTGTTTTCAGATTCTGTCTCTAATTTAGCATTCTCGTTTAATGACTCAGGCATATACTGAAGATAATGAAGGTATCGGCAGGTGTTTAGTTTATGACAAGTGTCTAGATAAGAACAATCCCCGAGAGACAGATCTGTTTGGGATTTTATGTTTGGAATATAATGGATGTGCGTCTTCAAACAGTCCAGAAACCCAGGGATCTCGGATTCGAGTTTATTCAGCTTTGCCCATTGGATTGAAACAACTCTGTTGTTCACAATATAAACTGAGCTTGGCAAATGCAATGCATGTTGTGGATCTTGGCAGACTGGTATATATTCTGCTATCGGTGCTGTTACTCTAGCTCTTTCACTCCCCAGATTGTATGAGACAGGTTTTGTGGCCAATAATCTTTCTAGCTTGGAGTAAAGATATTTTGGAAGTTGGCTATTGTTATAATTGCACTCTTCACTTTCTCTGTCAAAGTCTAGTAATGCTAATAGTTTATCTGCCCTTGATGTTTGATCATCTACGGCAGTGTTGGCGTCGTCGTCGTCATTGTCGTCATCGTCTTCATCGTCATTATCACCATTGATCTTTAATCCTTTGTCTAGCTGGCTGGTACCTTCTCTCTGCATATTATTATCAATATTATCTTCACCGTTGTCATATAATGGGTTTGTGTGATCTGATAGCAGCAATTGCTTGTAAAGAATCTTTAGTTGGAACACATTAATAAACTCTAATAGTTCATTGTCATTTGAGAAAGGTGATTCATCTTTAAACAATAATGAATCCGGTGCAATAGCGCCTATATTCTTTAAATCTCGACCGAAATTATCAAACGAATCAGTAAATATATCCTTAGGTGTGACGTCCTTGTGGTTCATTAAGAACAAAGAATGAATGTCTCGTAAGT
Source organism: Jamesozyma rosinii (assembly GCA_003708425.3). Lineage (NCBI taxonomy): Eukaryota > Fungi > Ascomycota > Saccharomycetes > Saccharomycetales > Saccharomycetaceae > Jamesozyma > Jamesozyma rosinii. The sequence goes on from PPOD03000212.1 coordinate 109,962, forward strand.
TTCCTGATAGTGGTACGTTCAATATTTCATTGTGGTTGTCAATTAAAAAAGATAATAGGCCTAGATTGATCATTGCACTGTCCCAGTTTACTGTGATTGCAACCTGGTTGATGAGACTCTCTCTTTATCTTTGTCTGTATGATTCCAGTTCTCTTTATAAATCATGTGTGGCAATCAAGGCTTAAAAATTGAAGAGGCAAGTCGGATGGAAACACACGAACTTCTCAAAGCCATAACAGATAGTCCGCACAGACTGAAGGGTATTTGGGTGCTGATGTTACTACAAATACGTGTGCAGCCTGTAACATGACCGTGATATCTATAATATCTAGCAATAGCGACAGGTATTGTTTACAGGAGTTCACTGTTCATTGTTTACATACACATATTATATTATTACCTGTCACATTAACAATGACATCAGAATATTTTCAAGCTTGGGATCAAGATGGCAGTGGTAAGGTATAAGTATACACTATAAGAGGACTTGTTGGAATATATTCCAGGCATATATGGAATACTAAGCCTTGGAAATCATTGAGTATATACGAATATATGCCTTGTTCACTGTTGCTTCATAATTGTTTCGTCATGGCAGGCGACTTTGGGCTTGATCTCAAGCTGAATTCAATAATTTCTTGTTAACAACTCCTGGTAACTACATGGTCCACTGATCATGTTGTTCAAACAAGTTTCAACTACCCTCGAAGCTGTTGTAACTCTGTCTGAAGCTCTTCCAGAGTCTTGATAGTAGTGTATACATTATATTGCATGCCACTTCGTGACAAATGATTCAAGATTGTATCTTGAAAAGATCCACCACTAAAAAGAAAGAAGAGACCAGACTGAAACAAGAACATCACAAGTACACAACCAAGTTGCTCAAGAAGCTAGTGTGTGTTTCAGAGTGCTGTCCAAATTCGATAGATTGAATCGTAATTTCAGTGATCATGACGTCCTCTTCATCAACCTTTTCATATGACAGGAAAACAAAGGAAAGCCAGCCTCTCTTCGAATTCGGATCTCCATACTCACCAAAGGTGTCGTATCACTTTAACCCAAAGGTGTCAAACTATCACTATGGTGTGAAGCATCCTATGAAACCGTTCCGTTTAATGCTGACAGATCATTTGGTCTCTGGGTATGGACTACACAAAATCATGGATCTCTACGAGACACGACCGGCCACTGAGGATGAACTAGCAGAGTTTCATTCTAACGATTACATAGACTTCCTGTCGAAAGTGACTCCAGAAAATATAAGTAAGATGCCCAGAGGAACCTTTGAGAAATTCAATATTGGAGATGACTGTCCAATTTTCCAGAATATTTATGACTACAGTACGCTATACACAGGTGCTTCCCTGGATGCATCCAGAAAACTGATTAATGGACAATCAGATATAGCTATCAACTGGTCTGGGGGCCTTCACCATGCTAAAAAGAGTAATCCTTCCGGGTTTTGCTACATCAACGATATTGTACTCTCCATTTTAAATCTTCTACGGTACCATCCTAGAGTGCTATATATCGATATTGATTTGCATCACGGTGACGGGGTCCAAGAAGCATTCTACACTACTGATAGGGTGTTTACTGTATCATTTCACAAGTATAATGGGGAATTTTTCCCAGGTACAGGTAATATCGATGAGAATGGGTGTGCCACTGGTAAACACTTTGCATTAAACGTACCGTTGGATGATGGTATGGATGACGATTCATATATAAATCTTTTCAAATCTATCATTGACCCACTTATCACCTCATATAAGCCAACTGTTATTATCCAGCAATGTGGTGCTGACTCACTGGGTCACGATCGTCTTGGTTGCTTTAATCTAAATATTAAAGGGCACGGTGAGTGTGTGAGGTTTGTCAAATCGTTCCGAATTCCGATGCTTGTAGTTGGTGGGGGAGGTTATACGCCAAGGAATGTTTCTCGTCTGTGGACACATGAAACCGGTATCCTAAATGATGTTCTATTACCAAAAGAGTTGCCAGATGGCTTGCCTTTCAAGGATGCCTTTGGACCAGATTATACACTGTACCCAGTTCTCGATGACCTATATGAAAATAAAAACACTAAAAAGTATTTGGAAGACATTAGAATACGATGCTTGGAGAATATTAGATTTTTGCAAGGTGCACCAAGTGTAAGGATGGACGCTGAGACCATCCCAACCCAAGACATTACCGGATTGACTGAGGATGAAGAAGACATCATAAAAGAAATGAATCAAGAAGATGAGTCATGGAGATTGGCACAGATAGAGAAGGAAAATTATAGAATCAGAGAATTAATATAGGATTTCTGAATCGATATTTGTTTGTATATAATAATAAAATATACTGTTGTAATAATACATACTATTAAAGTAGATATTTCAAGATTTCAGAATATTTCTTGAATCTAGAAGAGAGGCTTCTTTCTGAAACAGCTTTGATACTTTATCTCTATCCTTATGTATTCTTCCTTACTGATCTAAAACATTGTAAGAGTCTTGCCGCATGAAAAATTTAAATCATATGTATGTGAAAAAAACAAAAGTATATATGTCAAAGAATTGCGAAGTATGAAGATAGTAAGGGAATAATACTTTTCGGAAGCAATTAGGAGGGTTTAGTGTCTATCATTGTGTGTCTGTACGTTGGAGTACGTAGGGTAGATGCATGATGAATCATAAATTAACAGTTTCAAGGTTGAAAACTATTTCCAAAGCTCTTCTGGTAATACTGTTGGCTAATCTGATTGTCAAGCTGCATCAAAATAGGGTATTTATTAGATTGCTTCTGTGGTTGTTATGCTACCCAGACAATAATAGCAACGATATACTATGGTGGCAGCGTATTCCAATAACTGAACAGCTGTTTTGGAAGTTCATAGATTACGCCGAAAATTCGAGCAACAATTAAGATTTATTTCATAATTAATTAAACCCTCACTGGCTACATAACCATAATTCGGTTCAAATGAACACGTTCAATGCATATATGGTATTAGGGATTACGCCACGAGGTCACAGTGTTTTTGGATAAACTTTCTACATCCTGCGAACTTTGTAAGTAGCATGAGATTAATGACGTCTTATACTTTGGGTCAGTGTTATGAAAGTTAGCTACATACCCAAGGGGAAGTAAATACTGGGAGAAGTGGGCAAATATAGCAAACTAAATAATGAAATCAATAATTAGATGTTTTACATAGTTAATATTTCATTTATGTAATTATTATACAGTATAGGTTTAAATGTTGTTTTCTAATTCAACATTTCCGACAGCCCAGATTTCAGTTTCATCCTCAAATCTATCACTGAACATTGTTTCTGCATCACCACCCGCAGCTATTCTACCTCTTTCGACAGTAGCCAATCTCTTACCGACCCTCTTGGTGAAGTCACCGATTGATCTTAATTGGATGGTAGTACCAACAATATTTTCCAAGCTCTCCTTGCCTGTAGAAACCTTAGCAAACCATTCATTGAATGTGTCCATGTCTGGTTCCTCAACCAATTTGAATATGGCAAGGTATGCCTTTTCCGCAGCTAACTTGATAGGAATAACAGGGTCACGTAGACACGAAAACACGGATAGCCCTAAAATATCATAGTATGGTTGAATACATTCATTAAATTTGAATCTAGCCAATGTCCTAACAACAACTAGTGATAATCTTCTAGATTCTGTTGAATTGCAGACAGGGGCAACCGTAGATTTTGCTAATGCCTCCATCAACAATGTGATATTTTCTTCACCAACTGATAGAGGACTAGACGATTCTATCTTAGAATATGGTGACTTTGTTTCATTTTCCAATAATAGCATCTTACCAGCAGCAATTATACCGTTTTCGCTAAAGTAGACATTCTTAGATTCTATCGCACCAACAATATATTCGGCAAATCTGCTGACTAAATCTGGTCTTATGATATGAGCTGGAGCATCTTTTAAGAAAGAATTTAGAGTCAAGATGGCAAATCTACCAGAGTTACCATCTAAATCAACATTCAAAACCTTCTCACTTAAGATGTTGTTCGCTTCATCATCGGATAAGATTTCAGACAACGAACCAATTAATTTGGCGTAAGCAACGGCAAGTTTATCATTACTTGCTGACATCTCCTCTTCTACTAAATCAACAATATTCTTCTTCGAAGCTTCATTTAACTTAGAGCCAGCTTTGGTAACAACTTCTAGTAGAGCCTTTAGCATAGCTGTTTTAACACCCTCGTCGGTAGCTTGTTTGGCACCACCAACTAATTCAATCACTAATGGATCGACACGAGGTTGGTATTCGATTAATGCACCAAGAGCCTTAGCTGCACGCAAACGTAAGGTTTCATTAGAAGCATCAGACAGAGACTTCACAAATGTTCTTTGTAATTGAGGAATAAATGGCCTCAAGAACTGTGGAATCTTGACAAATAAGATGTTTAGAGCAAAAAGGATAGCAGCCTTGATATCACTACTGAATCTTTCACCGACAACACGGATTAATGGACCAGTAATAACGCTTACAAATGGTTTTAGGTTAGTAGCTGGTGTTTTGGAGACAACATCGGCAATGGCTAATGCAGATGCTTCACGCTCATCATTGGACCCATACATTAAACCATGTAAGAAGATAGGTAATACACAGCTTGGACCTCTTGGTAAAACAAAGGCGGCTAAATCCTCGCCTTGAACACCAACCAAGTGAAGACTTTGCTTGGCTGGGTTGACTAATTTCTCCAACATAGGTTTGTCTACCTTCTTTAATAATGTAGATAAGGCCTCAAAGGTACCCTTAACAATTCTAGGGTCTTTGTCATCTAGCGATAGAATAGCGTTAGAAACAAAATCAGGGATGTAAATATCGAAATCCAGAACAGTGTTTTGGAAGAAATTTGGCAAACGTTCTAAAACAGCAACACGTTTTTCGTGATCATCATTCTTTAATAAAGACATGATTTGTTGTAATAATGGATGTAAACCTTCGTCATCAGTAACAGAAATGAAGACCTTATCCAAGGAATTTTGAAGAGCCTCGGTTTGCTCTTCAGATGTACTTTTGATCAAGGAATCAACTAAAGAATTGATGATAGTTGACAGACGTTTGTACAGAGAAGAGCCAGCAACCTCTGCTAATGAACCAAGAGCAGATGCCCTAAAGGCATCGATAGGTGGCGCTAATAGAGTTGGGATCAAAATTGGGAAAATAATTTCAGACTTGGTAGACATAATGTCTTGTAGACCTAACAAAGCATTATTAGAACTCTCTTCGGACTCCAACATATGCAGCATGTATGGCAATATCTCATCAATAGCCAATTTGCCTACGATATTTTGGTAAGCATCGAAAGCACTTGCGGCAGCTTGTCTAACAGATTCGTATTCATCGATTAATGTCTCACGAATGATGTTAACAATAATGGCTTGGAACTCAGACAATGATTCTTCAGAGGATGATTCAACCAATTCGTGTAGCGCAATACATATACCTTGTCTTGCTTCTGGATTGGTAGACTCTTCTAATGATTCCTCTAAAGTTGGTAAGAGTTGAGATAGTGCATTACCACCAACACGACGAACAAGGTCACCCAAAGTTTGTGCAGAAATGTTACGTAGAGTACTGGATGGTGATGCTAGGTTTGTCACAATCATACCAGTTAGCACAGGTAAAATTTCCTTGATAGTACGGGGTGTGTTTGGAACAAGGGCCTTCCAGATATCAACAGTTGTAGCACGAACAATACCAGAAGTGTCGTTTCTGCAAACGAATAAGGCAGCTAGAATTCTGTCACGACGTTCTTGGCCTAATACTTCAACCAGCTTGTTAGCAAATTCACCACTATGGTCACCTTCTTCTTCAGAGAACTCATTTCTGGAAGAAATACCGGTGACTTGGAACAGTAGTTCACCAGATAGTTGGACAGATGATAAACGGATACGGTCATTCTCGTCAAACATACCTCTTTCAAGTTCAGGTAATAATAAGTCAATTGCCTTGGTGGCGTAATTTTTGACGATCAATTTACCAGCCTTAAGAGCTGTGTCATGGATATCCTCATCAACATCTGCAAGTCCAGAAAGGATAGGTTGGATAATTTGGTTGATGTATGGTGCAAATTGTGCTCCCAAACAGATTGGAATGAAAAGCAGTAGAGGCATGAAACCTTCCCTTACGTATGAACGGAAATTTGTAACACCTGCCAAAATTGTAGGCAGTAGTTCGTCCAGCTTTGATAACCCTAGACCACTGATAACCTCAGCCAAGGCTTGAGCAGAACCCAGACGGTCACCAGATTTTGTGTCATCACTTAATGTATCCAATAGACGTGGGATCAAGTATGGGAATTGTTCTTCCCCTAATCTTTCGACTAAGGCACCTAAAGCACGGGCGGCAGTAGCTCTTGTATTTGGAACAGGGTCCACCATGGCAATTTCGACCTCATCTACTAGCTGTTGCAAGTATGGAATCAAATCGCCAGTATCGACTAGAATTGCCATATTACCGACAATCTTACATGCTTTTCTTTTTGTGTTAGCAGATCTGTCATGCATACCACGATGAATGACATGAATGATCAGAGCCAAAGATGGACCATCGATGTAATGAACGAATTGTGTTTTGATCAGTGCATCTAGGGCATCTTCAGTGTATTTAGTTGGATCACCGATGGCCTTGATAAGTGTTGGGACCAATCTTTGAATCTCAGGGTTTCTAATAACCTCACCAAAACGTTTCAAAGATTCATCGGCAGCCTTACGAACTTCCTTATGTGAATCGTTTAAAACACCAACAATTTCTGGAACAATAGTGGACAATGAAGACGATAATTGAGTTGGATCAAGATAAGCCATATTACCTAATAATTCCACAGAGCCTCTTTTGGTTCTCCAAGAGATCTCGTCTAAGTTGGAAACAGCGACAGGGATCAATTTGGAAACACCATAACTGGTTGTTTCAGCCATGATTGTTTTAGTAGCTTCAGCAGTAGCATCACGAACTTCAGGGACGGAATCACCTAAATTCTTCAAAATATTTGGCAAGACCTCAATAACATAAGGTTCGAAGAACTTTTTCAATGAGACGATAGATCGGAAGAGC
>PPOD03000212.1:117071-131733 GCA_003708425.3 Jamesozyma rosinii
TACCTAAATTCTTCAAAATATTTGGCAAGACCTCAATAACATAAGGTTCGAAGAACTTTTTCAATGCTTTTGAAAGATACTCGAAGGCGTAGGCCACCGATTCACGGCGTTTTGCTTCTTTTTTATTTTCAGCAGCTTCATTCAGGTTACGAATAATATCAAATTCGGATAAAGCAGAGATACCGTAACCCTTTACAAGACCTGCAATACCCCAGGCAGAACCCTTACGAATAGCAACTGGTAATGATGGGTCTAACAGTTTGTCCATTAAGACACCAATGTATTCTTCTACTTGAGATCTAAATTGGAACACCAATGGAGCAATACACTCAGACACAGCTTGCTGAACTTCTGAAGAAGGAGTGTCAAGAGAGGCTAATAGTCTCTCGATAATAATCTTTATTCTAGGATCATTTGATTCCAGATATCTAGCCAATGTACCGTAAAGAATAATAACATTTTCCTTAACAGTAGCCTCTGTGTTTGATGTTAATGAGATCTCAAAAATTGGGATCAAGGCTTCAGACTTCTTTGCACCATGTAGGGTGATAATTTCTATGCCTGCTTCCTTCATTTCTTGACGGACTAATGGCTCTCTGTCTCCTAACGCACCGTCTTCTATTAAGAATTTAATTAAATTGAAAACACAGTCATCGTCTTCTGGGATGTTGGAGGCCAATTCCTTGAAGGCAATAGCAGCAGTACTCCTGTCTTGCCATGGATCTTTACGATCAGATGCTGTAATTGACACCAAACCAAATTCATCTAAAATGGCTTCTAATGGAACAGCTTTTTCTTTGTAGAACTCCATTAACATGCTGATATACTTTGGTAAGGAGCCTGGTGTTTTTTGCTCCAAATGTAAAGCGGCGGCAGCAAAAGCACGAGCAGTAAATAGACGTAGACCACTGTCATCCTTATTGAAAAATAATAATAGTTCAGACAAAAGCTCGTCATTAATAACAAATTTGCTGAACTCCCAAATAAAGTCTGCTGTTTCACGGTTCAATGGTACTGAATCGAATCTACAGATGAAGATTTCTGGTGAAAATTTCATGAATGGTTCCAACTCAAATTCGTTATCAAGGGCCTCTAAAACAGTTGTACGAATAAACTGGTTTGGGGATAGCAAGTTTGATAGTATGATGCCTAAATCATCTTCAGTTGGAGATACTGAGATGTGTTGGCATAAAGAATTGAAGCAATCCTTTGCAATTTTGGCTTTGGAGGCTAGGCCTAGCAAAGACAGTAGAACATTAATGATTGGCACTCTTGGGATAGTTGGGTCCTCGAAAACTTCGGCATGGATAGAAATAATTTCCATGGCTAATAGTAAGTGTTCTTCTTCTTTATCTTCCTCGACGAATTCACTTCTTGTGACAGGCTTGTCAGCGTTTCTTATAGCAACCTTCTTACCTTCTTCTAGAACATTGATTAGTAATGGTAATAGATATGCTAAACTGATCGAGTCTAGTGCATTTTGGTTAGAAACAAACTTGACTCTGAATAGTACCCTAGATAGCAGCTCATCGAGAGGCTCATCTAGGTAATTCCTTGGAATGTTAGAGACCTTATGGACACGTAAAATAGACAAACCCAAGAACAGTCTAATAGGATCTAACCTTTCAGAGATGTTTTGTGACAAGTCTAGGTAAGCATCGATGACAGAAGTTCCAACCAACTTAGGTATATTGTTTTCTTGGGCAAGTTTCAATAGGGTAGAAACAGCGAGTGGATACCAAGTGCTGGTGCCATTGTCAGCAAGCACAGCTTCTTTTCCTAAATTCTTTATTAGCTTAACACCAAAATCTAGGCGAAGTATTAGTTGGGATATTTCTGATCTGATGGAAGATTCCTTAGCTAATTGTTCATCTACAAGCTCCTTTTCTTCTTTTGTATATTTCTTTACTACCTTTTTAGCTTGCTTCTTTCTAACACTCTCTTCCCATTTCAATGTTTCATAATCCTTGCTGTTTTTGTCTGTGAGTTTTTTGGCATTCTTCTTCTCCAAAATATCAATCACCATAGTACCTTCTTCACCTTCCCAGATTTCGAAATCTTCCTCTGTGAATTTTGGAATGTTACCGATTTCTAGGTGGGATTCCATGGTTTTGGTTACCAATGGAGCGGCAGCAGCAGGATTAATAAAACATATATAGGCCATAGATTTTAACGCACAGGAACTTAACTCTGTCTTTGATAAAATTGGGCTCATTGAGATGGAGACACATTTATTAATTATCTCTTGAGTATGTCCTATTACCAGTAAGGATGGATCTAACTTCGCATTGAGTACTAAGCCAGCCCAGCCGTTCTTGAGGTTGAAGCCGTTGTATTGAGATATAATCAACTCTTCGATCAGTATTTTTTCTGAAGCAGATTTATCGTCTACCGGTTGAGAAATTGCATTGAATAATGGGGTAGAGAATCTATAGGAAATCGAATCCTCCTCATTGTTTCTATCAGTTTCAATTCTTCTTTCCAATGACTTAATAATACTTAGACCAGTTAGTTCAGGTTGTTTCCTGAAAAGTGTATCGACTAACTTAACCGACTCTAAACGGTTGGAAGCTGATAATAAAGTCGACATTGTGATAGTAATTAAAGCGTCGCCAAAGGCATGTTCGGATGGGAATGACCTTATAATTTCAATAATCTTGTTTTGCAGGTCTGGTAATTCTATCGAGTTGATGTGATCGATATACGTTATGCAAGAAAATATACTGTAGTGATCGTGTTTCTGATTGTGCAATAAGGTGTCTTTGATGAACTCAAGACTGTCATTTTCAAAAGATTCAATGACTGAGTTGGAGGCACATCTTGAATTGCCTAAGAAAGCTGCAAACCAACACTTTTTCAAATTTGGTTTCTTATCATTCAATCCATTGCTAATGATTTTATTAATCTCGGTATTATCTTCCTGTAAGTAAAAATAGTGTGCAAAGAATGCATCTAGCATTAAGGTCAATGCAGCCTCGTTAGCTTCTTTGGAAACATATGCAGACAAGCCATTGACGATTTTCAAAGAGCAATCATGCGAAACTTTAGGGATTTGATTCAAAATCTTAGCGGCCAATGATTTGTAATCAGCATTTAAATTTGATTTTATGTTCTTGAAAATTTCATCAATGAATTTTGTGAGGTCATCAGAGGATATATTTTCGACATCTAAGCAGGACAAAAGAGTAACTACAGACTTTAATGCAGAAGCTCTTGTTCCTTCTTTGGAGCTCTTGAAAGATGAGAATGATTGCGTCATGATTTTTGAGGTAACAAAGATATTCAAAAGATTGACATTCTTTGAGGTGATACCGTGGTATAATTCAGTTGAAACAGTAAACCCTACTTCAGGTGCTCTTAGATTTGCCTTCTCGATGTTTGGAACAAAATGGGATCTAAACAAGGCATCTGTAACAAATTCCCTCAAGAATGGGACTAGTGAGATTTCAAGACAGAACGCAGATGGAGGGTTCTTTGCAATAATAACTTCTTTGTCGATAAATTCGCAATATTTCTCGACATATTTTTCCTTCAGTAACTCATATAATGCAGGTTGTGATGAAAGAAGTTGTGAGCTGGCCTTGGTTAAGGCCCCAACGATGATAACAACACCGGTTGCTGGCAACTTGGAAGTAGTATATTTCTCTAATACGTATTTGATAACAGATTCAAAATAGAAAGTGGCATTATCGTTCTTTTCGAAGATGCGAACAAAAGTTTTCGTTGAGGATTGCAAGATACTTTGACGAACCCTGTTTCTGTGTTGATTTCTCTTCTCGACAGACTTTTTATTGTTCTCCTGGTTGTCAAGCACAGCCTCCACGCCAGCAGTAACATAGCAGTGAGTTTCCAAAAGCTTTGCAATAGAGGATTCAAAACGCTCCTTGTCTTCTGCAGCAAATGAGATAAACTCATGGGTCCATTCAAGTAAGTTTAGGTAATCAACCAAGGCTTTGGATCCTATTATCTTTGAAACATTATCAAAAACTAATTGGTTATATTTTTCTAGTAATCTAGGTTCTAAATTTAAAATGTCTTTTAGGATAGAGGAGACAATTTTCTTGGATTTTGTATCGAAGTAAATCATATAAGTTTTCAACAATACAGCAGAGATATGACCCAGCTGTGGGGCCTCTAGAGTTTCACTTCTGACTAATTGTTGTAAGTGTTGTAAAAATGGAACTCTGGCAGATATTAACGAGTCATTGCAACGTTTTTCCATCAATGGAGACAATTCCTCCCAAGTAACAGCGGAGATCATAGCTTCACTATTCTTTTGGTCGTTATGTTCTATATGAATATATGTTTCTAATCAGAAATCTCGACGTGCAATATAGTTTTCTTATATGTAGCTTGGTTTTCATAGAAATCTAGAAAATTTTTCATCGTTGGATTCGGTTGCGTAGCACAACAAAAAAAATGAACAGATTAGCGGTCTCCATGGCGCGGAACGGAGAAGTAGCGATTGACTAAGAAAAATTGCCAGTGCATCAATTTTTACCGATGGCCTAGTACTGGGCTCAGAATGGGACTCTAGTAGTCTGTATAGAAGTCACTGTTTGCTAAGTATAGGATCAGAATCATATCTTTTTGAAGAATTATGAAGTGGAGCTATCTGTAATGTGATTCTTGTCTTACTTACTTTATGTAATTGTACACTGCAGATGAGTACACATCGTTTGGCTGATAATGGCCCTTCTTGGTGGTCAAAATCCAAAATAATATGCTCTAGATATGCATATAATTTTAATTGTAGTTCGTATGTATTGTTGTGTTTTTACATACATTAAGTTGCGTATATAAAATCTATATACATAGGCTTATTGAGATTACCATTTTTGGAATGGGATCCATACGTCAGTTACTTTTCCGTTATTGTCGATAATAAAGTAATATGGAAATTGACCCATTACGATACATGCATGTTGTGGTAGAATCGCAATTTTTGAGCCTAACTTCAAAGGTATTGGGGTCTCTCCATGGGGTTCAAAAGGTTTTAGAAGGCCATGTTCCTGGGAGACTCTATCAACATACCAATTGACAGAATATGGCACATTTTCAGAGATACCTTCTACAGGAATACAAAGCCCGTGTCCTTTGTATCCTGAAGTTTCTCTTGTCAATGCCATTACACCAGCATTAGTTAGAATCTCATTTCTCGATTTGTACGATGAAATTACAGTTGAGATTACGTATCCAGAAATTTCAAAATCCTTTACACAGCCAGTGGAGAGTTGTTGTAAGTCATACATGCAATAATTTCCACAGTGTATTTCTAAAGTTCCCACCAAATTTTCTTTTATATACTTGATAAGGAACGGTTCGTCTCTGAGCCTTAATGAATTTGACGTTGGAGTGGCACCAACAGATAATACCAAGTTTGTGTTCTCATAGGCAGGATATTGTTCATGTACAAACTTAGCAGCTTCATTTACTGCAAATATTTCATCTAATAGTATTTTATGAGCATTGACAATATTATTAACTGAATAACTATGGCCCGCGTGTGCATAGAATCCATACAAGTCTGCAATTTCCAAAACTTCTGGGCTCATCAGCTTTTGTAACAGTTCGTAAAATTCATCCGAGTCATTAGGTAAACCAGCACGATGTGTGCCCATGTCTATTTTAACAAATAGGGACCATTTTTTGCCATTATTTGATTTGCCATAGCTTACTAAATTATCAAGATGTTCTACATTATCAACAAAGACCCTTAATGAGTCTACTCGTCTAGATAGAGCACTCAATTGTTCAATAAAGCCAGGAACACAAGCAGGTAGGCCAAACGCAATATCCTTGACGTATTGTCCCCCAAGTTCTTCTTGGTATTGAAGTATTTCTCTGGCTTCCTTGATTGTAGAGACCACAATTGAGTTTGATGGCTCATCAGTAAGCCCGTACCCTAACTGTTTCAGTGTTCCTTTTGCTGTCTTGTGTGTTTTAATGTGTGTACGAAACGATACTGAGTGGTCAGTAATATTGGCTAGTTCCTTCACGTTATTTATCATCAGCTTACAGTTCTCGTCAAACTTCTCCTCTTGAATTACAAAGCATGGTGTTGGTAATTCTTCTATAGTTTTTCCCTTATATGTTGATAGTATATCCGTCATATTCGTCTATATCTTACTCTAGGTAGAATCGTATCGGGCTACCTTGGTAATATAGTATGGGTTGTGTATATCAAAGGCCTGCGGTGAGTCTTTTACATGTACATGTATTATTCCTTATTTTTTCAAGTATATTTCCATAATCACATCATAATTGATCTTCGGAAAAAGACTAACCACCTAAATTTATTAATCATTCGGCCTTTTAAAGCGGACCAAACATAAAATTTTTATAAACAAAACAAAATCTAAAATGATAGAGACACATTAACAACACGATATAGTAAAATAAATAACTTGATTAGAATATATACATGTACGTAATACGATATTTAATATTAAAGTGGCTGAAAAATATTAGAGAAATGTGATCAAATATGTATAGATATTCAATCAGATGGTATATTGACGAAGGGAAAATCACCGATATGCACTGGTAGGTGAAGATGCACTTCTTCTTGATTCTTTATTTCTTGAAAAATCTTGTTTATGCTTAGCTGAGGAATTGTCCTTCGATGCAGCATTTTCTATACGTTCCTTTACAAATCTTGTCATATCTGCCGTTAAATCCTTTCTCACTGCCTTCAGACTCTTCGAAATCTCTAAACAATCAAGACATCTAATCATTAACTTGATATCATTCACCAAAACTGCAGTCTGATAGATACACTTAATTGCGTAATCAACAGGTGGCAATGCATTTGGTGAAGCCATATTCTCCAAAGTTAACATACTAAAATCATCAGACCAAGGCGTATCTTTCGAAGCCTTTCCTTTCCAGCCCTGACCCGCAGAGCTAGAAATACTCCCTCTTCCTTCGAACATATTTTGAAACTTTCCTGGATTTTGCAGAGTCGAGTGGATTTTGAATAATGGATCAATCGAATCATCAAAATCTTCTTCTGCCTTTTTAACTTTCTTTCTCATTTTATACAATGACGCCATTCCCAATCCATTATCAACCCAATCATTCGACATTGTGTGTGGTTTATACTGCTTGTTCTTTTTAAACAACATGTTTAGATGATGCAAGTTTCTTTCAGCACTGCCTTCGCTATTTTCTCTTGCATCGATAATAGCTGAAGTTCCACTTTTCCGCATACCAAACAAATCTTGTAATGGCGAATGAGAGGAGCCCCTACCAGACCCGTCATAACTATTGCTTGAGCCTTCACTCTCATCAGAACTCGAACTGCTACTGTCACTATCTACGGATAGTTCCATTAAAGTGTATTGACTGTCAACAATATCCTTGGTAGAAAAATCTCCTTGCTTTCTGAATCTAGATCTACTTTTTTCAAGATCAAAACCGTCATTGATATCAAACATTGATGTATCAATCTCTTTACTCAAACTCGACTTCTTCTTGACAAATGGCGTAAACCCTGGGATCGAATTTCTGGACTCTTGATAATTCAATACTGGCGATAATCCAGCTGACGTGATAGATGCATGACCATCCCTTGAAACGACATTAGGCGTAAGGATACTACCTTGTCCAGTATTCGAAGTTACTTTCGCCAAAGGTGGCTCGCTATTAGTACTTACATATGTGCTCACTGATTGGCGTCTAGAACCCTTTTTTAATAAGTCAAGATCCAGGAACCCATTGTCAATGTCGTTTAAAACCTTAGTTAATCTCAACAATTCTTCATAGGATTCATTGGATTCCAAGTAAGACTTGATCTTCTCTTCATCAGAATTAAAATGCTTCTTAACTTGTTCAACGAAAATGTTACGGAATGAATGGCATTCAACGATAATACCTTCTTCCTTTCTCCCCAGGATTGAGAAGAACATCTCTGTTACCAGACTGTTCAGTAATGGTATCTCGTAAATTTTACTCATTACCAATAAATCTAGAGCTACTGGAGCCAATAACCACTTACCGCTAATCTGCCCTGTGTAAAAAAACTGGGCAAACGCTTTTACTGAACTTGTTGGCCAAGGCATATAGAGTGATCTTGGGATTAGCAATGGCTCCAAAACACATGCCGTTGTTGAAGATGTGCTGTCAATACTATCTGAGTTCGATGTGATTGAAAATCTTGTTTTCTCAGAAGGAGTTTGTGGATCAATCATACTATTGTTTCTAGAACTCCTGATTGCACTTCCATTTCTGAAATAATGAGATCTGGATTGCATAGGAGGCGGCATAAAGCTACTTGGAGTTTCATCAAGGCGCAAGCCTTGACTATCATCCAATAACTGACCATCAAGCGACATGTTGTTTAATGCAGAGCCGATATTTTTAAAGTCTGTGTTGCTAGTTGCACTAGCATACGATCCCCTTCTAGAAGATAACGGACTGCCTTTACCTGAATAAGGGAAGTCGTAAAGTGAATCGATTCGTCTATCATTGGAACTTCTTGAGTTTGGTGCTGCTGGTATTGCTTCTGTCGGTATAGTCTTTTGTGGAGGCAGCTGGATATTCATCATTCTAGGTAAGGAAATTTCAGAAGCTGTTCCACTTCTGTTTGATACAAATGTCGATGTTGATTTTTTATCTGACATCAGGCTAACGTACGATACCGAGCTAGTCGAGTTATCTGTATTTTTGAGAGGAGAATGAGGACTGCTAGTATTGGTTCCTAAGTCGACTCTTGGTCTGGTCGATGAAACGGGATGTGAAGCACGTCTATGTGATGCTTCGTAGGTAGAAGCTACACATTTTGGTTTGTTATCAAATAAGGATTTCCGTCTTAGTCCTTCAGAATTACTAGCTGGTAATTCCAAAGTAGGCTTTTGTGTTACTACAGATTCGGCAGAGTCCTTTTCCTGAAATGGAACCCTAAAGACCATACCGCTTGTCGAGCTTGTTATTGAGTTTGGAGGAGTGGAGCTACTTTTGGTTGAGTGAACTACCCTCGCATCTGAGGTTTGTTCTTTTTCAAGAATATTATTAGTACTTGAATGTTGTTCCTTACGACCATCAAGATCGTTTACATTCTCATTATTACTGTAGAATAGAGATTCCTCCAGAATTTCCTTCGGAAAGTATTTAGTCTTCGTCTCACTTGTTGAGGATCGATGAGATGTATTATGGGTGCCGGAATTAATGTCCGAGATAATGTGCGAGTCTGCAAAACTTGTAGATTTACGCGAATTACCACCGTACGATGGTAATGCACTCTGTAAATAGCGGCTAAAGAAATTGGACAACGAACCCACCGAAGAAGGGGTGGAGTCTTTGTTTGTGTCAATCGAGTTGCATCTAGAATCTACTTTCGTACCGCTTGCTGCTGATTTTAGTAAATATGATTTTTTAGTTGTGTCGTGGTTTTCTATGCAGAGCTTTGAATAACTTCTTGATAACAAGAAATCAAAGTACCTGCCCCACCTATTCCTCAGCAGAAACAAGGGAACCGCTACTGACTCCCCATCACTTGTAATGAACTCGAAGTCTGACAATGGTTCACCATATATCTCCTGGGAGTCCTTACCTAACACCATTGCGTAAGTTGGGAACACAGACCGTATTGCTGTGAGTTCAACCGATGGGGCAATGTAGCGAATATAGTTTTCAAATTGAGAGGTTGCACTGGATGCAAAGCTTGCATTTCTCTGCGGTTTGCTGTCATTATCAAACACTAGTTGTTGTTTGATAAAATCATCTACTGTTGGTTGAGAAGTGGCTGGGTTTGTTGCATGGATGCTTTGATTCCTTGTGCTAGTTGAGTTTGGCAATGACGAAACTTTATTAAAAGCATTGACCAGGGGTAATCCCACTGTCAGTAAATAGTCGAATTTTTGGACACTTGGTGAATGCTGGTCATCTTTCTTTGTACCCAGTAGTATAGTCTTGTGATGCGATTTCCAAACAAACAGTTTCCAGAACCTATGCTTGTTGATGTCGGAATCCTGGCATGCAATACTGACTCTTGTCCATCTACCCGATGGTATATCATATAAAAAGCAGTAGAAATCTGAGGCCTGCAGGTGGGGATAGAAACCACCTATAATGATGTGGTATCCAAAGTACTCAGCACTTGGGAATTGCAAGTTGAACGATTCTTGAACGATATCTACCTTCTGCAGAGAGTTATATGCTATCCTCATACCCTTTGCATGTGAGACCAACGGCAGTGCGAGCATGGGGGACTCGAACATGTTGTTTTCATCCTTCAAATAGTGCTGTTTTTCACGGATATCATCTACATCACTATCGAGATCATCGTCTTCGTTGAGTTGGTACTGGTTATTGGGGGTATACACGATCAGTGTTGGGACCTTAGCCTCGTTGTTTTCTACCAAGATGGAGAAGCTTGTCTCCCACGTGAGGGGAATTGGGTTATTTTCTATGTTTGTTGTCAGTTCCAATGGGTCTTGTGGTTTCACGTCACATTGCCAGCAATCTCTTGTTAAGTTATACACGTCGACCTTCTGCACTGTCTGCTTTGAGTCGTCTAGGCCACCTAGGATGATCAGTTTTGTATCTTTTGTGTCTATGACCTCATTCTTGACGTGCATCACATGGTTGTATCTCCTAGATATTCTTGCATCGTTGCTCAAGAGAGACCATTTCTTTGTTATCAAGTCTATCTTCCACAGCTCGTTTGTTGCAATTAGTTCGTAGCCACTCTTGGGGGAGACGACGAGTCCACCGAATATATAGAGGTGTGAATCGAAGTAGCACATAGAGTGGTACAGCCTTCCCTGGAGTGGCGATTCAAAGGGTGATTTCATAGGTTGTTCCACTGTATCACATTCGTTTTCCATTGTTGTGGGTACATGGTACCATGTTCTTGATATGAGATCTAGGGAGAAGAGTTCTGAACTGAGCCATTCGCCCAGGTTCTGGAATTTCGTTCCCTTTGTTTTGGACTTTGCAAAGTATAGTATGAGTTCTTTCTGGATCTGGACGAGGGTTGCAGACTTGATATCTAGTGGAATGGTGAGCCCCCCATGGACGAATATGTTTGATCTTGCGAGGATGACAGCTGCCCCGGTACGTGTATCCAGGGTGAGCTTCCTCTTTGTTAGGACGTCAAGGGATTGCACTTCCGGGGCGCTTGATAGTTTAGGGAGTTTCAGTTGGTAGCATGTGCATGATGAGGGCTGAAGTATCGACATGATGCTACTTGTGTAAAGTGGTTTGATGTATGGAGCGTGCCAATGTACAGACGTGTGTTGTATGTGTGTTGTATATGTGTGTGTTTTGTAGGGCAACCTTTATTTTTATCTGTTTGTTGTAGGCTAAACATATTGTTTTTTTTACCGTTGTGGGGGATTTTTGCAGGGGAAAGCTAAAGTGTCAAAATGATCTTAGGTCTTGGTGAAAAAGATGCGTAGGAGAGGCAACACACATGATGCACCAGCACCTGGTGTGGGTGTATGGGACGTATGGTAAATCTGAGTGAATGTATTTAATGCTAGATAACATATGTACTTATGAACATTTATAAAGAGGGCAACGCAAGGGGTAGTTGTCTAGAGCACGGTCGATAGCCATCCGAGTCCCAGCAAGCATAGGCCCAATGGGAACGTCTGGATGAAGCCTCTGCTCTTTGTGACCAGAGATATGGATGTCAGGGACCATACCAAGCACAATGCGAGTGTGACCAGGTTTAGGATTGTTAATATCCTAACAGCCCAGTTGTTGTCTCCACCTAGCTTAAAGAAGAGAGGGAACATGATCTGTGCGAGGATAGCATTGACGACCTGTGGGAAGAGACAGTATCCGGAGAGGGAGATGTATGTGATGAGGTTTACATTTTCTGTGGGCTTAACCAATCTCAGATGGAGGGCCATAACTAGGAGCAATGCCCAGCAGAGGACAAAGAGACTGGAGAAGAGTGATTTTGCATGCGATACACATAACGAGTACGTGATAACAAACAGCAACGGAGCCCATAGGTCACAATGAGCGGATATGTCCTGTATGTTTGCGTCCGAAGCACTTGAGAATGACTGGTTCTGTTCTTCCAACGCGGATGCCTCTGTGGAGGAGGAAGCGAGCAGCTGTCTGGATGGGAAGTGTGGGTACACAACCTTCTTCAACGTTGAATTGATCTCAACGATGTCTCTCTTCAATGTTGTGAGGATACCTTCATCCAGAGTGCCTCTCTTGAGGGAGCTACCGGTGGGGTCATCCATGGAGACCTCGAAGGGGTTCGAGCTGTCTATGAAATCGTTCTGCGATGGAGATGGCTGCGTATACACGATAGCCGGGGTCTGGTCCTGGCCCTTCGCTAGCGGGGTATCTGGTTCAATGTAGTCTGCCATGTGGTGCCGCTATATAGTGATATCCAATTGCCTTGGGGATGTCTGAGCCCTGTCTTCAAGGTGATTACCACCACTGTGAGTGCCAGACCACACACCCCTTTGCTTTTATTTCCAGAGCGGAAATTTGCCATTCGCTGTTTTTTCGGTTCCGCGTGGCACGTGATTTCTGCCGTGTGTCGTGATGATCTGCAATGGACAGCTGTCTCCAGAGCACACACACCGCTGCTAGCTTACCAGTACATCCACACACACTCTCTCTTGCATTCTTCTACATAGCAATTCGCTTATAGATGCATATACACTACTCAATCACCCACCAGACCCACTCCACACTCACACAACCCACACACCACACCGACCACCAACGACAGCGCAGCAAAAATCCACAACGGGTCGCTGGAAAAAAACGCTGCTACACGAAAAAAGTGGGAAAAACGACGGCCCAACACCAAACAGGATCAGTGATTTATTTATTTATTTGTTATCCATGGCCCCAGATCACAACTGGTTGTATCCACTACAGGAACAAAGAACACAGAACAAGAATAAGAACAAGAATAACTACCAACTGACAATGAAGTTTTCTATCTCCACACAGTCCCTATTGATCTGTTGCTTTGCTTTCATCGCTTCCGCTCACAATGTATTGATCCCAGCCCATGGCCGTAGATGTTTCTTCGAGGAGCTGAAGAGAGGTGACGAACTGGCCGTCTCCTTCCAATACGGTGACAGAGACCCTACTTCCCACACCCAGCTGTTCGGTGATGTGGTTATCTACGGACCAGAGAGAAACGAAGTGTTATACACCAAGAAGGCTGCCTCCCACGGCGATATTTCCTACATCGTCCAACACAATGGTAAGTACCAGTACTGTTTCATCAATGAAGAGAGCATCGACACCAAGGATGTCACCTTCAACATCCACGGTCTTGTCTACATCGATGCCGACGATGAGAATGCCGACACTCTAGACAGTGCTGCTAGAAAGCTCGCTAAGTTGGTCAGAGAGGTCAAGGACGAACAAAGTTACATCATCATCAGAGAGAGAACCCACAGAAACACTGCCGAATCTACCAATGACCGTGTCAAGTGGTGGTCTGTCTTCCAGGTCGGTGTTGTTATTGCTAACTCCATCTTCCAAATCTACTACTTGAAGAGATTCTTCGAAGTTACCTCTTTTGTCTAGTCAGGTCCCGCGGCACCCCCACTATTGAATAGTACAGCCACAAACAAGTCAAAAAACCCATCAACAACATACACACATATATATACATATACATATATATATATGAAAAAAAGAATACAACAATATGCTTAGTTATTAGGAGCAGCGGTATACATTTCAAAACAGCCCTATATATAGGCGGAAAAAATAAAAGAGAAAAAAAATGTGCCATCTCCTGGAATCGAACTAGGGTTTCATCGGCCACAACGATGTGTACTAACCACTATACTAAGATGGCATATATTATTAAAAAAATTAAAAATTTAGCAGCATAACAATATTCATAATGAGTTATTCTCGAAAATTGCTTGTATCCAAACTTTAACAACTGGGTATAAACGAAAGAAGCTTAAATAATATAGTTCTGGTATTAAATATTTGACTGAATGTCTACCCATGAATTTATTGACGCGAAGTTTGAAAAAATGGGTCAAATGATATTAAGCTGACCACAAGATCTTGTTCTTGTTGAACATGAGTGGAATCAGTGTTATTATTGGTTTCGATCATTTATGATTAAAAAGTAAAATTTGATAACACTATTTTTTAGATATAGTTCTCTGGTTTCTTTAGTATAAAAAATATATAAAGAATTATAAAAATTATATAAGATATAATAATTAGAGTAAATTGATTAGATAAATTAGTTCCACAAATTGATGGGAATTCTTCCCATATTTATACGTTTGGATATGAGTCTGAGTCATTATTGAATCCTTGCACACCTATCTCCGATATCGTCGCAACGTTATCATTAGTGAATTTCATTTGTTCCTTGTGTAATGTATGACTACACCTATATGTTAGTCATCCGATAGAATTCTGTCGGAACGGAATATCTATTAATATGCGAGTCGATTATAGTGTATTACTATGAGCCCGATACATTAATAATATAGATCACGTGCACGCTGCGCGGACGTTCGAATATAAAAGGGGAAAAAATTTCCACTTTACTACCAGCATATTTTATACAACTTTCTTATATATTTTGTAACTATTATATATTAGATTTAGATCCTCAGCAGACGTGAGACGTCTAGGAGGACCTGAATGATCTTTAAGTATTAAAGATATTTAATATTATCATTATTTGTTCAAC
>PPOD03000213.1:0-16771 GCA_003708425.3 Jamesozyma rosinii
TTATTGTGACTCTCACTTAGTCGTATTCTTGAGAATCGATGTATTAATGGGCGACAGTGGATTATGCACATGCATTACCCGCACATTAATATATTGGTTTTCTCGTTGTGTCGCTTTGCGCGCGTAGCACTGTGTCCTTAGAAAGCGTAGCGGGGTCTCCCCGCACAACTACGCTTTACGGGTTACAGGCGCTCGTGCATTTTACTAAGTTATCGTTAATGCCTCAGACCTGTCCCAGGGAGCGACGGAGGACGGAGCGTCGAGGGTGTACCTTGGGGTACTCAGCTGCTTCTGCAGTTAATCACTGCGAAGTAGGTCATGGACATGATTTGTCTCATGCTCCAGAAGGAGGGCGTGGCGTTATGCTACGTAACTCTTTCGAACAGATTATCCTAAACGTATATAAGAGCGTCATGGAGAATCTGATAGTTTGCTATTCTAAATATTCTTTCAGAAGAAAGATAGACGAACTACGGTTGAGATTATAGGATGACTGTGACAAGGAAGACTATGATCAATGAATCAACCACCTACGTTTACATTATTATGAATCAGCCAGAGACTACTTCACTACTAGTCTCTACGCTATATAACTAACTACCTTACACCACATAGTTAAGGATTCGAGAAGCATACCACGAAACGAGTCCTATCTTACATTTGAAAAAATATGCTGTTCTTCTTGAATTAACGTAAAAAATAATCAAAAAGTTCGTTTAAAGGGTCTCTAGAGGGTGCTAGTACTTATATAACCTGGCAGGACCACTTCTGGTTTATTAAAAATTTCATACTAATCGTTTTCTCTAGTTTTCCATATAAAAAGTATATATAGTCACGTGACTGTATTCCAATTGTGAGCCTATCTAATTCTCACAATTATTTGAGCTTTTGCTGCGTCGGCTCCCACTGCACCAGCGAGGTGCAACTGTCAAGATCAGGCACCAAACCAACACCACGACAAGAGCTTCCCCACCCGACACTGCTGCCAACACGTCCAGATTACACCCACAGTGACCCATTTTGCGGGCTCCTTCGTGGTACTTTCCAGCTTCTGGCACCCCCACGCTTCACCCCCACGTCTCAAAAGTAAACACACGGCGCTATCATTTCTCGGAGCTTCTCACTGCGCGATTCCCATTGGCCCGTTGTAACCGTTCCGTCCGCGTTTGTTCCGTCGCCTGCGGATCCTCTGTGCGTGCCAAATTATGTAACATCCCACACAAGTAAACAGTGCCTTGTGAGAGTTGAACGATAGCATCCAGGATGGGGTACTGGTCTGGCATATCGTGGGGTGGACTGGGCAATTAGACATCTCGGATGATTAGACATTGGAGAACTGTGTATATAAATGGTTGCACTCTCGTTCCGTTCTGGCTTTGACACATCGTTGTGTGCATTGTATAGTTCTCGTCCGTAACTGCAAGAACACTACTCTATCAAGACTATTCGTCAAGATACTCAACCGATGCTACCGTTCCTAAAGAACTCACAAAGAGTGAACAGGCAATGTATCCCTATTGCCAAGAGATGCTCGCAATTGAAGAAGGTGTCTGCCCCACTGCAACAGTTCGCTACGCGGAGATATACATCTGCTACCACTAAACAAAGAAACACACACTATAATAACCAAACTCGATCATCTTTAATCGGATCCTCAGTCTCATTAGTCGCTGCTGCCTCCATATTGACGTATTTCCTTTCCAACAGTATAGAGAACGAATCCCAGGTAGATAAACAAGGAAACCCAAACAACGAAGATCTGTCCAAGAAATCAATCTCCCCAGATGAAGTCATAAAACACAACACGGAAGATGACGCTTGGGTTGTCATCAACAACTATGTGTATGACCTGTCTGACTTCATTCCAATACACCCAGGTGGTCCAATGATCATCAAAGCCAATGCTGGGAAGGATGTCACAAACATCTTCCAGCCGTTGCATGCCAAGGGCACACTAGAGAAAAACATCAAACCAGAACATCACTTGGGACCCTTATCTTCCCCATTACCTGATGAATACATCTGTCCACCATACGCACCGGGTGAAACAACAGAAGAAATAGTATTAAAGCAACAACTAAGAGCTGCCCTTCCACCTTTGCAGAAGATCGTCAATATATACGATTTCGAAAACTTCGCATCAAAGATCCTTTCAAACCAAGCATGGGCATACTATTCAAGTGGCTCTGACGACGAGATCACATACAGGGAAAATCACAATGCCTACCATAGAATATTCTTCAAACCAAGAGTCCTCATCGACATCACAAATGTGGATATACACACCACTATGCTCGGAGAAAAGATTGACGTCCCATTCTATGTAACTGCAACGGCAATGTGCAAACTTGGCAATCCAAAGGGCGGGGAGATGGACATTGCTAGAGGATGTGGTGGCACTACCAACTTAGTTCCACAGATGGTCTCAACTCTGGCCTCCTGCTCAATGGATGAGGTTGCCGCTGCTAAAGTCAACCCGGACCAGATCCAAT
Organism: Jamesozyma rosinii; assembly: GCA_003708425.3. Lineage (NCBI taxonomy): Eukaryota > Fungi > Ascomycota > Saccharomycetes > Saccharomycetales > Saccharomycetaceae > Jamesozyma > Jamesozyma rosinii. The sequence continues at coordinate 2,493 of PPOD03000213.1, forward strand.
GGTTCCAGCTGTACGTTAATTCAGACAGAAAGATTACAAGGGACTTAATCAGACACGTAGAAAGTCTGGGTGTAAAGGCATTATTTGTAACTGTCGACGCCCCATTCGTCGGTAATAGAGAAAAGGAGGCAAGAATCAAAGTCTCTGTCACTGCTACAGAGGCCCCTAGTACTATGAATTCAGACGATACAAAGTCCTCAAAGGATGCACCAGCTACCAAACCATTGTCCAAATTCATGGATTCAGCTCTAACATGGGAGGATATCAAGAAACTCAAACAGTTTACAAAGTTACCCATCGTCATCAAGGGCGTCCAATGTGCAGCAGACGCTGTCAAGGCGGCTGAACTCGGCTGTGACGGTGTTGTCCTCTCCAATCACGGTGGCAGACAACTTGATTTCTCAAGAGCCCCAATTGAGGTCCTTTACGAAACAATGCCTATCCTAAGAGAAAAGGGTTTAGATAAGAACTTTGATGTCTTTGTCGATGGTGGTATTCGTCGTGGTTCAGATATCGTAAAGGCCCTGTGCCTAGGCGCAAAGGGTGTTGGGATCGGCAGACCCTTCCTGTACGCAAATTCGTGTTACGGGAAAGATGGTGTTGCCAAGACAATTGATATATTGACTCGGGAAGTCGAGTTGACAATGAGACTGTTAGGTGCTACAAAGATTTCGGACTTAACCCCCGAACTACTCGACTTATCTACCATCCATGCCAGAAACTATTCTGTACCGAAGGACATGCTATACTCTAACGTGTACAAGCCTTCAACATTAACTCAATTTTTGCCCAACAGTGTCGAGGGCGACGATTAGTAATTTTGTCTACTTCTATATTGGCTATCTATTTATATATTGATTCATTTCAATGGGCATTTCACATTATGTAATTTATATTTCTTTTATACAGTGGTCCTTGCACCAATCGATGCCTTCTACTGCGACTTATCTGTGAAGGTGGCCAGTTGCTGCTTCACCCAGTCGTAGAACAAATTCGATTGCAAGTAGCCTTGCTCGTTGAACACCTTGTTGATTTCCAAATCCTTGTTTAGTGACTGGTTGTCGCCAGTGGTGAAAGTAACTTTATAAATTGGTTCATTTTCAACAAAACTTGTGCTCACCTTGATGATCTTCTTCTTGTCCTTCTTGTCCTTACCGGAGTAAACAATGGACTTTTCGATGTACGTTTTGAAATACCAAAATATAATAGAAAGTGCGAAATAGAGAACGACGAGACATTGTTGGTACTTTACAATCTCATTATGCACAAACTTCTTATCCAGGAAGAAACTGGTTGCGGCAATAATTGCTATGGAGTAACCAATAAATAGCTTCTGGTCAACAAGCCCAAAGGTTTCTTGATAGCCTAGTCTTTCAAACACTTGTGGCAAGTTTTCATTCAGGGATTGGGATGCCTCGGAAATGGAATACACGTTGATAGGTTTACTCATGGTTGTAATGTTCAACAGGGTTATATATACTTGGTCTTATTCTGTCCTCCCTTGATTGTCCACAGATCAAACTGCCTACAAATCCTCTGTATTCTTGTAGAAGTGTCTTGTAAATTTTCGATTTCGCAGCTTCACGGCCGCGATTTGCAGATGTGACCCGGACAGACAGAAATCACTGGGGGAAGCAGCCCAATACAGGGGAGATGCTACAACCACATATCCCAGAAGGCGAATGAGTGTATAGTAGGCATATTATGGTCTCTTGTTCACACACACAAACTACGACAACAAGCTATACCAGCTTCAGTCAAGGTCTCTTATTGTGTACTTGCATTGCATCCCTTCTACCAATTCTGGGGATCAGCCCCACCCAAAAACATGAATGTACCAGACCACTCCAATAGCACAACAACCAAAACACGAACTACAACTACACACGCCAATGGTCCAACCGACATTGCCCCTGCAACCACGACAACTCCAGCCCTCGTTTCTTTTTTTTCTTCAGCCTGGGCATCGCAAAATTTTTTCGCTGAAAAATTTTTTCCACCGAAAATGAAAAATCTGGAAAAACCTGAAAAAAAATGTATAAATATTGCATTGATTTCTCAGATGATTCAGGGATCAGTTCGATGTTGTTTGTTGGAACTTGGTCTTTGTGAATTCTCTCTCTGGTATAAACTCTTGGGCTTGAAATTTTTTTTCGTAGATATGGTGACTATTACTTTTTTTCTGTCCTTCTTCCTTGTTCCCACTTGAAGACCCACACGCTTCACTGTTACCAATACCCAAGTATCAAAACTTTCGAAACACACCAATTTATATTACATAATGGCCGCTGCTAAAAGAGATTATACAACTGCTTTAGAATACTTGAATGAATTCAAAGCCAAGGATGGTTTATCCGTCGATGAGTTAATGGACTCAAACATCAGAGGTGGTCTAACCTACAACGATTTCTTGGTCTTACCAGGTTTCGTTTCCTTCCCTTCCTCAAAGGTCGGCCTAGGTACCCAATTGACTAAGAAGATCAGCTTGACCACCCCGTTTGTCTCCTCTCCTATGGATACCGTCACTGAAGCTGACATGGCCATTCACATGGCTCTGTTAGGTGGTATTGGTATCATCCATCACAACTGTACTCCAGAAGACCAAGCTGCTATGGTCAAGAGCGTCAAGACCTACGAAAACGGTTTCATCAACTTCCCTGTTGTCGTTGCACCAACCGTCACCGTCGGTGAAATCAAGAAGATGAAGGAAGACTTAGGTTTCTCCGGTTTCCCAGTTACAGGTATGTTATTATTTTCCTAACAAGCAAAAACAAAAAAAACAAAACAGATAAAGCAATTCCTTTACTATTGCAAATGAATACACTTTCCCCCTCCTCTTTCGATTATTTTTTATTTCTATTTGACTATTTCATGGGATATTACTATTTGATATGATGATCTAACCTTTTATTTTAATAACTTTCGTTCTACTGACTGCGATCAAACGATCTTGTAGATAACTTATAATCTGATTTAAATTATTATCCCATGAATAATAGTACTTATGAGAATAACAGAGAAATCGTGTACTGTTCCGTATCATTTTTTATTTTGCTTTAACAAAATTTATTCACAAATTCAATTACTAACAAATTTATGAAAAATATTATTATTTCTCATTTGAAATTTAGAAGATGGTAAGTTCCCAGGTAAATTATTAGGTATTGTTACCTCCCGTGATGTCCAATTCTTGGAAGACGATTCTGTTCTAGTTTCAGAAATCATGACCAAGGACCCTGTCACTAGTCCAAAGGGTTTGACCTTATTAGAAGGTAACGAAATCTTGAAGAACATCAAGAAGGGTAAGCTATTGATTGTCGATGAAAGCCACAACCTTGTTTCCATGATTTCTAGAACTGATTTAATGAAGAATCAAATTTACCCATTAGCTTCCAAGTCTGCCACCACCAAGCAACTGCTATGTGGTGCTGCTATTGGTACTATTCCAGCTGACAGAGAAAGATTGACCCTTATGGTCGAAGCCGGCCTAGATGTTGTTGTCTTGGACTCTTCCCAAGGTAACTCTATCTACCAAATCGATATGCTAAAGTGGATCAAGAAGACCTACCCACACATTGAAGTCATTGCCGGTAACGTTGCCACAAGAGAACAAGCCGCTAACCTGATCTACAATGGTTGTGATGGTTTAAGAATCGGTATGGGTTCTGGTTCCATCTGTATCACACAAGAAGTCATGGCCTGTGGTAGACCACAAGCTACTGCCATCTACAACGTCTGCAAGTTCGCCAACGAGTTTGGTGTTCCATGTATGGCTGATGGTGGTGTCCAAAATATTGGTCACATCACCAAGGCCCTAGCTCTAGGTTCCTCCACTGTCATGATGGGTGGTATGCTAGCTGGTACCACTGAGTCCCCAGGTGAGTACTTCTACAGAGATGGTAAGAGATTAAAGATCTACCGTGGTATGGGTTCCATCGACGCCATGCAAAAGACTGGTAAGAAGGGCAATGCCTCTACTTCGAGATACTTCTCTGAGTCCGACAAGGTCCTAGTTGCACAAGGTGTTTCTGGTTCCGTTGTCGACAAGGGTTCCATCAAGAAGTTCATCCCATACTTGTACAACGGTCTACAGCACTCTTGTCAAGACATTGGTGTTGAGTCCTTGACTGAATTGAAGGAAGAAGTCAACGCTGGTAATGTCAGATTCGAATTCAGAACTGCATCTGCTCAATTAGAAGGTGGTGTACACAACCTACATTCTTACGAAAAGCGTTTACACAATTAGGCCGTAAGCTTATTTTTTAGATAGCTAGACTAAATAATAGATAGTGAGTGTATATTATAAATTGAGACAACGTAAAAAGAAAAAAGAAAACTAGTATAAGCATATAAATATTGAATATTCGGTTGAAATGAAGAAAAATAGTGTTATATAATGTACGTAGACGAGAGCGGGAGTGAACTATTCACTTGGTTTTCCTTGCTCGGCTCTCTTGAGCATATCGTTGTAGTAGTCGTTCTTTTCCTTTGTCATTTCCTCTAGGGATGGGGGCATTTTCTCGTTGATGAGGTCCTGTTTCCGTGCTCTTTCGAAATGGGTCAGGGTTTCGTTGAGGCCCTCTGAGCCGTGTGCCAGTGCACCGCGGGGTAGGATACCTTCGTTAATACTCTTTAAGTACTGGACCTTGTCGCTCTCTTGTCTGAGAACGGAGTACATTCTTGAGACCTTTGCGATTGCGAGGATCTTGTTACGTAGGGCTTTCCTTCGTTTGTCGTCGTCGAGAATTGAGGTTGCTGGAGGGTCGTTAGAGCTAACGCTGATGGATGGTGTTGCAGATGGAGCCGCAGATGAAACTGTTTCTGTTGGGGATGGGACGTCCTTGCCGAGGTCCTCTGTGATGAGTGGGGTCTCTTCTTCGAGCTCGTCCTCTGTGCAGATGTTTAGTATCGAGACTAGCATTTCTGTTACTTTCTCGCCGACAAAAGGGAGCGACCAGGTGAAGACGTCCATGAAGTCTGGCAGCCAGTAAGGGTGTGGCGACATGTTGAACTGCCTGATGTTCATGACGTTATTTTCGTACTTGAGGATCGCGGCCTTGTTCTTGTATGTGTCGAGGTAGTTTGGAGCGCTGAAGAGTGTGAGCAGACTTGGGAAACCGAGTGTTTTTGTGTTTCTGTACATTCTGTACCCTGCGTCCTGGGCCTCGTGGGCCCTGATGATGGAGAGGAGTCCTGTCCGCTGGAGGAACTCGCAGGATGCCTTGTATGTGAACGCGTAAGAACACCCTCTGACCTGGTTGGGGACGAACAGATCTACGCTTTCGTTATCGAAATCTTCGTCGTCATATGCTTCGATCGGGTCTGCCCATACGAGGTCGCACATGAGGCCCCTCGAAGGGATCTCTCTGAACCTGTTGATCTTGTTTACGTCTGTAACTGATTTCAGTTCTGGGGAGATACCACCATGGACGCAGAAGTACTGTCCGTTCATGAGAGCTGCGAGTGGAAGAGCGTTAAATGATTTGCAGCATGCTTCGAAGATGGTGAGGTTGTACTTGTGCAGACACTCGTTTTTGAAGGTGAAATATGAGGTAAGGTGTTTGCACTCGTGATTCCCTCTGAGGAGCCAGAAGGTTTCCCTGTAGTTTAATTTGAGCGCGTACAGGTATATGAGGCACTCGAATGAGAAGAGGCCACGGTCGACGTAGTCACCGAGAAACAGGTATGGTGTTGTTGCTGGGTCGCCACCGATTTCAAATAGTTTGAGCAGGTCGAAGTATTGGCCGTGGATGTCCCCACATATTGTGATTGGTGCTGGGACCTGCAGAAGGTTTGGTTCTGTTGAGAGGAGGTCTGTAGCCATAGATAGGATTCTGAGGGCCTGTGCTTCCGTGATACGGCCTTCTCTCTTAAAGTGTTCTTTTAAGAATGCATGATTTGGTAGCCCTGTCAGCTGGTCAAACAGCTGTGAGTCAGTAGGAAGGGAGTTTGATATTGGCGTGACCTTTTTTATGACACGGTCGTTTGTAGAGACGACTGTGCCATCCTCGAGTTTATACTTTGTGAGGTCAGCAGCATGCGCATTGGCCGATGGTGCAGTACTACCTCCGGAACCCGCAGATGCATTGGCTGAGGCAGCCGCAGCTGCCGCGTCCATGTGCTTGTTCTTGATGACCTTGATTGCGGCATTCACCTTTTCTGTGTTGATCTGGGCGTCCGACTTGGGATTGGACGACATCGGGGAGGGAGAGTGAGCTTATTTGATTGTGTATGCAAATTGTGTAACTTTGTATTGGTGCAATTGTACCCCAGACTTTAATTATATTACATAACCTGTATATTATATAATCTGTATATTCGATATTCAAAATTTCATATCGCAAGGCACCGAGGCCCTGTGCCCCTTTCGGGGGTGTTACCCTGCTGTGGTCAGTCATGTCACTTTCCACGGGATGAGTAATGCCCCTATCGGGAAATCCGGACAAAAGAAGGAATCGTAGAAGAAGTAATAGAAGAAGTAATAGAAGTGGAGAGTACTTGAATGAATGTAAATATATATATATGAGTGTATTTATGTGTGTGTATGCATGCGTGCGTATATAGGGAATTTAGAAATCCATTTCTGCGACGCTGCCGTTGGAGAAGAAGGCGTTGAGGTCAGACTTGTTCATCTTGTTGTCGATGTCGTTCAATCTTTGGTCAACGGTCTCCTCCCACATCTCCAAGGTAGAACCTGATCCGGAGGTGGCGTTCTTCTCTAGCATTGGAGGGAGGGAGTTCATCTGAGGTAGAGGCACTCTCTTGAAGTCAGAGACAACTGTCTTGACGTTTGCGTTGTCGGCGTGCTCGAGGTAGACGTGCTGTCTGACTCTCTCGCTAGCGTCGTTGAGGTCCCTTAGGTATTCGTTCTTCTTTTGCTCTTCGATAGACATGTTATATTTGTGTATTTGCGTTTGTGTGAGTGTGAGTGTGTTTGTGCTTGTGTGTACGACCGTAGAACAGAAACGCAGGGGTCGCAGAAGACACCTCAGGGAACAACTCATCGATCACTGTGCTCCCTATATATACGCAATAAATTTGCAGCGGGTGGCGCTGCGGTAAAAAAATTGTCCGGTGTGTGCGCTGCTGCGGGGTGTGTGGGTTATGTAAACAGAGCAGCGTTTGTTGTGGTAAACAGAGCGGCATTGTGGTGCGTGGGTGGCGGTGTAAATATGTGCACAGCCGTTTTGGCACGTGGGTATCACGTGATTGTTACGTTTAGGGATCACGTGGGATGGATCCGTGTTCGACCCGCGGGTTCGGTGGCGTTCGTTGTTGTTTCTTCACAGCCGCCGAGGTATCAGGAAAAACACCGACCGGGCGGCAAATTGGCCCCCTGTGATGCGAGAAACACTCTGGATATATTTGCATGCAATCATCCAATGATTACACAATCTCAATCACAGGGATACAGACACAAACAAAGACAAACACACGAGACTAGCATAACACAAGGGAACTACACTCCCAATACTCACATGAACAAGAGCGAGCACACGAGACTCGCCGAGCAACTGCTCAACTGCACTGCGCACCGCGCACACACCACCGTACCGTCACACTCGGTTGCGTCTAAATCGATACGATTCTCCATCAAGTGGCTCATATACCTGATAGGATCCTTTCTAAGAGCTCCTACACGTATATTCATCTTTCTCAACGAGTTCCAGTTCACTATGAAACTGTCCCTGTTACTCATAATGGCAGCCGTCGCGGCTTACGTGCTATACTGCATAGTTAAGGCTAGGGTACTATCACAGTACAAAAAACTGACACCAGACTTCAATAATACAACTACAGACTCTTCATTTGCACAGGAGTCTTCTCCCACAGCAACCAAGACTACCCCAATAATAGATGCGGCGATGCACTCAGACACTTCGCCCATAGGGGCACATACCCATGGGATTCCCGAGAAGGACGACCAGTACATCTCCTCATACCTCGATCAGTTCCTCTGCGCACTCAAGATATTCGGGTACCTCGAGAAACCAGTGTTTCATGACCTCACAAAGGACATGCGTACACAGAAACTAGATGAAGGGGAGATCCTCCTACTGGATAACTCAATTGGCCTGGCAATAGTAGTAGAAGGAACCCTACAAATATACCACGAGGTCGAAAAATCTACATCACAGACATCTGCTGCAACAACAGCCACATCAACCGCATACGCCACAAATATAGGCCTCGGATACCGACAAAATAACACGTCTCAACAGCAATCTCCATTTAACGACCCTTTCTCCTCAAGAAGCCAGTCCTTATTTACAGGAACTCCAGAAACGAACCCGGAATATTACAACTCAAACTACACACAATCAGATTCGGATACAGATACGGACGCGGACTCAAACTCAAACTCAAACTCATACTCTGAGTCATACTCCGATTCTGAATACACAGCCTCAGATAACAACAGCGACTGCAATAGCAATAGTAACTGCGACTTCTTTGACCCAGAATCAGCAGGCTACATCCGTCTAAAAAACGGACTGGGCAAATTTCAACTGCTAAACACTGTCAAGCCAGGAAACCCAGTATCATCACTAGTGAACATCCTAAACCTCTTCAACTCATCAAATGACACATCAACTACTACTGACACTGTCACTACCACAAACAGCAACAGCAACATAAAACTTACCCCATACACAACCACTTCCAGCAGCATCCCAGAACCAAACCTTCTTGATCTCCCACCCTTCGTAGACCAAAGCACAGATAACCAGAAGCTCAGCACGGGATATGCGATACCAAATGTAGTAGCAAGGGCCGCGGTAGATACTACCATTGCAATTATACCCCCACAAGCTTTCGCAAACCTCACATCAAAGTACCCGCGTTCAGCATCACATATCATACAAATCATACTTACAAAACTATACAACGTCACATTCGAAACAATCCACAACTACCTGGGGCTCACAACTGAAATCATGCAAGTGGAGTTTCTCCTCAACAGATCAGTAGACTACGAAATACCCTCGTATCTCAAAGATGCAGCTATAAAAGCAATTAACAGCGGCAACACAAGACCACACAGATCCACAAGAGAAAACAGAGCAAGTGTAAGTACAAACAGTAACATCAGTAAAGACAAAACTGGCACTAACAACACTCTCCCAGCATCTATCATAGCCACACCCACAACCAAAACTACAACCACAACCACAGGTACAGGTATATCCACAGCTACAACAACAACAGGCTCACCTTCCACCTCGGCAGAACGCCCTTCCCTCGCAAATTTCAACAGAATGAGCTCAAGAGGTCTACGCTCGAACTCAATGGTTAGCTCAAGACATGTGGTCTTAGACTCCAGAGACCACCTGAACCCAGGCGATCTGCTCTCTAATGTGCCTTTGCCGAGAAAGAGACTAAGTATAACAGAAAACACATTGCCAAAGTCAGCAAAGGATCTCAAATCACGCAGGGAAGAATCTGCTCCGCCCTCAGCAATCCAACAGCAACAAGCAACCACAATGCCCTCACCACAGGAAGAAAACAACCAGCGGAAACCTTCCTCCCTGCCATTCATCACAGATATCCAGAACAATGATCAATCACCGTTATCCTTCTCCTCTAATCAAGAGGAAACAGAAGAATCTGCTGTCAGAATGGCACTCACAGAGGCAATGCTAACATATGTAGGCGTCAATAAGAACAATATGTCAATAGGCTCACCAGACACAATCTCTTCCCACTCCCACTCCTACTCAAAAAACAGCAGAAGTCACCTTCACAACAGCCTTTCGGATTCACAAGTATTATCCGACACCTCTTTGTTAGACACATTCATGTTCGCAGAACAGCCAAGACACAAACTAAGAATCTTACCAAGCGACTTCGCAATTACCTCACATAAAGTAAGACACACAAACCCCCACAAACGCCATAACAAGAAGAAACACACATACAAGGAAGAAGTCTCACCAGCACTTGACTTTGAATCCGCAAAGAATGAGTTCTCACAGGCCCTCCAATTCAAAAAATACAAAAAGGGTACAACAATTGTCGAACAGGATGGCAACGGCAAGGGCCTGTTTTACGTGATCAAGGGAAAGATCGCAGTCACAACATACAACGACAACGAACACAACTTTCTTTCATCCCCAACCAAACACAAGACAAGGAGACACGACCACACACTATTCACAGTAGAGTCAGGAGGCATAGCAGGCTACCTCTCCTGTCTAGTAGGATACAGATCCTTCGTCAACTTGAAGGCAAAAACAGACGTATATGTCGGATTTCTCCCCAGCGAAACAATAGAACGGCTGTGCGACAAATACTTCCTAATATATCTTCGTCTGGCAGAAACACTGACCAGTCTGTTATCACCAAGAATGCTGAAACTTGATCACGCTCTTGAATGGGTACACCTATCTGCTTCAGATACATTATTTGAGCAAGGTGACCCAGCAAATGGCATTTATGTAGTGCTCAATGGTAGGCTGAGAGAACATCAAAAGCAACAATTCAACAATAGTACTGGAACATTAAAGGGTGATACAAATGAACATAAATATCAAGTAAAAGTCACACTCGGTGAACTGGCACAGGGAGAGAGCTTCGGCGAGGTCGAGGTGCTGACAGCATTAAATAGATCATCGACAATAGTGGCTGTCAGAGACTCAGAACTGGCTCGTATTCCAAGAAACTTATTCGAGATGCTGGCATTAGAATACCCATCAATTATGATACGTGTATCTAGATTGGTTGCAAATAAAATTATGGCCAGCAATGCAACTGCTCAAGCCGGCGCACCAATATCGAACGATAGCAATTTCCATAGTGACTTTAAACTTTCAATAAATCCAACAAAAAACACTTCACATCTGCACTCCTACAACGAAACAAAGGCACATTCGGTGGGATCAATATCATATAGAACAATCACAATCTTACCCATCACTAAAGGGCTCCCAGTAGGGAACTTCGCAAATAAGCTAGTCCAAGCGTTCAGAAGGCTCGGTCGTAAGACAATTGGCCTCAACCAAAGTAGAACATTGACACATTTAGGCCGTCACGCCTTTGACCGGCTGGTGAAACTGAGACAATCCGGCTATTTTTCAGAACTAGAGCAATCATACCAGACAGTAGTTTATATTGGAGACACATCCATCAACTCATCCTGGACAAAGACTTGTATCGCACAAGGAGACTGTATTTTGTTGCTGGCCGATGCAAATTCAAACCCCAAGACTGGCGAATACGAGGAATTGTTATTAAAATCAAAGACGACAGCAAGAACAGAGCTAATTATGCTACACCCAGATAGGTTTGTCGAACCAGGCCTGACACAGAAATGGTTACGGAATAGACCATGGATCGACTCTCATCACCATGTCCAATTTGTGATATCCGATTTGGATGATGATGGCTTGATGAAGGACTCAGGGATGAGCAGAACACTGACCCTCATGGACAAGGTAATGCATACCGATTTCAGCAAAAAGACGCAGCACAACCTCTCAAAACTACTACCAATATCAATCAAAGCCACAGTAGAAAACTTCTCTTCCAGATTCATGAAAAGGAAAACACAATACTACACTCCAATATCCTCTCATAAAAACGATTTTCTTCGTTTAGCTAGAATTCTGTCAGGCCAGGCCATCGGCCTTGTCTTGGGGGGTGGTGGAGCAAGAGGTATTAGTCACCTAGGTGTCATCCAAGCAATCGAGGAGCGAGGCATTCCTATAGATATGGTAGGTGGCACTTCAATCGGTTCTCTTATCGGTGGGTTGTATGCTAAGGATTACAATGTTTTGTCAATATACGGTCGTATTATGAAATTCTGTGGAAGAATATCGACCAAATGGAGAATGGCGGCTGATTTAACCTGGCCAGTGACGTCATATACCACGGGTCATGAGTTCAATCGTGGGATATGGAAAGCATTCGGAGATACAAGAATCGAGGATTTCTGGCTTCAGTATTATTGTAATTCTACGAATATTACAGAATCTGTTCAAGAAATTCATTCATTCGGCTATGCATGGAGGTATATTAGAGCATCAATGAGTTTAGCAGGCTTATTACCACCCCTTGAAGAAAACGGTTGTATGCTGCTAGATGGTGGCTACGTTGATAACTTACCGGTCTATGAAATGAAAGCTCGTGGGTGCAAGAATATTTTTGCAGTGGATGTTGGATCAGTTGATGATAAAACCCCTATGAACTACGGAGATTCTTTGAATGGCTTTTGGATTGTTTTAAACAGGTGGAATCCGTTTTCCTCACACCCGAACATTCCTACCATGGCTGAGATACAAATGAGACTAGGTTATGTGGCATCAGTCAGTGCATTAGAAAAGGCGAAAAACACAGAGGGTGTCATATATGCCAGGCCACCAATAGATAACTATGCGACTCTTGATTTTTCAAAATTTGAAGAGATTTACGATGTAGGTGTTAAGTTTGGACGGTCGTTCTTACAAGAGTTAACTGATGAAAACAAGATGCCAATTCTTCCAGGTACAAAAAATAATTTGACGGATTCAGATGTCCCAGAATTTTTGTTGCACAGACGTAACAGTATTTAGAAGTATATGGTGATTCAGTATATAGATATATCAATAATAGGCATACAAAAATAACAAAAAGTATAACTTTTTTTAAATGTATATTTCGGAATCTTATCTAAATATATTTTATTGTTTATGAACCTGTATATCTATATGCTTGTGCAGTTCCAGTGGCTTCATTCTTTTAGTTTTGTCACTCTTCTTCTTTTTGATCTAGTAATATTATCTGTGACTTCTTCTTTAACCAACGCATCCGTGACCTCTACCTTAATCAATGCATTTGTTGGTTCTTCTTTAACCAATATCTCTGAATCTGTATTCTTACGCTTTTTAATTGTCCCTTCAAGTGTAGCGCCCGCAGTTCCTCCAACTTCCCTAAAGAAAAGAACCCCTTGTGCCCAACCGGCATAGTCTCCCCATTTCTCCAGCAGTTTCACTCTGACAAAATCCAACTCCATATTAACCTTCTTTCTGCTAATTGGTAAGGCAGTATACATTTCTCTTAATGCATTAATATCCTTTTTAGACGAGCTAATTTGGTAGTCCCTTTTTGCTATCCTTTCTACATGTACATCGACTGGAACCACCTGGTCCATCCGCATCCCCATCAGACACACACAATCTGCCACCTTTGGTCCTACTCCGGTATATGTCATGAGATGTTCTTTCACTTGTTCATATGCTTTCGAGGTATATATATGTTTTAGGTATTCCGCATCATCTTGGATTCCCTCGTTCTGCTTGTCATCTATCATCTTCTTTGCCGTTGCCAATATGTATTTTGCCCTGTATCCAAACCCTTCCTCTCGTAAATCTTCTTCTGTAGCTCTTTCTACTATTTCTTCACTGGTTGGGAATGAATATAAAGTAGTTGAATTGTGGTTTCCGACCTCATTTCCATACTTCGAGCAAAGACTATGGCACATCTTGGTGATACGAGAAATGTTATTATTACTAGAACAAATGAACGACAAAAGTGTCTCCCATGGCTCTTGCGCCAATATCCGTATACCTTGTGGAACTATGTTCTGAAATTTGGTATCATTGGGTTGCCATTTGTTAGAATGCAAATCCCCTAAACTCACTTCCAATCTAAAATAATCATATAGATGATTCTCCAAAAGAGTAGAGTCGCATTTTGTATCTGGTGAAGCAAATTCTATGAAATCGTCATCCTCTTGTTTCAGGACAACAATACTGTAATGGTCATTGCCAGTGATTCTCATGGTGGTAATATAGTGATTTGCTTTTTCATCGAGGATCCAGCGAAATGACTGGCCAGCCTGAAGCACATTCTTCAGGGACAGTTCTGATTGCTTGACGGCGATCTTACCAAACTTCAACATTACTTCTCCTATGCAATCTTCCTTTATCCAGTGGTCCAACCAGTGAATTTTAAGCTCATCGAAAATTTAACACTTCTCGAACTAACGCGGATTTTTATCCATCATTCAAAGTATCGCGTAAAGCTCTACAATAATTTTGCACTACACATCACATATCTGAATATAGATTGCTTGCCCAATATATTTCACAGATGTAACATGTCATATTTTCTTGTCGACTGTCAACAATCAACTACCTAGAGTGAAGAAAACAGCCTTATAGGTTTATCAAGAAATCCAAGTGCATATAACCCTACAGCAGCTAAAACAATCAGACTAATCTCGCAACAACTGCAAAGTCTAGACTGTAGATTTAATACACTCCCCATCTGATGAATACATGCATACTTGGACAAGACCA
>PPOD03000213.1:16791-75492 GCA_003708425.3 Jamesozyma rosinii
TCAATCAGACTAATCTCGCAACAACTGCAAAGTCTAGACTGTAGATTTAATACACTCCCCATCTGATGAATACATGCATACTTGGACAAGACCCTTATTAAGATACTCATTTCCGTACACCAGGTTTATATACCCATTACCTACTAGACCTTTCATTCTTACAAAGATGATAAATAGACCTCTCTCAACATCACTGGAAGACAATATTACAAAGAAACCCAAATTGTCTACACATGAAATGAATGAATTAGCACAATTGCTATCTGATTCAGATGATTGGGATTCAGATGACAGTCTAATCTTCCAAAAGGAAGTCAAGAAAGCAACCACAGCGAATACGCCAAAGGTATTATCTCAGGCAAGTGACAGCTTTATAGTGGCTAATCAGAATTTTATATCACAAAAGTCACAAGAAAATAGAAACTTAAAGAATAGTAGCAGCCTCGACGATAGTGAACTTTACAATATATTCGATGGAACGAACAAGCCAAAGATATTGCTTGGTGCAAATGAAGTCTCTAAAAGTGAAGCAAATAATAATTTCGGTGAACATTCTTTAAATGACTGTAGCATTGCCAAACAAGAGCTTCAGAGTTTTAAAGCTGAGAGTACACAAGCTCCAATGATGAATAATATGCCGCCAAGCATATCCGTAAACAAGGCTCCGAAAGAGGAAATGCCTACGATGATTGAGAACATAATACCGCAGTTGGATGAAAAGTCAATACAACAAGCCCAGCCTGATATTGAGATAAGCAAGCATTCACTAGATGAAGCTAGTTTAGAGATGCTGTACAAGGAACATAATTTGCAGCTTAGTGAAAAATTCACGTTCGCTACACAGGCGCCAGCATTTGCCAACACACAAGACATAAAACAAATATCAAAACTACCTCCAAACACGAAAATTAAAGTGCCGATACGGCTAAGTAAAGAACAAGAAAACATCATCGACCTAGCTGAGAATGGCTACAATATTTTCTATACAGGTAGTGCAGGTACTGGTAAATCAGTCCTTTTGAAGGAGATGATCAAAAGGCTGAAAAAAAAATATGGCAAAGAACAAGTAGCAATTACAGCGTCTACTGGACTAGCAGCATGTAATATTGGCGGGTTTACTGTGCACTCATTTTCAGGTATTGGGCTAGGAAAAGGTGATGGTGACATGCTATACAAAAAGGTGAGGAGATCTAGGAAACACCTCAAGAGATGGGAAAGTATCAGTGCTCTTGTTATTGATGAAATATCAATGCTTGATGGTGACTTGATAGACAAACTTGACCATATTGCTCAAAAGGTGAGGAAGAACCGTGCTCCTTTTGGTGGCATCCAAGTCGTATTTTGCGGTGATTTTTTCCAATTGCCACCAGTATCCAAGGATCCTCAAAACCCAACAAAATTTGCATTCGAATCCAATGCATGGAGAACCGGAATTCAATTGACAATTATGTTACAGAGGGTCTTTAGACAGCAGGGTGATTTAAAGTTTATTGACATGCTAAATAAAATGAGACTTGGTCAAATCGATGAAGAAACAGAAAGAGAATTTAAAAAATTAAGTAGACCATTGCCTATAGATGATATTATTCCAGCAGAACTGTACAGTACAAGGAATGAAGTAGATAGGGCAAACAATTCTAGATTGACAAAGTTGCCAGGGTTGGTTCACACCTTCACAGCAATTGATGGTGGTGATCTAAAGGATGATGAATTAAGAGAGAAATTACTTCAGAATTTCTTGGCCCCGAAAGAGTTGCAGTTGAAGATTGGTGCACAAGTTATGATGCTTAAAAATATCGATGATACACTTGTAAATGGGTCATTGGGTAAAGTAATTGACTTTATTGACGCTGATACCTACTTTTTCTATGATTATATGTCTAATAACGCAAACTGCTCAATAGAACAGCTTGAGTCAATGTCCAAAGATCCAGAAATGGTAAGACAGTTACGAGAAGATGCAGAAGAAGCATATGAGAAAGCCAATCAGCAGCCAAGACAAAAGTTGACAAAGGAAGCGTTTTGTAGGGGCCAGTATCAGAATTCTACCCCCAAGTTAGGGGATAGCATTTTTGATTTCTTAAGAGAAAACTCTGGTACGTCACCAGAAGTGGACGCTAATATCCAAAGAAAAATTGCGTTGTTGGAACAAACTCACCAGAGCACAAACGGTAGAAAGCTTCCCTTGGTCAGATTCAAAATGGCAGATCTAACAAGCAGAATGGTTCTTGTGGAACCTGAAGATTGGGCCATTGAAGATGAGAAGGAGAAGCCATTGGTTTCAAGAGTCCAATTACCTTTAATGCTTGCCTGGTCGATTTCGATCCATAAGTCTCAAGGCCAGACCCTTCCCAAGGTCAAGGTCGATTTGAGAAGAGTCTTTGAAAAGGGCCAGGCATATGTTGCATTATCGAGAGCTGTTTCAAGAGAGGGTCTACAGGTTTTAAATTTCGAAAGGAGTAGAATTGGGGCACATCAAAAAGTGATCGATTTCTATGCAACCTTAGTACCTGCAGAAACTGCCTTACAAAAAGCCAATAAAGACCCTGTGAATAAAAACATGGCCCAGAAGACATTAAATTTTGCTCCAAATAGACCATCCTTTGATAGAATAACATCAAATAATAAGAAGGATAAATCATCGTCTTCTGGTCGCGGAAAGATACTGAGCCTTCTCATTCAACGCACCAAGAAGAAAGACCAAGCATAGTAAAGAAGGTCGTCTTTCTTACCAAGTCTAAATATATATATATAACTTGCATGTATAAAAAAATGAATAAAAGCATACGATTATTTTGATAATGCACAACATGCAATCTTGAATTGTGCAAATAATGCTGTCGTTCAGTTTAGATAGCTGTATTTTGTAGATTCATAATTCACGTGTGTTTTTATCGTAGGAGCGAAATTTTCATACAAAATTTCAAAAGTATATTAGACGATATCCTGCTGGTGCAGCAATATACGTTATATTGCTGCATAGTCCTGTCAATAATAGAAGCACCAACCATCGATATACGAACCGGGAATATATATCTGCTATGTCTTTAACAAATACCCAAACAGAGCAAATCAAAAACAAAGTTCTTTTCAGCGAACAGGATGGCCCCTTCAATAAATACTTTGACACGGTGAGCAAAGTCACTAGCTTGAGTAATCAGATATTGAGTGGCACATTAGCAGAGCCAGATGCTGCTTCTAATACAAAAGCGACATCCGTAATGCCATTTAATAGTGATACAGTTAAGCAATTGACAGAATCTGCAGAATTGCGCTTCTTAAATGTCCAATCGTCTGTGGATACTAAGAAAGTGGCTTTCGAAAGCCATCAGCAGACTTATGATCATGCCAGGTATACCATTGAAAATGAGATAAAACTCATTTTACCAGACTTAAAAAGTATGCAGACTAGACTGAGAGAGCGTATCAGCAAAATACGAAGACTATATGACACTGTCCATATGATCAACAAGGAAATAGAAGAATTATCAGAAGGAAGAACAAGCTTAACTCTATCCCGTGGAGAATGGGAGGAGGAATTGGGTTCTGATATCACGAAACAGTTAATATCCAAAAACTATCTCAAGATTGACAATTCTAAATTTGCCACAGGCTCAGAGAATTACCGAGTGTATGATGACTTTTCTAAAGGTCCAAAGGAGGTTAAACATATTAATAGGAATATGAAAGATGATATCAAGAGGTTAAACCAGGACTTGAGAATGTGTAAGGATAAATGGCTAAAGGATGCTGATGTTTTTTCAAGAATTACGTCTATTTTGCAGGACGAACTAGCCAGAAGAAATATCGAAACACTTAAAGGTGAAGGCACCAATGAATTGTACGAGGAAGAAGAGGAAGAAGATGAAGAGAAGGAGAAGAAAAGGTATAGACGACAAAGAAAATTTGACGAGGATATTAATGACGAGATTTATTCTGAGGAGGAAAGCGATATTGCCACATCAGAGGCAGAAGAAGACGAATCGGTTGTCGAAGATGAAGATGTCGAAGATGGGCAACAATCTGGTGATGATGAACAAGATGAACTGCAGTCTGAAAACGATGATGAGAAACGAGAGTTGGATGATGGTATAAACGATAAAGATGAACATAACAATGACATATCTCCAGAAGTAGCTGAAGAAGAGACCGACATTGCTGAGGCCGTAGAATCACACTCAAATTTAAATTCTGCGGATGAGGGTCCTATCGGAGTAGAAGACATCGACATGGTCACAGAAGATGCTGTAACTGAATCAGCCGAGGCAACTGAAGGTGAACAAGCAACAGAGTAGTTATCATGCAAAGTCATATAGGATGTATTACTTAGTAATGCTATTCTGCAACTATTCTATAGGTGTGTACATATATCTAATAAACCAGTCATTATATTTGTAAAACTTTATTCAATTAATAATTGTATACATGTAAATAATTATTATATGTTTATTTCGTTTAAACAGTTTCTAAGACTTCGTCCTTGAAACCGGAAACCTTCTTACCCTTTTCTTCACCGGAAGCTTCACCGTGTAAAGCCATCAAAGCACCAACATCGAACTTTGGTTGTTTTAATAACTTAACCTTTCTGATGTGAACGTTTTGTAGAGGGAAGATGTCCTTGGTAGCGTTTTCGATTTCCTTGTTGATGACTTCTGGGATCAACTTGGCGGTCAATTGAGCTAGAGAGGAGTTTTGGACTTCTCTGGTGATGATTTCAGAGATGACCTTTCTGATAGCTCTAATGTGGGAAGATTGAGCGTAAGAGTGTCTCTTAACTTGGTTAGCTTGCTTCTTGGTGAAGGCAATGGCGAAGACTCTGATGACGTAGTCATCAGAGGTCTTGACGGTAACATTGGCTTCAATCAAAGTTTGCCACTTTCTGACCATAGATCTTAATTTGTCAGTGGTGAAATCCATACCGTGGAAGTTGGTTAATAGATTCTTACCTTGAACTTCGTCAACTCTTAACTTAACCTTTCTGAAGGAGTAATCTTCAGAACCTTGTAAGTCAGCTAAACAGACTTCAACAACTCTACCCTTCAAAGCATCGGCAGCGTTCTTCAAACCGGTGGACTTGTTGACTAAGGTCTTACCAACATTTCTGTTTTCGAAAGTGGATGGGGCCTTAATGTCAAACCAATCTTTTCTGGTGAATGGGTCAACGACCTTCTTCTTCAAACCCTTCTTACCTTTGGATAGTCTCTTATTCTTACCAACAGCCATGATTAGATATAGATCGGTATAGTTATCTTGCTTCGATAGTCTTAAACACGGTAAAAAGTACAGATAATAGTACGTTCGTTATAAGTATGTGTGTTAATATTCGATACCACACCAATTATATTTTTCTGTGAAGAATTGCCAGTCTATTCTGCACATACAAGCATATGCCCATTCTAGCAAGAGCCCAGGTGAAATTCTGGTGCAACTCACACTTAGCGTCTCTTTCCGAACGTGTTCCCTCTTGCGACCTCGAGACTAGCCTACCGGGACACTCCAGTGGGATTCCTGGTGGGCCTTCCCCTTCCAGAGTTGTTGTGTTCTGCCTAACTGTTCCGCCTGTGTGAGTCTTCCTAGGCAGAAGTGATCTCACAGTTCCGAGAAAAAAAGTCATAAAATTGTTTTTCATAATGCACGGATGTAGATAAATAGTGTGCATGGGTGTTAGTAAACAGTCAAAAACGGAAGAAGCGGTTTGAACTGTCCGGTTAATAAAATTTTTCAATTTAACCGAAACGGGAAATATCGTGAAAAATGGGAACAAAAGTAAACAGACCTCTATTTGGAAATACGAACAGGATCGTAGCACGAAACGCACTTGTAGAAAGTGCATTGTATGTGTTCTGTTATTATAATTTGAAGCATATTGTGTTTGTTGGTCAGGATAAATAAGTACCAGGAATATCCCAACAAGAAAGATCTTGATTAAAAATCGGTTTAATCACCTCATACACTGAACAAGCAAGGATGTCAGCTTCAAAGACCAAGCATAAGCCGATACCAAATGTGAGGAACCAGGTGGATATACAAGTAGGGTTAATAGGTGACGCGCAGATAGGGAAAACCTCCCTAATGGTTAAGTACATTCAAAATATTTTTGACGAGGAGTATACACAGACGCTGGGAGTTAATTTTTTGAAACGAAAAGTGCATTTAAGATCAACAGACGTGGTGTTCTCGCTGATGGATCTGGGAGGTCAGCGAGAGTTTATAAACATGCTACCATTAGCCGCTGTGGGATCATCGGCCATTATATTCCTGTTTGACTTGACCAGGCCCGAAACTCTGGATTCTGTGAAAGAATGGTACAGGCAAGTCTCTGGTTTAAACAACCTGGCAATCTCAATTCTGGTAGGCACAAAGTACGATCTGTTTATAGATACAAGCCCCGAATACCAAACGCAGATGTCAGAGGCCGCTATTGAATATGCACAAGTTATGAATGCTCCATTAGTGTTCTCATCCACGGCAAAGTCTATCAACATACAGAAAATTTTCAAAATTGCATTATCCAAGATTTTCAATCTAACATTGACAGTACCAGAAATCCTAGATATCGGGGACCCACTGCTTATATACAAAAATCTGGGAAACAAAAGTAACAGTCATTTTAGTTCATCCAATTCTTCATCCACTTCTTCCTCGCCAAAAAAAGAAAGCAGGACGTCGAGGCAATAGTCATTCCACTTACACAGGGAGAAACAAGAGTTGATATCAGCTTCCGGCTTCTTCTTTGCATATCATATATTCACCCTTTCTAGATCCACTGTAGTTAACTGAATCATACGGGCCTCGAGCCTCGGCTATTTTGTGTACACATAGATAGTCAGATATAGTAAAAGCACACCGGCATAATAATAATGAATGCTGGCTAAACAGATAAATACGTACAATGTATAAAGATAGCGTATCATATTTAATTAGTAATAACCTACAAGGTCTTTAAAAGCTCATCTTGGTCAATAGCTGCTCTGACATCATCCGGAGAAATGTTAAATTTCACACAACTTATCCTTTCGTTTTTCATATTCTGTTTTATGAGAATGCCAGCTTCAACTAGTTTGTTTATGATGAAATCCCAAGAGATCATTCTCAATTGTTCTAGATCATTCTCACTATCCTTTTGATATAGCGATTGCGTAATTCCTAAAATAAATTTATTGTTACCATTAACGTCGATTAGTAATCTAATCTCATCAATAATATCACCTAGCGTTTGTTCCTGCAAACTACTCTTCTTAATCAAATTCAAAAAGGCATAGAGGAATAGTTTTGTAGTGAATGGCAATTTGCTAATATAGTTAATGACATTTGTATTGATGGTTTCATTCAAAGCTTTCATGATATGATTGATATGAACTACTTGGACTTCATGTTCGCCATTTTCATCAGTCTCTTTCTCTATGGCATCTATAGTTTCATCTTCCTCAACGATTATTTGACCATCGTACCCGTAACCATGCTTGGCCATGTAGTGTTGTTCGGCAATTTCTGCCGCTCTTTTACAGACTTTAAGTGCTCTCCTTGCATCACCACTAACACTGGCAACCTTTCTAGATGCAATTTCTATAGCGTCAGAACTCATTCTCAAACGCACTTTCTTCATTCCTGGCGGAAGTTGTTTATTCTCAGAGCTTTCTTCCTCGTTTTCATTATCGATTAGATATGCGGTACCTGTTCTTGTGTCAACATAGAAAAATGTATTATTTAGACCCTGCAATCTGAAGTCAATGATATTTTTTAATTCATCATGGGTATAACCAGTAAACATGATTCTAGTAAACCCAATTCTTGACGAAACTTTATTACCCAGCTGACGTTCCGGTAAATCCATCGTGTTTGCCACAGCAATTACTACAAGCTTCGCATTCTCATAAGTGCTCCAGTTGAAATAGTTATACATGATATCCTGTGCCTTTGTCACTAACGCATCCAATTCGTCTAGTAGAACAACGATCGGACGCTTTTTATTCTTTGGAACTTTGCTGAAATAGAATTCTAGGGATTCCATTGCAGCACCCCATGTCAGATTCTCACCTGAAATTTTGTTCCATAGCACTTCATAACTATCAGTTGGTTTAACCATCTTTAGACCATTGATTTCTACATATTGAAATACTGGTAATTCTTCCTGCAAAACAGATGACTGTAGTTCCTTAACGACCTCTCTCACTGTCAAAGTTTTACCAACACCGGGTGTACCAGCAATATAGACTGTGGTTGCTGAGCCTGATTCTATGGCACTGTAAATACTCAAATATATCGACGCAAATTCGTTTTCACGCGCCGGGAGATAGTCATTGAAATTCGTTGATTTGACAATCACCTCTTTCCCATGCGATGAATATAGTTGTTTCTTGACTTTGGAAAATATCGTTTCCACAATCTTATGTTTTGCTGTAGTCGTTAATTTATTCTCCAATTCATGAACTACCGAGTCTGTGTTTTGCTCATAAAATCCTTCCAGAGTAGTTAAATCAGGTATATCGTTGATTGATTTATATTTCTTTGAAAATGGGGTATATTTCTTTCTGGCACGAGCAACATTCCTTTTGGTGAATTTTCTAACAATCGGACCACTTGACTTTGCAGGCGTGCGGACTTTCTTTTCAACAGTAACAGCGCCTGCCGGCAACACCTTTTTTGGACGTCCTCTTTTACGTTTTGCAGGAGTTATCTCGACAACTTCTTCAGCATCTTCTTCTTCCGATCCTTCCATATCTGAATCATCAGTACCACCTTCACTTTCTATACATTCATCAGAACTATCATTCCCACTCCCGTATACAGAGTCATCCGAGTGTTCCATACTGTTGATACTAGAATCTTCATCTTCGAATCTGCCGTCTTTTCCTTCCTCCCATTTATGCCTTTCTATATTTTTGGTTTTAAGTTTCTTGTTGGCATGTGAAGACTTTTTAACGGTATTTTGTTCTTTCTTGAAGAATGACTGTGGGAACAGAATATCTTTAAAATGTTCTTCTGCTTCCTTGGGTTTTAAGTTCTCTACACCACGAATTTCTGCATTTATATCAATCGTTACAAAATGATCACTGGTAGGCAAACACATGTACCTAACAAAGAAATCTTTCTCGGAATTCCTGCTCGACTTTGGATCCAACCAGTCTGAGGTGTCCATTATATTTGCCACAGTAATAAAATTGCATAACTTAAGTTCCGCATGTTGGAGGGTGAAGTATAATTCATTCTTGTCAAGCTCATCGGCTAGCATCTTATTGTAAAACTCTTTTGATTCCTTCAACTCTAAAACCTTGGGGTTAAACTGCTCATAATAAAAGACCGGATTGATATCTTGCCATCTTAAATACTTGAAAGCACATAATTCTACCACACCATTCAATGTGTGGAGGCGAATTTCATTGATATAATACACCGAATACGTTCCAGTTGATTTGTTGTTCATCACAACACTGGTACCGCAGGTAATTCGCATTCCATCCTCAGCTCTATACAGGCATGGATTTTGTGTACCAGTTCTTTTACGGGACCTTCTACTCATACCTTCATCGGTTACGGTATTGCCATTTTCGTCTATGGTCAGGATTTCCCAGTTCCCGAGTTCTTTCTGTGATATGGCCATGATTTAAATTAATAACGATAGAATAGTGAAATAGGGATGTTGGCAACCAATTTTCACAGTTCCTAATCGTATGCTTATGGTTTTCTCTCCATTTCTTCATATGCATGATCTTTTCAATATTCTATTGTTTTTATTTTTCGAACAAATTGTTGATGCGGCACTAAATTCAAAAATCTGGATATAATTCAGCGACAGCGACACAAATCACCAATATATACTGAGAACAGAAGTGGCTGTTCGCCCAACAGACTTCATTGTTGTTATTAAAACTTTGTACTTTTAGTACATTTCAAATTTAATGAAATTATTTGAAGAACGGACAGAGTTTAATATGGTTTCTTAAAGCCAATGCTTACAATGTGCCTGCTGAATTATGTGAATAACCAATTACCACGAGAATGGATTTATTGTTTTGCCAATACGTTCAATGTGGGTTCCTAAATTGTAAATTGAAGTTTCTTAAGTATTTTGCTTTCTGCCTGTTTAAATAAACTTTTCTTTTTGTGAACAAGCTTGGCTGGTAGTACCAACAGATAAACGACACAATAATGAACATGTGGACAATCTTGACACTACATAAGTGAAACAATTAAATATATAACTTTTAAACATATCTATATATAACTTTTTCATTATTTTATATTTCTTGCTACTGTTTCAACAACGAAAATCACAACCATGAAGCACCTTCTATTTTGGATAATACTAATGGGGCTGGCTTCAACACAGCTACTGCTCTATTTGCCAAACTTTACATGTACATCTACAACTCTCTTGCCACTTTGTACTCCCCAATTTAAATTTGCCGTTGTTGGCAGTTCGATTGCTGCCAGGGAGTTTTTAGGTAGCGTTAGGGAGTTTTTAAAATTATTGTCGTACTTGACCATAGATATGGGGTGGTCAAACGAGCTGGTACAGCCAGGCATATATGACGATGAAAACTTAATAGACACATTCCAATCACAAAACGTTTATAGTGTCAATTATTTGGGTTTTTGCAAAAATAACAGTACAGACAGGTTATATTGTACATCCAGTGGTGATTCAGGAATGGATATACTGGGTATTCTTATTAAAGATATAGGCATTCAACTGGGGAAACTTTCTACCAAGCATGCCAATGATACTGAGTCGGTCAGTAACTCGTTATTATTCACGTACCATCTATCCCTCACCTCATTGAGAAATCTACTCAGGAGAGACCAAAAGAAGGATAGCTTGATTAAGCAGATTCTATTGGGGGATACCGAAGTTCAAGAGGATGGTACCATTGGAGGGGTTTCGTCTAATTATGGTACATGCGTGGAGTTTGCATACTTACTAATGGATTTCAACAAGATATTCTTCTACTTCCAAATATATGAAGCAACAATAAGCCTTGTTACCACCACGTTTGCAATACTTTTAGGTATGCTACTCTCTGTTGGTAAAAGATTCGATCTAGTAGCACTGATGTTGAGAATAAGTGTGATCATTCTACTCGTGCTATCCACAATATCATTACTAACTATTAGTGTATATATTATAGCATTAAAAGTCACAGGATCTCAAGAAGATACTGGTGAAGAACAAAGTCTTGGACTTTTAAAAGTCTCCATTGGTAGCGGGTTCATTATGGGGTGTATTCGATACTTTTTCCAATGTCTCTTGATCATATTTACGTTCATCTGCATTAGGCATTACAACATCCAACACAAGAGACTCAAAAAAAACATGTCAAAGCCTGTCATATCTAAACCAGAAGAGCAGTCAGACAAGGAGTGCTCTTATCCTGTTTAGCTGAAGAGAGTGTTTACACATCTACTACCATTCTTTGTTTATTATTATTAACACCATCTATGAAAATCATTACCGCACCTTGAAATTTTTGAAAAAAATGGCAAACAACCAGAAGCATAGGGAACTTCTGTGATAAATTACATATTGCTTCGCAAGTGAATAATAAAGAGGCATATATTGATTGGTGAGTACGTTATTATCAATTTTCCTGTTCCAAAGAAGAGAGAAACCGTCACAAGAACCAGAAAACATGGCAGGTCTAAGAACATTTGATGCGTTTCCAAAGACTGAAGAGGAATACAAGAAGAAGTCTTCCAAGGGAGGAATGTCGACTATCCTAACTTACTTGTTTTTGCTATTCGTAGCATGGACAGAGTTTGGTAGCTTCTTTGGTGGTTATGAGGATCAGCAATATGTAGTGGACAGAGAAATAAGAGAAAGCATTCAGATTAATATTGACATGTTTGTCAAATTGCCGTGCAGGTGGGTGCATATTCACGCAAGAGATATGACCATGGACAACAAGCTTGCAAATGAAGAACTTCAATTGGAAGACATGCCTTTCTTCATTCCTTTTGACAGCAGGGTTAATGATTTAAAGGAAATAGTTACACCAGACATGGACGACATCTTTGCTGATGCAATCCCATCAGAATTCAGAGAAAAGTTAGATATGAGAATGTATTATGATGAGAATGATCCAGAAACTGCAAAGTATATGCCCAAGATGGATGGATGTCATATATTTGGTTCTATTCCAGTCAACCGTATCAGTGGAGAATTACAAATCACTGCCAAGGGAAGAGGGTACCAGGATTTCGATAGGGCACCAATAGATCAGATCAATTTTGCACATGTTATAAATGAATTTTCATTTGGTGACTTCTATCCTTATATTAACAATATGCTAGATGGCTCTGCCAAGTTTGATCTAAAAAATCCATTAACGGCTTACGTTTATCATACTGCAGTGGTCCCAACGATATATAAAAAGCTGGGTTCAGAGGTTGATACCTTCCAGTATTCTGTTGGCGAATACCGTTATAACGACAATGATGATGCAATGAGAACTGTGGGAAGAGTACCTGGTATTTTCTTTAAATACAACTTTGAAAGTCTTTCTATTGTTG
Source organism: Jamesozyma rosinii (assembly GCA_003708425.3). Taxonomy (NCBI): domain Eukaryota; kingdom Fungi; phylum Ascomycota; class Saccharomycetes; order Saccharomycetales; family Saccharomycetaceae; genus Jamesozyma; species Jamesozyma rosinii. The sequence continues at coordinate 29,302 of PPOD03000213.1, forward strand.
TCACTGATAAGCGTGTTTCTTTCTTTCAATTTATTGTTAGACTTGCAGCAATCTTATCCTTTGTGGTTTATATGGCGTCTTGGTTCTTCATCTTAACAGATATGATCCTCGTGACTGTTTTGGGTCCAAAATGGTCGCTGCATTATCAACCAGAAATTAAATCGCATGGTATCTTGGAGAAATGATATAACATTATATATAAATATATAAAGGTACTTTACAACAAATATAAAAAAGAGTCTATTATTTCCTGGAAGACTATGTGTTGGGTTATCAGAAAGGTTAGTCTTCCACACCTGGCATGCCATCAAATAGACGGCCATAACACGGTGAGACTGGGTCTCTGAAATGTTCATAGCAATCATCTACAAATAAGGACAGTCCACATATGTAACAGAACAATGCATCGCAAACGGTGCATCTCATTCTATTGCAACCTTCACTTCTTTGTACAACCAGAGAGCATTTTGGACACCTTTGCAAGTTCGAGCCTTCTTCTGCGATGGCCAAATTCAATAGTTTCTCCGCTATGTATTCATTTACTGCCAGTTCCAACGCTCTTTTCCCGTACCTAGTTTCGATTTTCAACTTTTTATCAGTATGCTGATCAGTGTCATCCGTGTACTCTTCCAGTATGTCTATTGGGATTGTGACCTTTCTGCCGCATTTATTGTTATAGCCGTGCCAAGAGTGTAGACAATCGAAACAGAACGACAATTCGCACCTGCTGCAGCGGAGCATCTGTTCATCGAGGTTCTCCTTTATGCACCAGCGATTGCAACGAGGACATGTGACGCATGCATATGGTGAGTGGTTTGATAATTTTGTTGCTGCTTGGGAATAAAAGAGATCTTCATACCTATCACAGATTTTGTCACTTAGGATACCTCTGAAGAAGTCAAAGGGGATGGAAGGTGTGAACAATGCCTCTTTCATTTCTGAGTAATTTTTAAAACCGTTAAGGTTCAATTCTTGGGACTCGCATTCGGGACACTTGACATTTGAAATGCGTCCCTCTTCGATCATTTTCAAGTAGTAGTCCTTTGTGCAGTTTAAGCACAAAGAGTGGCAGTTGGTTCGATCTTTACAAGGTAATTTTATCATTTTACTGCCTTTCTTGACGTCCATGCATATACAGCAATCAAAGTTCCTCTTATCCGTATCGTACTTTATGTTTGTCTTTAGAACATCTGCGAATGTGTTGAATTCCTCTTCTGATTGGCAAACCCTAGTATTGTTCTTGAATAGAGCCGCTGAGGATTCAGATATTAGAAAATTGAACAGTAGCATGAGAATCGGCGTGTATGGGTCGTATAGTTCTGAGTTTGGGTCTGTCACTTCATCGAATTCCTTGTGCAATAGTCTGAATAGTGTTAGTTTGTCCTGCTGTGACATCCATGCCGATTCGACGTTCAGTTCGATGCTATCCTTAAAGCTGGGATACATTGCTATGTCGATTTTGAATAGCAGCAAGTTATTTGTGAGTTTCGAGAGTGTCAGTGAGTCTGTCCCGTATCTGATTTCGATGTCGTCCTGTGGTACAAGCAGATCGAAGGGCAAGGAGCCGTGTATAGTTGATAGTTTGTGGAAGTCATCGTCGCTCAGCGATGCGGGATTGTGTTCAAACTCCACCTCTGGAAACATATCCTGGAGAACAGCCAGATCTTCCTTGATGTTTGGTGTTTCTAGCATAGTGGACTGGTGATGTGTGCCCCCATTCTCTGGAGTGTGTGGTCTTCGTTGGTGGGTTTTTATATGTGATGCTTATGGGTGGCGTCTCTGGGTTCTTTTCAAGATTGTATATTTTGTTTTTCTATGGTGTTTAACATCAGTGGAGACATTGTAGAACCCGGAAACGAGTAAACAAAACGTAAATTATGTAAATAAGTGAAAGACGGTAAGATGGGGTACCAAATATACAGTTTATAGATAATATTTTATTTAGAGGATACACTATTCGTACAAAAGAGTGGTTATTACTCTGTCTTTGGCTTCTTGGCTGGTCTGTCTGCGTCGTCGCCACTCTCCTCTGCATCGCTGATGGAGACGTCTGAGTCGAACTCTTCTGCCACGTCATCGTCATCGTCATCATCGGAGCTTGCCTTGAAATCTTCATCGACAGACTCGTCTTCCTCACCCGCAGAGCCCATGTTGACGTCGTCGTCCTCACTGTCTGAGCCGAGGGCGGTCTGTAGTCTCTGCTGGGCTTCTTTGTCTTCGTTCTTGACTCTCAGGTTCTTTGACTTTAGGAACTGTTCTAGCAGTTGCTGTTCTTCCTTGCTGATGTTCCCGAATGTGGTGGAGCCCTTGTTCATACGGAGGTTGACCTCGAGATCGAAAGTTCTCGAGGAGGAGGAGCCCTGGCCTGCCCTTGAGATGTTGATGGAGCTGATGTCTGAGAATGGGATGCACAGAGTTGGCTTAGTCAAGAAGAAGAAGGCGTTGTCGAGAGGGTATAGGTAGCCCTCGTTTGCCTTGTAGGAGCAGGAGACTGCGCACTGTTCGAATTTGGACTTGTACTCTCCCGGGACGACGACCCTGCGGTCTGTGAGGCCCTTGAGGACGTGGCTCATTACTATGTGTGTCTTTGCGTCGTACTGTTTCTTTAGTTTGTCCTTGTAGTTTGTTTCGTACTCGGTGTCGTCGAGGTTGAGCTGCACCTCTGTCTCTTCGTCCTTTTGGAACTGGAGGACTAGGAACGGGTACGATGTTTGACCCTGGCGGAGGGGCGGGTCGATGGCGAGGACGATCAGGTGGTGGATGTCGTCTGCCTTTGGGAGGGAGACGATCCGTTGGATCTGGCGGTACTGCAGCTTGTACTCGTAGGTCTTCCCTCTGAGTCTGATGGAGTCCTTGTACATGTCTACGTCGTAGCGGCCTCTTGGTGTTGCGAAGAAGATATCCTGGAACGAGACGATGACATCGCCTGCGGTCTCTCCGATATCTGCCTTCTCCTTTAGTTCTTCGTAGAAGGCCTCTGCCATGCTCTTCTCCTCTGGGAGTTTCTCGTCTGGGAGATCGTCCTTGGTGTCGGTTTCGCCCTCTTTGAGTTCCTCCTTCTTTGGGGTGATGTCGCCGTCGTGGTCCTTTGTCTCGATGACGCCTGGGATGTAGAATCTCATTTCTACGAGCTCGTCGCCCGCTGGTTGGTAGTTTTCGTCCTGGATGTTGAACTCGACGCCGACCTCGTTCTTTGCGGTGAGGTTTGTGTTGTTTATGCGGGAGTACGGGATTTCGAAAGTTGGCTTTCCGTTGTAGGCGAATACCATCTCGTTGCGTGCGAGGTCGGTCTTACCCCAGTTCCAGCCACGGAGGGAGTGTTCCTTGTGTTCGATCTGGATGCTGAATCTGCGGTGGAAGTCGCTCTTGATGAGGTTGAAGTCGTCCTGGGAGAAGCCGTCCAGCTGGACGACGCCCTGGTTCTTGGTGTTGATCTTGAGTTCGTACCCCCTGCTTCCCCTGCTCCATTGTATGGTGGAAAGTTCTGTTGCTGGTAGAAGGAAGGGGGCCTTGGAGTGGTTAGCGGCGGACCCACCACTTGCGGCTGCCTTCCAACCCAGACCAGAGTCTGCAATACGGAATCTACCGTTGAACTTGGACTGGTTGAGGTATATTCTGTCGAAGTCAGTGCTCATTGTGTTGGTGTGTTGCTGTGGTATATATATATATATATATGTGTGTGTGTATGTGATGATTTGAGTCTACGATCGTATACACATAGTTTTATGGTTTGATGTGTGATATTTTTTCCAGTTCCATAAACGCTTACTGCATGCATTTTTTCCCGTGGCCCGTTTTCCGTCCGCGGGGCGAAACAATCGTCATGATAGAGGTTATTCATTGTGTGTATTTACATAGTGTATATAATCATATGAGGGGCAGAGACAATCAGCACAAGCTAGAAATCACTCTCGACACCCTTGAGGAACTCCACTAGGCCCACAGCACCAGGGTCCTCAACCGAAGTAGAGTCGCCAACGTAGGATGCTCTGCCGAACTTTGCCTCGATGGTGCCCGTGGACTTTGCGCCTGCGTCTGCCGCAGCGACTGCCTTCTTGAAGTCGAGCGTCTTGGCGAACTCCTGCACAAACGGCTCCAAAGCGTCCACCATGGTGGAGGATCCCTTACGCGCCTGCGTGTACTTGAACAGCGTGTCCAGGGCGATCTGCATGGCACGCGCCACCTCCGCGGCACTCACTGGCTCCTGCCCGTCGCCACAGACCTGCAGCAGTCCGTTGGAGAACCCGGAGATCAGGATGGAGTACAGTCCTCCGGAGGTGCCGCCCATAGCGGTCTCGATGACGTCCGAGAGCTGTGCCATCGCCTCCGAGAGCGAGTGCTGCGACAGCTGTGGCAGACTCTCGGTGATGCCGTTGGCGCCCGCGAGCAGCGTGTAGCCACAGTCCCCGTCGCCGACGAGCGTGTCGAGCTGTGTGATGTGTGGCTCACTCTTGACGATCTGGGCGGCCCCCGCGCGCATCCAGCGGGAGAACGCAGCGAAGTCGTAGCCGCCGACGGGCTTCACTTGGACGTCGGTGTGCAGGATGTCGCGGTCGACGGCCGGTCCGTGCACGGAGCCCGTGGCGGCGGACCAGGCGGCGGACCATGCGGGGGCGTCTGTGGCAGAGTCGAGCAGCTCGAACACGGAGCCGATCTCGGGGAACTTCGTGTGCAGCGTCTTGGAGGCGCTGGAGCCGTTCAGCAGCGTGATGCTGAACCCGTTGCCGTTGAACGCGGTCATCAGCGTGCCGGCGATGACCTTCTTGGGGACAATGCCGTAGTCGCGCTTGAGCAGCGCGGTGGTCTTGTCTGCGATGGCGGAGATGATGAAGCTGGAGACACCGCCCAGGTTGTTGATGAGCAGGACGACGTCGTCATCGGTAGCGAAATCGACGAACGCACGGTCGGTGTCCTTAGGGTCCAGCAGCTTTGGCAGCATGTGGTGCTCGATCAGCTCCTCGGTCGTTGGGATCGGTTCCAGGACCACCACACCGGGCTCGTTGTGGATGCCCATGCCGACCTCCATCTGGGTCTCGCCCAGCTCGCTCTCGTACTTACGGCCGGGGACCTTGCAGTGTTCCAGGGAGGAGCCGATGGTCACGAGGTTATCGTTGACGATGCGCGCCACCTCGGCGGCTCCGCTCAGACCGTACTGCGCGGAGAACCGCTGGGAGAACGCGCCGGTGATCTTGTGCACGAGGACCGTGCCCGCCAGGGCTCTGCGGCCCACCATGCCACCCTTGGCCCTGCCGACCGCGACATCATCGCCCACGACCACCACCTCGCAGGGGATTCCCAGCGCACGTGCACGTTCAGCCGACAGACCGAAATGCAGCACGTCACCAGTGTAGTTCTTCACGATCAGTAGCACCCCCTTGGATTTGCCGCTGAGCAGACGGATCGCACTCAGAATCTGCTTGGTGCTCGGGGACGCAAAGATGTCCCCGCACACGGCAGCAGACAGCATCCCGTCGCCGATGAACCCCGCGTGGGTGGGTTCGTGCCCGGATCCACCACCGGACACCAGGGCGACCTGTTCAGGATTGGTCTCGCGGAAAAGAATCTTCTCCTCGGGAACCAAGGTCACGGCAGGGTTGGCCAATGCAAACCCGCGCAGACTGGAGGCCACGGGGTCAGTTACTTCAAAGGATTTCACCATATTGTGTTGTGTGTTGTGTGCTTGTGTTTGTATGTTTGTGTGTGTGTATGTGCAATGTGTGAACTGAAAATGTGGTTCAATTCGACGTTGCGATAGTGGTTTGTATTGTAGTATTACCTCTTATCAAATGGAGGTTTCGAGAACAGGTAATCACATCACCTATACCCTTGCCTTATATACACGTAAGCCCTCTCTCTCTTTCGCTGTCGCTGTCGCTGTTGCTGTTGCGAAGGCGTTTGACGTGTTGCGCTTCAGGCAAAAAAACAACAGAAAAAGAAACGCACAGAACCACGGCGCAAGGGGCCAGTCACGTGGAAATGCGGGGCAACATCGCCCCCGGACACCCGGGCCCCTCACGGACAACTGCCCCCCGCTTGCAACCACAGCGAGGTGACGTGTGTATGGAGCCGGGAGTATACAGTGTATACAGATCTGCCAGGCACTCCGCCCTTATCCAAAAGCGGGGGGGTCTTAATCCCCGTGGATGCTGTTGCGTTGCTATGACCGGATCCCCACACATGCATGTCAAGTTGCTGTTTGGTTCTTACGCAGTGGGGACGTGCATTGAAGCAACTGCCACCATACCCCACAGCATACCCCACCCCACCACACCCCACCACACCACACCTTAATACTCTAACTCTATATGCTTATTCTATCCACGGAAACATATGCAGCCATCGAATGATACAACGGATTTTGGCTCCGGTATTTTATCATATCCACACCGTCTATACCGGGGGCTATCAAGCACATGGGAATATCACCTCCCCATGCAACGGTGGTGAACAGGTAAGAAAAAATAACTAGTTAACAGACAGAGCGGCACAAAACAATGGTCTGTATTGAAGTTGTACGCTACACAAGTTCTACCCCCACATGCCCAACTTTATAAGAGACAGCTGCGCTCTGCAACACACCCACTTAACCTCTACACATTATCAAGGATCTGCCCATGTAGCATAATACAAACAACCCTAATTGGGAGATATCCAATGACGATACTTGCAACATGGCATTTCGAAACATTAGTTATGGCATTATGGATTAAACCACTCGGCTATAACACTTTTCCTAGAGGGTGCAGTTTTCGAGTACGCGCCTAAATTTTCCAACTTTGAACCGCAGGTTTGGCAATGATACAGAAACTATAGAGACTAGTGGAGTCCACTTTCACAATGAAACATAGTGTGCTTTATAGATATACATAGTTTATACAATAAGAACACGTTGGAATACTAGAGCGTTATTGAATAATTCTCTAGCAGTAGAGTTAAAATACATCTATAAAGCCTTTATCACAGACGCCGATGTCTGACCTGGACAAACGAGAACTAGATTTGAAAAATAGAAATGGACCTTAGGAACAAGCCGGTTTCTATCCAGATCGAACACATAAAATATAGCATTTGCACTATACAATACTCTATACACTTATTCAATCTAAAAGAACCAGTCCGGTCTATGAATAATAATCTCCAATAAAATGCACTTCTAGTGTGGAATCGATGCATACCCTCCCTCATATTCAAATGCTCTGTACCCGAGCTGAATCTCGGGTCGATCAGATCACGTGCTCGCAAATGTTCGTGAGAACCCCCACGTGACCCGTTGACCATGCTGGTGTATGTGTTGGCCCTAGAAAGATATACAACAAATATAACCATACACACTCACACGCCCACACACGCCCACACGCACCAAACACAGACCCCAAACACGTCCCAGCCCCATGGAAGTCATACTAAATGAACTGGTGTCTCCAGACACCCTCGCCAACAAGTCGCACTCAGATTACTGCATATCTGCACTCCAGGACATCCTCCAATGCGAGTCCAAAAACTACCTCGACTACTTCTCCTCAAGGGCAACCTCAGGCAGCATCACAGAAGACGTCGCAGAATTAGATGCACAGATCGCAACACTAGAGAAGAGTGTCCGTGCACTCCTTGTAGACAACAAGGCATCAATGATCGAGGACATGTTCGGCAAGTCAAAGGAGACCACAATGCTCACAAACATCACCGCAGAACTAGAACAACTATGGGAACTAGATAGCAACATGTCACAGAAGCAAAAGCAAACACAAACACAAACGCACAATGACACCTCCCTAGACAGAACAGACTTCTCCATCGAAGACTTCCTCAACGGTACAAAGCCAAGGCATGCACAGGCCCCAAACACAAACAACACCTCAAAGAACGACGATGACGAGTTCCATAGAGCACTAAAACAACTGAGAAAACGCACAGCCATCAACAACTCAACCACAATCGACGCCGGAAACCTTGCATCGGTCCTAGAAAACCTATCTGACATCACCGACCTCATGGAACTCCCTTCCCTAGCACGCACATGCATCAGGACAGGCCACTACCAAGAGGCAATCATGCTATACACACACACAACAGCTCTCCGCATCAAGTTCCCAGAGTCCGCAATAATCGCAGAGATATGCACCAACGTACTCAACGAGGTCAGCACAACAATGCTCACAGGCCTAGTCAGACTCCTAGCAACAAACATCACGGTCAACTCATTGAAAAAGATCCTCAAGTACCTCGTCGCAATCCCACCGTTCTGCCAGGAAAACAACACTTCTTTGCTCATCGTCTACCTCGCAATGCGCCTAAAGTTTATACAGAACGAAATCGCTTCGTACTCCCCAGCACAAGCACAGGAAACAAACGACTCCCTACTGGAAATGACAATAAAGAGACAGATCGAAGTCATCAGAGAGTACATATACATGTCACTCAACATCTACTCCAAGACCTTCGACCTCGAAACCTCTCCAATTCTGGTTCCTCTAAACACCGACCTCCAGTCAGTAACAACAGAAGACGGAAGAACACTCCCCATCCACGACAAACCCGCAGACACACACCCGTTGATGCTCAACTTCGTCAACGACTGTGTCTCCTACTTGCTAAAAGAACTGGTCACTCTCACAATCGCACAAGAAAGGACCGCCAGCAACTCAATCTGTCTACAACTCGTTTACTGCTCCTTCAGACTCAAGGACCTAAACCCAAACTTCCACAACCTCTTCCTCAACAAGATCGTAGAGACAAAACTGTTCGATACTGAACAAATAGTCAACGCCATCAAGAAAAGAGCAGCACTGGCATCCAGATACTCACTTACATAATTGATTGTATACATATATACACACATGCACATACATGAATGCAAGCATACTCACACATGCACATGCTCAGTCCCTTAACCCTTCCAATCTCCCCTTTATCTATACACGCTCCTCTGGCAGCTCTGCCATCATCGCGCGAAGACCTTAATATTCGCTACCCTTAGCGAAACAACAAGGAGGAAAACGAGTCGCATTGGAAATTTCACCAGACAAACAAACAAATTTATCGAAATACATAAACATATCAAAAACTCAATTCACAACACGCTTCCTCATCTCTTCCACTCCTGAAGCCCCACAATAGGACCCTGCACATCTGCTACAACACCACACTCAGCTGTCTAGACTCTTGGCACACTTACCTTCCCTCTACCCACAGCACTCAGCATGTCGCAACCAAATGACAAACAGACAGGGGACCTGCTTCCACCTCCTAATGTTGAGAGAAAGCCTAACAATGTCGACTCTAAACAGGGAAACCTCGCTCAGAATGTGACCAAGACATACTCAACAGGCTCACAACAGCGTACTGCTGCACAAGACGCAGATCAAGAACTGGCAAATCGCAAGAACCCAGCACGACCACAACCGCCCAAGGATATCCTTGTAGCGTCCAACGTCCACAACTCAAACAAACTGCCAACACCAGACACAAAAGGAACAGTGGGATCAATACCTTTGGAGAATGTCCACCCCAAGGATATGAAATCCGCTCCATCTAGAGAACCCAACGAACACGATACCTCAATCAAGGGACCAGGTCTCATAGACTCCATCACCCCGCATGAAAAGGCCTTGCTCGACAAGGCAACCTTCAATGACGATAACCCAAATTTCCTGTTCCCATGGCAGGACATTGGGGAATTCCACTCCTCAGGACGTGGTATCCCTAACACAATCAACTCGGCAGTGATAAAATCATACATCATGGAAACATTCTACAACGATTGGTATTACAACATCGCTACGGTCCTTGGTACCTGCTTCTTTTCCTGGCTCTTCGCATACTACGGCTTCTCTTGGTGGTCCCTAGGATTTGTCTTCTTAGGTACCGCATCCGTCTACAATGCAGAATATCGTCGTTTCAATAGAAACGTCAGAGACGATCTAAAGAGAATCACCGTCGAAGAAAACCTGTCAGGTAAAGTCGAAACCACCCACTGGCTGAACTCATTCTTATCCAAATTCTGGGTGATCTACATGCCAGTCTTATCTCAACAAGTTAAGGATGGTGCTAACCCAGTTCTGGCCGAATCTGCCCCAGGCTACGGTATCGACTCCTTCTCCATCGAAGAATTCACATTAGGTTCAAAGGCACCGGCAATCAGAGGTATCAAATCATACACCAAGGCCGGAAAGGACATTGTCGAAATGGACTGGTCCTTCGCGTTCACCCCCAGTGATGTTTCTGACATGACAGCCATCGAGGCTAGAGAAATGATAAAGCCAAAAATCACCCTAGGTGTAACAATCGGTAAAAGTGTCGTCTCAAAGACATTGCCTGTCCTTGTAGAAAACATCAATGTCGCCGGTAAAATGCGTGTTAGGGTCAAATTCGGCAAGACCTTCCCTAATATCAAAATTGTCTCCATACAGTTGTTGGAAGCGTTATTACTGGACTTTTCCCTAAAACCAATCGGTGGGGATACTCTGGGTCTTGATGTCATGTCTTTCCTACCAGGTTTGAAAAGCTTCGTTAAGGGAATGATAGACTCCAACCTAGCACCAATGCTATATGCCCCACATCATCTAGATATCGATGTCGAAGCAATTCTGGAGGCGCAATCAAATGACGCTATCGGTGTTCTTGCTGTTACGTTGAAATCTGCAGATGGATTGAAGGGTTCTGACTTCATCACAAACACAGTGGATCCATATATCGTACTAGTACCTGACAAGAAGCTTCCTGGTGAAGAACTCAATGAAGTTCGTAGTGCCATCAAGTCTGATGTTAGAAACCCTGTTTGGAATGAAACAAAGTATTTGTTAATCAACTCCTTAAACCAAAAATTGACCATGCGCTGTTTTGATTTCAATGATGTTAGAAAGGATACATTGATTGGTGATGTCCAGTTCGACATGAGCACCCTTTATCAAAAACCATCTATCCAAGGTGCCTCTTCCAAACTAATGATTGGTACAAAATCAAAGGGTGTCTTAAACTACTCCCTAAACTGGTTCCCTGTCATCGACGTGAAGCAGAAAGATATCAGTGTTTCCGAAGAACAACCTAATGAACTTGAGTTTAGTGAGGAAAACGACGAAGCCGATTCTGGTGAAGACATCGATTCTGGTATTGCCAAACTAAGTTTCCACAAGGTTAAGGGGCTAAGCACATCATCATCAGTCACTGGTTACCTGAATCCATCTGCTGAATTGTATATCGATAATAAACTAGTGAGAAAATTCAGAACTATCAAACGTATCAATGAACCTACATGGAATGAAACATTCGAGATTTTAGTTCCTTCAAAAGTCAATTCTAACTTGAAATTGAAAGTTTTTAATGTCCAAAAGACCGGCAACACTTTATTATGTGAATACAATTCGAATTTAGAAGACACTGTGAGTGCTCTAAGATCTGGCCAAGAGTTCTTAAAAGGTTCTCCCCAAGGTGAAATTTATATGGATATTCAATGGAAGCCAGTTGAATTACCTAGCTCATTGACATCTTTGAGTGCTGTCAACTACCCAATTGGTTGCATGAAACTCCATGTAAAAAACGCATCTGTTAATACTTCATTGAGCGGTGTTGGTGATATCGATCCATATTTCATGGTGACCTTGAATAGAACTGTCAGGTTTGAGTCCAGGTACTTTTCTGATAACACTCATCCTTTCTTTGATGAATTAATATATGTTCCTTTGATAACAGAAAACCAATTCATAAGCATCAGCCTGTATGATTACCAATCTGTTGGTAAAGACAGGTATATTGGTGCTATTGATTTCAGCGTCTCCGATATCATTTCCAAAAATACAGAGACAGGGCAATACGCTTGCAAGAAGGCTTATGCTGATAAACACTTGACACTTAACCTGAAGGATCGTTCGAATAGAAAGACTGCCAATACCATGGAGATTGGATTTTCTTTCATTCCAAATATCAAGGTTTATTCTCCAGCTGAATATCCAAAAGTAGAGGAAATGCAAGCTGAATTAAAAGAGAAGAAAGAGGAGTTTGAAAAGACTCAAGAGGAAAACAAAAAGAAAATGATAGAACATCCTGATGATTGGGAAGTTGCCAACATTAAAGATCCATTTGAAGCTGAAGAGAAGACTCTGCACCAAAAGGAGTTGATACCTTTAGACAAGCTTATCACATACAACTCTGGTATTATGGGTGTCCAAATTTTGAGCGGTAATCTTACAAGGACATCTTATCATCTTAACATTCTGGTTGATGATATAATTTATCCGTCAATTGTATCCTCAAGATACAACGGAAGAACCATAACCAGTGAGATGAGCAATGCGTTTATCCGTGATTTACAGCATAGTAAGTTACTCTTTAGAGTTTCAAAGAGACGTGTTGCGAAGGATCCAGATGACATTGTTTCTGAGACCTATATTGACACAATGAAGTTGTTCAAAAATGGTTATACAAAACCACAAAAGGTGAACTTCACTGGCGGGTCAGCTGTTATTAGATTCCTATTCAGTCCTTCTGCAATTGAACTACCAGCTTCTGAAACTGTCTTAGACACTGGTATCTTGAATTTGAAGATTATCTCAGCTTCGAACTTGATGTCTGCTGATAGTAATGGTTACTCGGATCCATTTGTCATCATATATGTTGACCAGGAGAAGTTTGCGAAGACAAAAATCATTAAAAAGAACCTGGACCCTGTCTGGAATGAGTCTTTTAAGATTCCAATTCCTACAAGAAGGAGATCCCAGCTTATGTTAAATCTCATGGATTGGGATCGTACAGGTGATAATGATGAGCTAGGTTATGTTGTTGTCGATGTGGAATCGATGACTCCAAATAAACCATACAACTTGGAGTATAAGTTGAACACTCAAGGTATCATTAATTTGCAAGGTACATTTGTTCCACAGTACGTTAAGCCGGATATCAGAGCTGAATTTTCCAAGATTTCTGTCGATGTTCCGTTAATTGCAGTAGGCAATGTTGGTAATGCCAGTAAAAGTGCGGCTAATGCTGCCAATACTGTCAGTGGTACTGCCGCCGGACTTGCAGGAGCAGGAGCTGGTGGATTGAAGAAGGGTGGCCATCTACTAAAATCTTTGGGTGGTAATAAGATAAGAGGTTCTTTTGAACGTAAAAGACATTCAATGTCTAGAAGCCCTAGTCTCGATCCAGGCCTGCCAAGAACTTCGCTAGATTATGATCCAAGTGTTCCAAATAACAGTTATGTGCCAGTGAAGAACAATTTCACACCAGCATCAGACAACATTAACAACCGTTCCATCATTGATGAGGATATGGAGAATAGTAATAACATTGGAAATAGCCCGTATACAGCAGCCTCTGGTGGCATGTCTCCTATGAAATCGAGGGTCAGCAGTTTTGCGCGTACTCTGGCGCCAAATGGTACATACGAGGGTTCTCTAACCATTGTATCGGCGCAAAATATTTCTAAAAAGGTACAAATCAAAGTATCTTTGACACAAGCAGGGAGAATGAGAAATATATTCAAGACTGAGAGCAAAAAGGCTAACAATCTTGGTAATACTGAGTTCAACGAAACATGCAAATTCAAGGCATCCCCAGAAGCCAATATTGTGTTGACTGCTGTATCTCACCATGTATTATCCAAGGACAAAGACGTCGGTGTTGCGCAAATCAATCTAGGTGATCCACAGATAAGAGGTGGTGATAATGTATCTGTCAAGTTGGGCAACGGTGAAGTTATTGTAAAGATCAACTACGGCAACGAGGATTCGGAGATTCCACCAGTTCCTGATATTCCAGCTGAACATTTGCAATTCTGAGCAACAGGAACACTTTGCATTTAGACCCTATTAGCAATAACAACACAACATTTTTTATATAACTGACCATTTCATTTTTTGTACCTATTATAACGATATTGAAAAAACTATACCAAATTTGGCTATGCAATACTCCATGCTGTCCTATTATGATAGTCTTGAATTAGCCGTACCAGTTTTGACTGCGGACACCCATACCTCGGTGAAATTAGAGATATGTATGGGTTGTACATGCTTATTTGTCTCCGAAATATGTAAATTTTATCGCGCGTATCAAACAAACGCGCAGACTTGTTTTCCCAAATCCCCATGAATTTCGGCCATTCCAGCGGAGTCGCTAAGGAGAATTGTGCCGGCAAGCCTAACTTACTGTGAGCGGCGGTATTGCCAGGCAGGAGGACAGCAATTACTCGGGGTTCCCTGGCTTGTGATTCTAGCGGGAAACTGTACCTCTGGTTAGAGTCTCTGGGCTAACTTTGAGTTTCTTCCTGCCTGTGGTAGGAGGAACTCGTGCAACTTCCCCTTCACGTCTCAACCAGAGGCGAGTAACGTTCGACCAACTAGTTTGTCCATGGTACGCAAGCAAGAATCAATTAGAAAAGAGCTATACATTGAAAGACAGTGATAATTCTAAACAATATCCATCTTAAAGCCAAACCGAAATATAATATCGAAATGAGTGCCCAAACAGTATGTGATGCGATATGAATGGATGATGAATTTATTAAGTTGTGAATGTGCGGAAGAGTGATAGTAATAGATGCAAAAATGGTTGTGAAGAATCTCCTACAAACAATGAACGTGAGACTGATCTGGACGTATTAATAGACGCTCCACGAGATCTAGAGCTAGATGCTAATATTAAGAGTACATGTATTAGGACCCAAGCGTTGAGATGCTAATTTTACGAGCTAATGATTTCCAGCAACCCAATGAATAAGATTACACAGCAACACACGCTACAATACCAGAATGCAACGATACCTTCACAAGATGTATCCCAATAGTAGAACTGTTATTTTTTCCACGTTAACACATTTATGATTCTTTTCCAGATATACTATGAAATTTTTGAATTTTCTTTTTTACTAACAATATCTTTGTTTTATTATTATAGGCTCCAAAGTGGTTTCCATCTGAAGACGTTTCTGCCCCAAAGGTCACTAGAAAGGCTATCCGTCCACAAAAGTTACGTGCCTCAATTGTCCCAGGTACCGTTCTAATTCTATTAGCTGGTCGTTTCAGAGGTAAGAGAGTTGTTTACTTAAAGCACTTAGAAGACAACACTCTATTAGTCTCTGGTCCATTCAAGGTCAATGGTGTTCCATTAAGAAGAGTCAACGCTCGTTACGTTATTGCTACCTCCACCAAGGTCTCTGTTGAGTCCGTCAATGTTGAAAAGTTCAACGTTGCCTACTTCGCCAGAGATGGTAAGCTATCCAAGAAGGAAAAGAAGGAAGCTAACTTATTCCCAGAACAACAAACCAAGGAAGTCAAGTCTGAAAGAATTGAAGACCAAAAGATTGTTGACAAGGCCTTATTAGCTGAAATCAAGAAGACCCCATTATTGAAGCAATACCTATCCTCTTCCTTCTCCTTGAAGAACGGTGAAAAGCCACATTTATTAAAATTCTAAATTATATAAACAAGTCTTAAGAATAATTAATCACTTCTTTTATATAACTTTTAAATAAAATTGATAATACAATAAATATTGGTAACTTTACAATTAAATTTGGGGGGTGTCTGGAATGGAGCTTTTGCAGACAACGAGTGCCCTTCGAATACTCCAGGTTCCACTCTGATCAGGTGGCAATGGCCCTTGAATATTCGTCTTTGTGGTAGACCTGGATCATATATCTATCCCATCTCTGTGCGGTATATTTTTGTGTTCGTGAAGCTTCTGTTACCCTACTTTTCAATGAACCATTTTGGGTCATTGTGATAGGAAAAATTTAGATGGAGACAATCTCGGGTGGGAGGCTGGCTGAACACATTCGTTCCAGATGTCGAATGTCCTTGGGAATCAATCTGGGCATAGGGGGCAATAGAAGATATAAATAGAGGGGTCCTGGGATTAACTGCGTTGGTAGTGTGAATTTCGATGTCATATTTGAAACTCGACACCATCAATTCATTGAAACTTAAAACCTAAAATGGAGGAAACTGCACCGGTTAAGACGAAGCAGAAGAAACCTTCTAGTTCAAATGAGAGCCTAGGCGATGCCGCCAAGAAGAAGCCTGTTGGTAAGAAGTCAAATAAACCAAAGGCCAAAAAAGCACCTAAAGAAGCTACTGCATCACCAGAGGATGCTAATCCAGCACCAAAATCTGCTGGCCCTAAACCAAAAGGCCCAGGTCCAAAGTCTAAAAAATCACCAAAGGATGCTAGTCCAGCATCAAAAGATGGCAGCCCAGCACCAAAGGGTTCAAGCCCAAAAGGCACCGGTCCTAAACCAAAGGGTCCAAGCCCAAAGTCTAAAAAATCACCAAAGGATGCTAGTCCAGCATCAAAAGATGCCAGTCCAGCACCAAAGGGTCCAAGCCCAAAAAATGCTACTCCTAAACCAAAGGGTCCTAGTCCAAAAGCAAAAGGATCTGAAGCGAAGAAGGATCCTTCAGCAGTGACATCTATCGAAGGCATACCAATTCCAAAGGACACTTTTGATCTGACTGAAGCTTTACAAACAAATGAAGCTCTACTCGAAGCTTCGAAGAACAAGACAAAGATTTTATCAAGAATGGATTATGGTACTAAAGGTACTAAAGTAGATGTTTTGACAAACCAAATTTTACTGTCACTCGGTGATGACATCTGTCCAGAAGGCACTGCTGATCCAAATGTCGACGCTTGGTGGAAGTCTGCTGTCATATATACATACCATGTTGATTTTAAAACACCAGCACCTAATCCTGATGCCCAGCGTAGAGCTCCCCCTCCTGAGCCTTTGAACAAGGGTAAAAAGTATGAGCTAGTTGAGTCATTGTTCGATGAAGATGAGACCTTATTTAAATATAAAAATAGAGTATCGTTCAACGGTGAGGATTCGTTTTACTCGCTAGTTCCTCTCGAAGAATTTACCCTATTCGATGGTTGCTGGGATGTCAGTAATAAGCAAAAAATCAAACAATTAGTTGATTCAAGAGCTTCTAAAAAGACTGCCGAGAATGAATTGGTTTCCCAAATTACATTGAAAGCCACATCAAAGATACCATTGAGAGATATCTATAAAGGAACAATCTCCAGAAATCCAGATGAGCAGGAAGAAAAGATGAAAGACTCCGAAAAGAATGTTTTACTGTCTCTGATGGGTGCCAAGTTTTTGGAATCAAAGCAAGATATTTTCCAACTGCAAGGTAACAAGTTCTTTGTCTTCAATGCACAAACATTAGCAAGAAAGTTCCAAATCGGTGGTTATCTAATGCACGGTTTCACCGTGTCCTTAAGATATGCCTTTGGTTCGGTACTATTAAATACTATCAATGTATGCTTACCATTTGTCAAGCACACAAAGTACTTGCCTGGGGACCCAAGATTTAAGGAAAATGAGAAGAAACCATACACCCTATTGGATTGGATCATTGAATGCTACCATGAATCAAATGCTAGAAGATCGTATGGTAAGCCACCAAAGACCATTATCAACCAACCTACTGCAAAGGATCTGAACTTCTTCATGGATAAAAACAAGGACATTAAGACCTTGATGAAAGGTCTCAAAGTTCACAGACACTACATTAACTATAGTAAAAACCCAGATGGAACTCCAAAGCCTCCTAAAAAGTCTCCAAAGGGTAAACCTATCGCTTCTGTTACCAGAGAAAATGCCAACTCTCTATACTTCAACACTAGTGCAGATGGCTTGACACTGGGAGGTAAGGACAACCCTACTGGTAGAATGGTGAAGGTGTCTACAACTGAATATTTTGCTAAGAAGTATAATATTAAATTGCAATTTCCGGAAATTAAGTTAATCAGTCTAGGTAACGGAATTACAGTTCCAGCAGAATGTCTGACAATTATTCCAGGCCAAAAACTAAAGGGTCCAGTAGTTGATGAGAGGGAAATGATTGAGTTTACTGCATTAAGACCTACCGACAAGTTTAAGATTATTTCGCAGCTAGCGCTTCCAGCTATTTCCAGAGCTCTAAACCCTGAAGAAAAGAATGCCAAACCCCCACATTCCTCACAGTACTCATTCTTGAAAGTTCCTTCTCGTATTATCGATGCTCCTGTTGTTCGTTTCAAGGATTCAACGATCGCGCACGTTGATAAGCCATTTGGCACTAAGTCGAACGGTTCCCGTGCTCCAAACGAGGAAACAAAGGGTAACTGGAATTTAGCTGGCCAGAAATTCATTTCAACCTCAGACGATGTTTTAAACCTAAGAGCTATTTTTGTCAATGGGGATAAACCTGTTCCAAACACCGTCCTATTTGATTTAGAAAAAGCAGTCGATAGATTTGGTAAGAATTTAGCAACTGTTGGTGTCAGCTTCAATACGGGTGGGAAACCAATTTTGATCAATAATTTTGCTGCTCCAGCTAAGGAAGCTGCCAGAGGATTTGGTGGTCGTGGAGGCCGTGGAGGTCGTGGAGGCCGTGGAGGTCGCGGAGGTCGTGGCGGTCGCGGAGGTGGTCGTGGCGGATTTTCTAATGCGGGTGCTGGCATTAAGAAGAGTGCCGGTGAGGAGAAATTAATTGAGTTATTGTCTACGATTCCTCCAAAGACCTACATTCTCTACGTTTTAAATAACGGGTCCGATGCCACTGTGTATAATAGGTTGAAATATCTGACAGATCTGAAATTCGGTAAATTGAACTCGTGTGTGGTTTGGAATAAATTCAGGACTGCTAATATCCAATATGATGCCAACGTTGCAATGAAGATTAATCTGAAGATGGAAGGTATCAATCATTCTCTGGACGAGAAGTCTATTAATCTACTAAAGGATGAAAAGTCTGGCCTACCATTTATGGTTTTGGGTGCTGATGTTACACATTATCCAGAAAAGGACCAACCATCTATTGCAGCACTAGTTGGCTCTTGTGACGATACATTTGCACAATTTCCAGGTGATTATCTCTTACAAAGTTGTGCAGGTGAAGAGATAATACATGGGATTGGTAATCTAATTGAAGATAGATTGAAATTATATCAATCCAAGAACAATGGTAAATTACCCCCAAAGATCCTTTTCTATAGAGATGGTGTTTCAGAGTCCCAATTTTCTCAGGTTGTTGAAATTGAAGTTAAAAGCATCAAGGAAACTTTGAGAGCAAAGGGTAAGAGACTGAATAATGGCAAGCCATATGATCCACCGATGACTGTCATTGCCGTTGTCAAGAGAAACAAAATCAGATTTATGCCATTACAAGAAAATGCTATAAATAGCGAAGGCGAGACTGTCGCTGTCAAGTCGTTTGAGAACGTTATGCCAGGTACAGTTGTTGATAGAAGTATAACCTCTGTTGCACATTTTGATTTCTTCTTGCAATCGCAGCAGCCATTGAAGGGTACTGGTGTTCCATGCCATTACTGGTGTGTTTACGATGAGAATGAGCTGAATTCAGATGATCTACAAGAGATCACACATTGTTTCTGTTATATGTTTGGTAGATCCAGCACCAGTATCAAGGTTGCATCGCCAATATACTATGCAGACTTGTTATGTGAGAGGGCTGCACAATACTTGAAAGCAAATTTCGAGATTATCAAGGCAGAACATACCAAGAAGCCATTTGGCAGCGTGTTTGGCCGTGGCCAAGATGATGAGAATGCCGAAGTCAAACTGCCAGCTAACTTATTGTTACCTCCTATTAATGACGGAGTTAAGAATATAATGTATTACATATAGACAGGCAGTTCCGTTCATGATATATAATAATTTTATGTTCCAATTAGTTATATGCTTTAATATCCTTTGCGAATTAGTTATCCGGCTTCTACGACTGCATGGATTTTTCCATCATCGGAGAGTGAAAAATAATTTTGCACTATAAAGATCCTGGAGTGTTAGGAGATGAGATGGTGGTGTGAAGTCCTATTGTACAGGATATACAGACACATATACAACAAAAACACTACGCAATGGGTATTCCAATTAAAACATTTAATGTTCAGTACGATCCATTCGAACCAAGAGCGATCAGTGATTCACTGGATGAAGCTACGCTTGCATTAATGACTATTGAAGATAATGTCGGAGTGCGTCTCAAAGCAGCTCAACTTATGAGCCCACAAGACGATTCCGCAGATGCGCAGAGCACCGATGGGATATGCACACTGAAGCTAATCACCAATGCCAATACCGATAGCAAGGATGAAGACGATGACCTGGCTGAAGACCACGAACTGGAAGATATCCTGGCCGACCTGGACAAGAGCGAAACCACCGGCGAAGACATGGCCACCTACATCAACGAGTACGTTCTGGTCAGCCTGAACCACCGCACCAGACAGCACAGCCTGAACCTCTACCTCGACGTCCATAGCGAAGCGCAGCTTGTCGTGGAGGGTAACACCCCAATCCGGGTAACGTACGAACTGGTCCAATTCTGTCACGTTTAACGGCCGGCCTGTATGTGCCGGTGTGTGGGTGCGGCGGTCGTATAGAGATTCTGTTGTGAATAAACGAGCGGCAAAGTCGTGAAATTTTTCGGATGCCTTTCGAAGGAACATGGAGCTGAAGGTGCAAGAAGTGGTCCACTCTGGTGCTGCATCTGGGAAATATCGAATTTATCGAAAATATCGAAGTTATGCAATTTATCAAAAATTTTATGCATATCACCCTTGGCCTGGGTTCTTCCACAATTGCACAGCTTGGGGTTTGCTTCTTTCGCTGTTGTCACACAGTGTATAATCATTACTAGTCTTATATATATACATAATTTTATTCTCACTGCATCGTGTGGTTTGTATTATTGAAGCACACTTTGATTAGGTTATAAACTAGCAAGGTAAAAGAGAAGAAGGTAACAGAGAATTGAGTACCGCATACACATTCACTCTTCGATTCTCATCCACAATGCCTTTGTTGTATAAGGGCTTCAACCATCTAGCGAAACCGTTCGCCCACACAGCACGGTTCTCAGCAAAACACCCAATCCATATCATTCTGTTCACGCTATTGGTGTCGACTTTTGCATATTTATCTGTCATCCAGTACTATTTCAGTGGATTCTATCTAAACTCCATCCAGGCGCAATCCGATGGTACCAGTTCGTCTTCCACATCACTCTCTGATGAAGAGTTCAACAAGATTTTCAAGACATGTGCCCATTACGAAAGATCTGGTCTGAACTCCCACGACTGGAATGAAATCTCACTGGCAGAAGCCAATGAGCTGTACCCTGACTCAAAGCACTACTTCTTGTTCAACTTGAAATTCGAGAATGCCGATGGTCTAGCAAACGACGAAGACGAAATTTCAATGCCAACGTTCAATAATACTATCTACCAGTACAACAACACTAAATTTGTACTAGACTCGAACCCTTTTGCGATCAACGAACAATTGAACGGAAACAACGACACCACTCAATGGAGACTGATCAATCACAAGAATAACTTCTTCGATGTGGCCAAGGTTATTGAAAATCTATATAAACTGGCTACAAACCACATAAATCAATCTGATCCGTTCGATATAATCATCATTTCAATGGCATACCTAACCATGTTCTACACAATTGTCAACCTGTTCGTGAAATTGAATAAGGACACTTTAGGTGATGCAACAAACTATTGGTTAGGCATTTCAACTATCGTCAACTCCGGCTGCTCCTTAGTCCTGTCACTGTTTGTCACCCAATGCCTACTGAATAAAAGAGTTCCAGTGTTGAGTCTATTCGAAGGTCTCCCATTCATCGTTATTATCCTAGGTTTCAAGAATCAAATCAAATTGGCAATTAATGCATTGAACAAGATCGAAAAGATCGGCATCTCAAAGAAGATGACCCCAGATAAGATCGTGTACCAGGCAATGCAAGAGGAAGGTGGCCGTTTAATCCAAGACAACTTGCTATGTCTAATTGCATTTATCGGCTGTGCTCTTTATGCCAGAAACTTGGCCACATTGAGCAACTTCTGTATCATGTCTGCATCCATCATTATCTTTGAATTGATACTAACCAGCACCTTCTACGCTGCAATTCTTTCATTGAAATTGGAAATTAAAGTTATCCACAGATCAACAATAATTAAACAAACCCTCGAAGAAGATGGTGTCATCCCACACACCGCCGAGGTCATCTCAAATGCTAGAGAGAATAAAGCAAACAACACCACATGGTTTATTTCGCAAACAACAATAACCATTGCAAAATTGATTGTCATCTTGATCTTTATCTCACTTCATTTCTACAATTTCGGTTTCAACTGGATTCCAAATTTCAAAGAGTTGTCCACTTTCTTCTTCTCAGGTGCCTCAAACGAGAACAGCGAGGACAAATTATTCAAATCTGGCTTCATTGCTGATAACAAGCACAACAGTCTCCTACCTGATTTCATCAACTTTAACAACATAAAATTAGGAGGTAAGAGCACACCAATTTTGATCTCTATCGCACCAACCCAATATTATGAACCAACTAAAAAGATTCACCAGATCGAAGACCTTATCTTATACTTTTTGCACTATATCAGCAAAGCCATCCGTGATAGATTTGTCAGTAAGCTAGTCTTCTTTGCGTTGGTTATCAGTGCCTCCATTAATATATATTTGTTGAACGCCGCAAGAATTCATATCAATTACACAGTCGATGATCTACTCAAGAAAAAACATTCAGTGCTCAACAAACTATCTCCACCAACCTCAGCCACAGGTTCTTCTCAAGAAACAAAGCATACTTCTACCTCAACAACTGGTAGTGATGCTGCCGCTGCAAAGAGCAAGAAATCAAAGAAAGGCAAGAAGAAGAATGCAGGTGGTAATGCAGCTCAATCCGGACAAGCAAAGACAACTGTGCCAAAGATATCTTCTGAAGCTTCTTTAACCTCCTTAACATCATCGTCATCTTCTACTTCTCTATCCTCTGAGAGTGAAAACCGCAACTTAACTACACGTCCATTAGAAGAGTTAGAAGAAATTATGAAGGCTGGTGATATCACTGAACTGGAAGATCGCGAAATTGCTTCATTAGTTGTAGGCAACAAGCTTCCATTGTATGCTTTGGAAAAGAAATTACAAGACACTACAAGAGCCGTTTTGGTCCGTAGAATGTCTCTTGCAATTCTAGCTGACTCGCCTGTCCTTTCAACTGAACGTCTACCATACAAGCATTACGATTATGACCGTGTGTTTGGTGCTTGCTGTGAAAATGTTATTGGTTATATGCCGTTGCCTGTTGGTGTCATTGGTCCACTTGTGATCGATGGTGTTCCATATCATATCCCTATGGCCACCACTGAGGGTTGTCTTGTTGCATCCGCTATGCGTGGTTGTAAAGCGATCAATTCTGGTGGCGGTGCCATCACTGTTTTAACCAAGGATGGTATGACAAGAGGTCCATGTGTTAGATTCCCAACATTGAAGAGATCAGGTGCTTGTAAGATCTGGTTGGATTCGATTGAGGGTCAGGAAAAGATCAAGAAAGCATTCAATTCCACTTCTAGGTTTGCCAGATTGCAACACATTCAGACTGCTTTGGCTGGTGACCTTTTATTTATTAGATTCAGAACCACCACTGGTGACGCGATGGGTATGAACATGATCTCAAAGGGTGTTGAACATTCTTTGAAGGCGATGGTAGAAGAACTCGGCTGGTCTGATATGGAGGTCGTTAGTGTTTCAGGTAATTATTGTACTGATAAGAAGCCAGCTGCCATCAATTGGATTGAGGGTCGTGGTAAGAGTGTTGTCGCCGAGGCCACTATTCCTGGTGATATCGTGAGAAACGTCCTGAAGAGTGATGTCAGTGCATTGGTTGAACTGAATATTTCCAAGAACTTGGTTGGTTCCGCTATGGCAGGCTCTGTCGGTGGGTTCAACGCACATGCGGCCAATCTATTGACTGCGGTATACTTGGCATTGGGCCAAGACCCTGCACAGAATGTCGAGAGTTCAAACTGTATCACATTAATGAGGGAAATTGACGGTGACTTGAGAATTTCAGTCTCCATGCCATGTATTGAAGTCGGCACGATTGGTGGTGGTACCGTGCTAGAACCACAGGGTGCTATGTTAGACCTGTTGAGAGTGCGTGGTCCACATCCTACAAAGCCTGGTGATAATGCTAGACAATTGGCCAAGATTATTGCCTGTGCTGTTATGGCCGGTGAATTGTCGTTGTGTGCTGCTTTAGCTGCTGGCCACCTAGTTCAAAGTCATATGACCCATAACCGTGCAGCAAAACCTGCCGCTGCCACCACTGCTTCTGCCGCCATCACACCTACCACGACTGCCACAACCACAGTCCCAGCTACTCCGGCAACAACCCCAGCTGCTGCTGATATCGAAAGACTCAAGGAAGGGGCAGTTACTTGCATAAAATCCTAATCTATTTAAATATCCAATTCGCTGACTATTAAAATCCGAATACGAAGATGTATATATATATATAAGAGACACGACTCTCCATAGCGATGTATAATAAGCAAACCCGAAGCTTCTGTTGTATCCACCAGTCAGTATAATTAAAAGATGCATCAATGTGCCTGTATGATTTGCTGTGGGGCCATTGGCCTTTTACAGTGTTTCCAACTTTTTTCTTCCGGAGTATCAAATATATTCGGCATTTCATGGCTTCGCGGGCATTTTTTGTTCTTCCATCACGAATGGGAAATGACTGTTAGAAATCAGGGTTATGAATTGATTGCATGTGTGGGAAACATACACAGGTACAAGCAAGGGCTGTGCATTTTAAACATCACTGCACCAATTGGAAGTATACAGGAATCCATTTATCAAGCTTAACCAGGTGGGATATCTGTGAAGAGTATACAGGTATATTGGATTGCTTTAATTGTCTGTTTTACGAAAGGCAAAATAGTGAGGTATAAACAGTATTTTAGCGTTTGTGCCTAATAGTTCCAACAGCTAACTTTGATAGTTAGTTTCAGTGAATAGTGTTTGGATTGCAACTATCTGACATAAATATATATAAGGGAAGGGCACAGTAAGCTATGAGTGGCCCTGACCTAAGTGCTTCGTTAACGCAGCATCTTCAAAATGAGACCGACCTGGTCACCACTGTTATCAAAGGTGTTCCAATAAATGACGCAAGAATGCTGGGACCAACAAGGATGGAAACCACAACTGGGAACGGTAAGCTTAAGAGAAGCTCGTTTGCCTGTGTTAGTTGCCATTCTTTAAAGCAAAAGTGTGTCCCATCAGATTTAGAGGATATCTACAGAAAGCCATGCCAACATTGTCTAAGACTAAAGAAGAAGTGTGTCTTTGACTTGTCAAAGAGAACAAGAAAGAGAAAATTGAATGGGTCAAGAGCTGATAGCAATTCAGAATCCGGCACTGAGTCACAGAACATCACGACCGCCAATAGCCCAGTGGTGTTCCCTGGGATAGACCCCAATTTCAAGGCAAACAAGCCGGCACCTACCCTGCAATTCCAGAGTAACAGTCAGAAGAGAACATTATCTAATCTGATCGACAATGTGAATGATAACTCTGCTGCCATTGGTGAAAATGGAGCAATTCTGCTAGACAATATGAATGCTTTCAAAAATAGCATTCAGCCAAATATACCAGTGCCACCTCCGACACAAATGCCTGGAGTAAACAGTGCAGTTGCAGGAAATACAGTACTGCCACGGTTAAAAAACATATCCTATATATGGTCAAAGACAGGGTCAGATACAGATAGTCAAGCTAATGATGTAGCAACAGTTGGTGCCTACCAAAGTATGCATCCTTCGGGTATGCTAGATTCAAATACAGGTCCAAACCATTCTAATCGAGGTAAAAGTGGCCATATCAAAAGACCTAAAATAAATTCTCATCACTTTAACCATATTTTCAAGAAACAACTGCAATCACTTCTATTTAATCAAAAGGAAGTAAGTCTCGAAATCACTAGCAAGTTCAGCTCATGGTCAAGACAATGGAATGAGGTTGCTCAAAATATTATGTTTCCACCAACAGTCAAGGACCCAGTTTCGGTTGGAATTCTCTCTCCTGAAGAAGCCGAATTAAGGTTGCACCTGTATCGTGATGAGATATCAATAAATGGTAGGTTGTCATTTATAAAATTATCAAAGGAGGTCACAGTAGATCGTTTTCGTGCAGAAAAGCCAATTCTATTCTCAGTGATCATGTCTGTTGCG
This sequence comes from Jamesozyma rosinii, assembly GCA_003708425.3. Lineage (NCBI taxonomy): Eukaryota > Fungi > Ascomycota > Saccharomycetes > Saccharomycetales > Saccharomycetaceae > Jamesozyma > Jamesozyma rosinii. The sequence goes on from PPOD03000213.1 coordinate 55,357, forward strand.
TCGATTGTAATGAACGAAAACCAGACAACAAGGGATACGATAATGAAGTTAGATAGCTTCGTTATCAACCTAATCACAAACCAAATATTCAAAACCGACAATAAATCTATTGAACTCATAGAGGCCCAGATGATTTTATGCTCATGGTATAACTTCTTAGAATGGTCTAACAAGACGCGATACCATCTTTTCAATTACGTATCTGTGTGCTTTACAAGAGATTTAGGACCAACAGTTGTGAACAGGGTGTTCGCAATGTTCTCGGATGATATATCTGCAAATGAAAGGGCAGGCCACAAAGAATCGCCCTTGGAGCTATATAGTGATGGTCCTAAAATTGTGCTGCTAGTTTATATCACGTCATTGAACATATCCATTTTCTTGAAACAAAATATCCAATCCAAATGGTCAGAGTTGACAGAATTAGCATTCAATAGATTACAACAGATTGTCGAAGAGAAAAGGTCTGTGATAGGCAGTCTTACAGATGAGGAGAGGAAGATGGTTAACATAAATCAGGTGTTATTGGATTTTGCAAGACTAAACCATGTCCTAGAGAAGATTCATCTCTATTTACATGAAATGAACGATGTGTTCGACTTTGATGAAATAGAATTAGAAATGAAAGAGAGGTACACAAAAAAATTGATTGCCAAGTATAAGGCAGAACTAAAGGAAATACACGAGTTACTTCCTAAAGACAGAAGCAGATTGCTGACGTTTTACTATTCAGTGGAGGCCTATTTACATCAATTTGAAGTCCACTACTACATGAATAAAATGTGTTACTATGAAAACAGAAATAAAGATAACTCTAAAATTGAAGAAATAGAGCTGATGAAAAAACTAACAATCGAAGCATTTGTAAACTGTTATGATTGCTGTGTGAAATCAATTCAACAATTTTTAAAATTAACACCACTATTGATTAGTTCTGTGCCTTTGTTCCATATGTCAAGATTAATTTACACTGTAGGGATGCTACTATTGAAACTGAGGTATTTTGTGGTAGCTTTGCCATTCCTGCACCATTTATTGGAGTTCACTGACGACAGTGTTAGCCTTGTTAACGATGTTAGCAAGCTGTTAGCAGAGACTTCGAAACTATATCCATTCAACCATTTCATCTATAAATTCCAATATGTTATCATACTGTTTGTCCAGACCTATGCGAATAAGGTGATAGAGTTATTTGAGGCGTCATCATCAGATGGTCCTCCCAAATACATATACACTAATGGGTCCAAAGAATCAATGATACTGGCTAGGTTGAATCCACTGGTATTGTATGAAAGACCTAGTACAAAGAATAGGGAGGTCCCTATTGCAAATTCGGTACCGCTTGCAATGAATAATGAAAACATTTTAGCTTCAGGTAATGCTCTAAACAACAATGCTATTCTTAATGACACAGTCCAGGGCCCCCTGTGTGATCCAGCTCCGAATAACACCGGATATCTAAATACAGATGGAAACTATAGGAACATTGATGTTACCAATAACAATAACATTTTACCTGGCGTCAATTCGTTACCAAATACAATAGTACGAAATAATGTAGATGACACTGGGAATATGAATGGAAGCAATGGTAGATCCCATTCTCTTATCAAAAACATGAATACAAATACTAATAGTGGCATTAGCGCTGATTACATGACATCGTCACCATCGTTATCTGTTGCTAGTGAAAGTTTGAATGAATACCTAGCTGATATCAACTCGTTATCGTGGGGTGTCAATGCATTGAATGACGAATTTTGGACAGACTTGTTTATAAACGATATGTAATGAGTAAATACAATAAATAAATATGATGTAACCGTTAACACTTAACTCAATTGCTTATCATTGGCTGTAGGAACTTCTCCAGGTTCTGGATAAAATTCCTGTTGTTGATTTTCCTAGTACCTTGACCCCTTCTTTCAGACTCGTTTTCTGTGAAATCGTAAGGTGATAAATAATTATTGGCAATGTATCTGACAAATATGTCTGTATATATGTGTTGTAGCACCTTTGTATAGTTATATTCTTTGAAATCAGTCAACAGCACAAACCAAAACCCACTGGCTGTGCAGTATGTATGAATCTTGAACTTCCCTGTTGATATGGATCTTATTTCATTCACAGTTCCAGTATTACCCTCGCTAGAAGTTGATAGTTTAGAAGTAACAGACTTTAAAGAGAAGATCATGCCATACAGTAGTTTTGCTACATCATTATTTTGCTTCGAATTCATGGTCCCACTCTTTGGATTCGTCGTTAAGGTCCATTCTCTGTCGAATATACAGTTACAATGCTTGTCATAGACCCAAAATGAATAAATAGCCATCGGTTGTGTAGTGTTTTGGCGATTGTTTGCAGTTGTTCTGTTGTCGCACTGTTCAACTATTAGTACCAATAGTTTTCAAGGTTTTTACTTTTTATTTGGTGAGCCGGATTAACATAGAGAAGAAAGGTTAACTGGAAGAACGTCGAAGAACAGTGGTGGAAATCATCAGAAGCGATTGCATCAAACACTTTAAATATAATGTTGGGCAGGATATCAGGTGTTAATAGACCTGTTGCTAGATTTTTGAGCATCCACACAGTGGGATCCGAGAGAGCTGGTCTCTGTGGACCCATTATTACCCAAAGTCATATCGGTGGTAGCTACAACAATATTAACCTGCCCCTTCGATTCTTTTCGATAACCCCTACTAGGAGGAACTTACAGAAGGACTTTGATACTGAAGAAGAAAGACGTGTGTTTGATAAGTTAGCAGAGGCATTGCAGCCTAAAAGTCTCTCTGTTCATGACATTTCGGGTGGCTGTGGTTCGATGTATCAAATTGACGTAAAGTCTGACAAATTCAATTCGCTGACCACTATCAAACAGCATAAGCTGGTAAATCAAATACTAAAGAGTGATATTGCTAAATGGCATGGTATTCAATTGTCTACAAGCAAGGATAAATAGAGCTTTGTTTATTCACTGACCTCTGAGTAAGCCCTGCCCCATATCTTTTATTAAGTGTCCCATGTAAATAAGTGCCGGTACTCGCACATATATATATCGTTTGTATATATCTATATATATCTATATCTATATCTATTCAGTAAATATTGCACTCTCATCATTCACATGATGATTATGAACATTTCATGTTTATATAAAAAAAAAGTCTGATTCTATAGTAAACAAGTCAACAAACAAGCAGCGATATAGCATATAAAGTAATATAACAGAGTCTCCATTCCCTATTACGTGCTAGTTTTGGAGTTGCTTATTGGCATACGTATAATAAAGACAGATCTTTCCACAAGAAGTTTTTAGAGTAGCATGCAGAACGCCCATGAATCTCCATCGTTTGATTCATCAATCTCTAATAATAGAAGCAGAATCAGCAATACAATCAGCACAACTTCAAAGAGAAGGTCACTACAGAATACTTCAAATATAAATGTGGTACCAACTGAGAGAAATGCAATAATTGATAAAAGTGTAAATTCGTTTGAAAACATATATTCGGCAGATCAACTAGGAAGTAGCATGTCAAACTTCTCGATAGACCATTCTATGATATCCACTCCACGTAGGCGAGCACCAACAGCACCTAGTAACAACATAAGTCAATCCTTTGATAACAAAATTCCAAAATCACCAACTCCTTCCATTCAAAATGAGTACATTAAGGATGCTGTATCTGAATTGGAAGCAACACCAGCAGATAACGAGAGCGCCTTGTTGTCAACAATCGCAAAGGATGCACATGACAAATCACCAGCACCAGCACAACGTAGTAATACTAGCAGGATGGAGCAAATACAATCACTCAGCAATGATTCATTTCAGCCCTCTGACAATAGTTTTTCAGATACGGATAGCAATAATCCTAAAGATGTGAGGAAAACCTCTAATCAAGAATTTGGCCAAGAGAATGAAGAGCTTTCTGAGTATGATATTCCAAAACTTCGAGAATCTATGACACCTTGGAAAGATAGAAAGGTATCATTAATAAATGAAAACAAGAAGCAAGGCTCTTTATCTCCTATTAAAGTACCTCCGATTGGTAGTAATAAGGGCTCTTCTCGTACTATGTTTGAAAATTTATCGTTAGACAGTAAAAATGATTATCCTAACGCATCATTTAAATTTGAAGATCTAAAAACTACTGGGGATGACTTGGAAGGTATCAACAACTTTAAAACTACCAACAAGACTAAATTTTCTCAGTTGAATTCCATGGAAATTGAACAGTTAAGGAAGCAACTAACAACTTATAAAGTCAGAATTAATGCACTCTACGAAATTATTAAACATGCTAATTTGGGCTCACAGTCGTCTTCAACAAACGACCCGCAGATAATGAATGATAGAAACTCATTTTTTGATAAAATACTAAAGACTATTGATCAAGATGATGAGATAACTGAATTGAAGGAGAGTATAAAACACCTGGTAAGTAACATATCATTGAAGGATGAAAATGTCGAAACGTTGAAAACCGAAATCGAAGCCCTGAATAATCAAGTCGAGCAGTCAAAGGAGGAATACGTCAAGACATTAGATTATGCTGATGAATATATTAGAAACTCAGATGCAATGTCTGAGGTTATTGATCAAATGTTATCCTTTCTGATTAATATTAACTTCAAAACTTTCCAACTTTCTGATGAAGAAAACGATGCATTGAGAAAGGCTAGGAATATTGGTTCAAACTTCATTATGGTGAAGTTAAACGCCTTAGAATCGACTTTCAAGAATATCCTGTATAATTTACAAACGAGTGAATCAGATTTGCTATCTTCGATAGAAAAGGGTACAGATGACTTCAATGATGAGGAAGGAAATGGGAGTAGTAATTTTATAGCAAATAGCACACAGTTACGAGGAAATGATAGTGGCATGATAGCTAACCCTGTAAGAGAGAGTACCACAGATATGGATACTAATTTTGAAATTGCAATAGAAGACTTGCATAAGGAATATGATCAATTCATTAAAGGAATCAGGGATAAGTTAACCGAATCATCCAATTTAGAGAATCTGTTAATGACCAAGCTCTCCCAGCAGGAAAAGTTATTGAGTAGGGCATATGAACAGAATGAAATGGAGAACCAAACTAGCAAGAATGACTGGACTGACTTACAAAAAAGGTCATCAATAATGTCAAATTTTGACGATATGACCAGACGAGCAAACTCAGATCTTACAAGATCGTATCAAGAGCATATTGATAGCTTGAGTAGTTTGATTAACACGTTGAAGATTAACCTGAAAGAAAGAGATGATGAAATAATAAAATTAAAGGACTCGAATCAAAATGATAAGCGTTTTGGTTTAGAACATAAAAAATTGACAAGAGAGATAAATGATTTGAAGGAACTGTCAAGATTTAAGGAAGAAAATTGGAATAACTTGACGTTCCAACTAGAAGTTCAGATTAATGAATTAACTTCTAAAAAGGATAATTTTGAGCAGTTAATAGATAAGTTAACCACCGAATTGAAAGCTGCTAGAGATTCGAGGAATTCGCTAACTGATGAGTCGAGAGAAAATAGGAAGAATACAGAATCATATATTGCTCAAATCGATAAATTAAGATCGAATAATGAAAACTTACAAACCTTAATATTGAAGTTAAAAAACAAGCAATCTACTAGAATTGACCTAAATGAGATAGAATTCAAAAAATTTAATCAAAATCTTTTACTTCATTTGACGAATACATTCCAAATTCTAAAGAAAATCATTCAGAAGAACTCAATAAATCAGTCAATGAAAAAGATTCACACAATGAGCAACCTATCGAGTTTGGGTAACATAAAACTGTTAGAGCCAAAATTTGAATCTCTCTACAATTATATCGAGATGGCAATTGAGTCGATAATAGAATCATATACAGGCCTGTTGATGGCGCAATCTGAGCCGGATAATATAGTTACAACAGAGAGGGGTGCAACAGAATCTGAGAACAAGGATATGCAATTAAGAATTGATGAATTACAAAGAAGATGGGTATCAGAAAGAGAGAAAAGAAAATTAGACTCTGAGGCTGCCGAGTCTAGAATTGCTAAATTAGAAATTGAGAATGAGCTATTGAAGGAACAACTATTTAATGTGTCGATAAGGAACTAGATAATGTCTAGGTATTATTCAATATATAATTTCTATCAACGAAGTATCGGGATTGCTGGTAACAAGTTTCGAATTTCGGGAGAGTATCACGTGATCTTAATTTCTTCTAAGCATTTTATATATTTGAAATTTTAATTAACATCACAAGAGTATGTCGAAGGTGTAATTCAATTAACAATACAAGACACCCAGAAGCAACCAATAAACTTCTGATAATTAAAGGAGACTAATAATTCCACTATATGACAAAGGAAACCATCAAGATAGTAATATGTGGAGATGATGGTGTTGGTAAGACGAGTCTGGTGGTATCCCTTATGAAGAACAAGTTTATTCCTAACCTCCAAGACGTATTGCCACCAGTAACTATCAATCGAGATTTTTCTTCCAGTCCATACTCACCAAAGAAAACTGTTTTAATAGACACGAACAATGAGGACTCCCAGATGCTGCATCTTCAATTGAAGTCTGCAGATGTCATTTGGTTGGTTTACTCGGACCACGAATCATACGAAGGCTTGTCACTGCATTGGATGATGTTATTCAGATCATTAGGGTTGAATATCCCTGTTATTCTTTGTAAGAATAAGTGTGACAAGTACAATAGAGATAACGAAATTGAGAACCCCAGCGGAATTGACAAAGATACAAAGATCGAAGATGAGGAGTTTATTCCGATATTGATGGAATTCAAAGAGGTAGATACATGTATTAAAGCTAGTGCCTTGACCAAATATGATGTGAACCAAACTTTCTATCTTTGTCAAAGAGCGATTACCTATCCAATCGCTCCTTTATTTGACGCAAGGTTGGGTGAGTTGAAACCACTAGCTGTTCAAGCACTAAAAAGAATTTTCTTGCTTTCCGACAATGATCAAGATAATTGCTTGAATCAGGAAGAAATTTTGGCATTACAGAAGAAATGTTTCAACAAAACAATTGATATAAATGAATTGAGATTTATTAAAGAAAAAATGGTGGATATTAGCTTAGAAAAGGGCATAGACTCGGAATCTCTATTTATAGATGGAAAGGGTCTAACAAAGGAGGGCTTTATAGTGCTGAACAAAATTTATGCAGAGAGAGGAAGACATGAAACTATATGGGGCATTCTACGTGCATTCAGATACACGGATTCTTTGTCAATAGACAACAAGATTTTGTATCCTAAACTGAATATACCTGATACGTCAAGTGTAGAACTTAGTCCCAAGGGTTATAGATTTTTGGTTGACCTGTTTGTAAAATTTGATAAAGATAATGATGGTGGTCTATGTGATGAAGAGCTAAAATCAATGTTCAAATGCACTCCAGGTTTGCCAAAACTATGGTCTGCAATAGAGTTTCCATTTTCTACAGTGGTCAGCAATAGAGGACATGTGACATTACAAGGATGGCTGGCTCAATGGAGTATGACAACATTCTTAGATTACAAAGTCACCACTGAATACTTGATATACTTTGGTTTTGAAGAAGACGCTAGAATTGCGTTGCAGGTTACAAAGGCAAGAAAATTTAGGCGAAGATCTGGAAACTTCTACAGGTATAAGGTTGCTGACCGTAAAGTATTTAACTGCTTTGTGATTGGTCAAAAGAAGAGTGGGAAAACATCCCTACTTGAATCGTTCCTAGGAAGATCATTTTCAAAAGCGTATACTCCTACGATGAAACCAAAAATTGCCGTGAATAGTTTAGAATTAAAAGGTGGTAAGCAATATTACTTGATTTTACAAGAATTCAGTGAGTTAGAAAACGAAGGAATTTTGGCAAACAAGCATAAACTGAAAGATTGCGATGTTCTTTGTCTTGCATATGACTCGAGTGATCCGGAATCGTTTTCTTTTATTATTGATGTTTTTCAGAAGTATAATAAATACATTAAAAATTTGCCTATTATATTTGTGGCTTTGAAAGCTGATTTGGATAAGCAGCAACAGCGTTGCAATATCCAACCCGATGATTTTACAGACCAATTATATCTTGATCACCCATTGCATGTCTCGTCAAGTTGGCCAAGCTCTCTGAATGAATTGTTTATTAAGATAGCAGAAGCAGCTCTAATCCCAAGCCATCATACACCTGGATTCCCAGAATCTATAAAAGTTAATGACTCAGATTACATGCAGGCTGCTGTTGTGTTAGGCTCATCCATTGGGTTCGTTACTTTACTGACGTTCACCCTCGTTAAGCTATTTAGACCGACTAATTATCATCAGTAATGTGCAGTATTTGATATCTTGTTATATTAAGTTTGTTTTTCCTGTGTTTGTAAACTCGTATATATTCTTCATAACTAATTTTTTTTATTGATTATTTTTATGTCTTGTTAAATTAAATTATTTTGATATATTCTCTTTTATGCTTGAAGATAAGATATAAAAAAATACATAAAAGGTGATCTATGTTATCTAGATAACCCCTTTTTGTCATGCATTCTTAACTCGTTATATCAACGATTTCGCACTAATGATTCTGGAATATAGTAGCTTGCCTTATATTCAACAAAATACATAACAAATAAAATATTCAATAAATAAAATAAATATAATGAAGCAAACTATACCTTTTGCAATACCATAAACGAAAATACAATTACTACAGCGATCAGATTACGAAAGATCGTTACCAAACAAAAAGTCATAATCAAATAAATCAAGCCCACCAAATATTCCTGGAAATTCAACACTACTGTTAATATTAGTCGTGTTGTTTTTAGACGGCCCTACAAATTGGCTCGAGGCACCGTTGTTTAAATTAGCAGGAACTGGAAAACCATTATTATTAACATTCGAGCTGTCCAGAGGGGCGCTCATATTACCATCCCTGATATAGGGATTATATGCGTTAATGATATTTGGGTTGTTTTCAGAAAACTCCTTCAATTTTGATTGAATATTTAGACTCTCGGATATTGAGGCAGCAGATGTAAGCTTCTGTAAATTATCTAAAGAGGAGATGTCAGTAAAACGATTCCTAGGTAGATTGCTATTGGCCCTGCTACTTGTAACATTTTCTTGTGATGGATTAGGTTTGCTTCTGTTATACGAAGTGTTGGTGTAATTATTATTACTGTTCATACTTGCACCACCAGTGTTATGGTCAGTTTCATTAGTATTATTTTCACCCTTTGAATAAGTTGTCTGAACAGGACCTACTTCGGTACCATTAGCCTCAGATTCAGGCACAGGAGGTATGTTTTGAGAAATCTCCTGCACTTGCTTACAAAGGTGAGTCAAAGAATCCATATCGATTTCAATAATGTGGTTTCTCTTTTCCAACTCTTTGATCAATTGTTCCTTCTTATCAACCTTAACACCCAATGCCATTCTCAAAGTTTTAGCTATCTTTGAGTGAATCTCATCTGTGTGTGTTAGTTTTAATATACCTAGTAGTAACTCTCCCTTTCTCATTCTTTGGACAATAACGTCAAACAAAGCAAACATCTTGAAAACAGAAAAATATCTAAATCTCAAATGCTCTGAAGAATGCTTGTAAATGGACTCAATAGCCAATTCCAATCTCTTTTGTAACATGCTGATCAATTCTAATTTCACATTTAATTCTTTAAATTCCTTTATCGATGATTCTGTCATATCGTTTGATATTTCTTGACATTTGGCAAACAATTTATTACAAGCTAGATTCACCCTCAAAAGGATACCCAATATACTAAACACCGTTGATGGTAGTGCCAACTGTAGAAGCTTCCTGACGTTGAATTCTGATGAAGGTAGTAGATAATTGGAGTACTTTTCATTAAAGAGATCAACAAAAAGCTGTATTAACTTTAGCGAGTCTAGACACTCCTGTACCAGATATTTGGTATAATATGGAAGATACTTTTCTTTATCTTCGTTTACTTTTATTTCAAAGTGTAAAAAAATTGCTGCTGTGGTTCTTAAGGATACTAATTTATTCATGATAATGGATTGCAAGGCGTTTGAGTTCTTGAATGAGAGGAAATTTCGTTTAGCATAGTGAACTCTATTATTGTTCTGCTTGCTTTGTTGATATTCACTTAGATTTTCGTTTTGTTGTGAGTCTGAGCTTTCCTCACTCTCTGTTTCAAGTTCCTTAAATCAATTAATGGGAAACTTTCTTCAATGAAGTTTTCAATTTTTGTTCTCGACAGTTCCAGGAAATTTAACGAAAAGGTGCTGTTATAAGATAATGTTACATTATCCAAGTCAGATAGTAGTATTGAAAGTTGTGCTCTCTTTAGAGTATATTCATGTATTTCTAACATCTTCGTCACTTTCATCTGCGCCTCAGCTTCACTGTTGCTGTTTGCACGTATGCTATCGTAGTTGATATCATCCTTGACTCTAGCCATGTATTTTTTCATGAACCCAGGACTTCTAATATCCATAAAGTAAGAAACCAGATCCATTGATAATATCGGATGTCTGCCTTTCAAAGTTGATTCGAAAGAACAGATACCAACAACTGAAATCCATAACAATCTTCTTTGGTTTAGTATCCTCTTATCTGACAATGTCTCATCACGCAGCTGTGGGAAGTCATATGGATCTCTGTGCAAACCTATGGATGTTGATAGCATCATAATCAGACTGCTAATAACATCAGTTGGGTGTTCCAAGAAGAAATCACCTTCTTCTGGGGAAAATGCAAAAAAGGACCATATATATAACAAACATGTGATGATATTTTCATTAGCACACGCACACCAATTCTCTGAGGCCAATGAACGTTGTGCTAACAGGATAACATCATTGGAGATTGGGTAAACTTCAACAGTGGAAGTTTTGAGAAACGAATCCATACCATTCTTGCCTAGCTTCTTATCGATAGATTTGAACGATATAAAGGATATCTTCAAAATCACCAGCAGGATACTCAGGTTCTCAATTTTGTATCTCAGATGTGTATTACCTAGGTTCAGTTTGATCTTTGAAGAGTCTTCAGGGTCTGCTCTTAGTGTCTCATTAAGCGATTCCTCAAACATGTCTATATCGAGAAACGGTAAACTTTGGTGAACATATTCATAAAAATGGGCTTTGTAGCTTTGGATGACGTCCAGTGGTGGCAGGATGTTCTCGAATTCCGAGATAAAGTTCTGTAAAAGTTCGGAGTACTCTCCTGGTTTCTGACAATGGTCCTCCAGATACTCATGACCAACTGTGTTATAAAGCATCGATAAGATCATGCCGATTTTTAGATTTCTTGAGGAGTTTGTGTTTTGTAAGATACGATCAGTGAATTCATTGATCCTTGCCCTTTGGTACGAGTCCTTGTATTGACTCATTAACATTTCCTTTAATTGGAAGACATTGTTTTTCACACTAGGCTGTGCCCTCGAGATATTTGCGTTGGCAGTCAGTGCTGGAATCATTGTATTTTTGGATGGGTAAATAAAAATCGATGCAACCAACGTGGATACGAAGGTGTCTTGTATTATCATGTAGTTTTCCGATAAGGGTTTAACGTCGTGCTTCATAACCTTGCTGAATATCATGGTCGAGTGGTCTTTGTAAAGGTTAAGTTCTATGTCATCCACACCGCCTTTCTTCTTTTTCACATTATCAATGCCATCCAGTTCTGTGCTACCAGAAGGGCTCCTGTTCCTTTTAGCGTTGTTACTGCTAATTCTACTACTGCCATTACTGTTTCCGATATTGTTGTTGTTTCCTTGACTGTCATATCCACTGTCATTATGGAAGTCTTCGTTTGCTGATATCCCCATATCCGAGTCGAGCTCATCTGCAGAATCCAGAGCCTCGCTATCGAGATCACCCTTAGTGTTTTTTAGTAGGTTTAATGCTTTTTCTTTCCAGTATCTCACGTCCTTCTGTAGTCGTGAGATAGTTGCGTCTTTGCTTGGTATTCTTGGCGGAGCTTGCTTTGAAATATCGTATATACATGCCACTCCTAGTTTAACACACCTGCTACACTCCGGTTTCTCCCTGTCGCACCTTGTCTTTGACTTTCTGCATGCCTGGCAAACGAACGATATCCTGTTCCTCTTTTTAATGGCCTTACTGTCGGCATCCGACATCTGGTTTTGAATGCTATTGTTCGGAAGCATCATGCCGGCTGAGGTATCATTCATCGCTATAGCAGGTCCCATATCGGATGACTCCGTGGGCTTTGTAAGTAAGACAGTGAGCGGACTCTCTTCGTATTTGAGAGGGTAATTTTTCAGCAAACTCGGCGTATTTGATTTGCTATTGGTATTACTAGTATCTTTAAAAGTTTCCATGTTTTGGTTGCGTTCCATGCGGGTCGGTATCTATGTGTTTCCCTTCAGTTGCAAACAAGAGACGATGCTTAATACGGTATGAAGTTGGTGGGCTCTAAACTCACCTGATATAAAAAAGAAGTCGTGGTAGTGGCAACTGGAACGATTTCTTCCAACATTCACCAATGGAAACTCCTGTTTTTTTGTTGTCTGTGTCGTTTATTTAGTCAGGTAAATTCCATCATGGCGGATTTAGCGTTCGTTCGGCATTAACGAGCTAAATCCTATCGTACAGTTTTCTGAGTTTCCAAAAAATGGCACAAAATTCATCGTTCCGAAAAAATTTGTGCGTGTTTCGCCACGCGGGGATCTTCAGCAGATGTGTATCCTATTATCTGGAAGGTTATTGATGCACAGAGCTGGAGAAGTTGTAGGTGTTGGTACAGTTAGATATTGTTATATATGCGTATGTGTGTGTATGTATGTACGTGCGGGGGAATGTGTCCTTGGTGTTTCCTATAGGAAATCTCTTGAGTATGAGTGGCCCGGGCCACTGTTGTAGAAACTTGTCTCTGGCTTCTTCAGCACGTTGTTATTGTTATTGTTCCTGCTGCTGCTGCTGCTGTTGTTGTTATTGTTACCGCTGGAGGATGACGAGGAGGGGCCAACATCGGCAGGAACCTTTAGGAAACCGCCACGGTAATTGGTGTTGTTATTGTTGTTGTTCAGGGTGGACATCGGCTGGACCGGCTGGACAGGGTCGATGTTTGATGTGCTGTACGAGGTTTCTCTCTCTAGAGGTTCTGAACCGAGCGACAAGTTGGAGTCATTGTTCACTTGTTCTGAGCTGAAGAAGACGTTTGATTTGCTGCCATTGAACTTGTTTTCGCGCAGCAGTTTCTCTTGCTCTGTTTCGTTGGTGTCGATGACGGCCTGTCTTAGTTCGAACAGTTCGGCACCAGACTTGTCATTGTTGTAGTTTTTCACCATGTCGTTGCTCTCGTTCATCACCTTTGGTATGAAGGACACACGGTCGTCTTTCATAGGTTGGTAGCGCACGTCTGGGTTTCTGTGGATCAGGGCCAAGGAGCATGTGACAATTGTGAAGATCAGCAAGAACAGAGCAAATAGTGCGTTCAACACAAACAGCACAATGGCCATGATGGAGGAGACAACAGCCGGCTGCTTGAACAGGTTGCTGAAGAACAGGAAGAAGATGGAGTTGATCAGATTCACCAGGTGGATCGCAATGTTGAAGATGTTGGTTCTCTTGTCCAGGTACGGTCTGATCCAGCAGAGACAGATGAAGTAAGCCAGTTCGATGACGAAAATGATCATTGCTTGGGCTTTGCCTTGCTCTTGCAGCACTGCAACGAAAAGCGATCTGAGGAACGAGTAGATAAGGATCGGTAGCAGCCACCAGAATGTGTCTGCTCTGAATTGGACATAGAGGAAACCGTACCTGTTTAAGAAGTACGAATCACCGTACAGCAGATATGCCGGGTTCTTGTACAGTCTCAGGGACTCGTTACCCTTGATGAGGACCCTGATGGCACCGTAGATTAACAGACCCGTGATGATTAGGAAGATGACGATTGCATCAACTAAGATCGCAGGGGAGTTCACTTGAGTGAATTCCCAGATGGCTAGCAAGGAAACCTGTGGGAACGCGATGATTGCGAGTCTGAACAGGGTGCCCTTGATGATAGAGGACCAGTTCTTTCTGTACTGGAAGAAATTCGAGGACTCTGAGAGTGTCTTTGTCTTGATGAGCAGTTCCAACAGGGACTTGAAGAATATCAGGGAGATGATCACGACGAAAAGGAAGAATAGGAAGAAGACGATACCCGTGAGGAAGAAGTTTGAGATTTCGATGCCTGCCTTGAAGGAGACACGCTTGATGCCTCTCAGGACCAGGATCTTTGTCGAGTAGTCGTCTGAATTGTACTCGTTGGTGGTGTATAGTTTTGAATCGTCGAGGATCTTATCGAAGTTGAAATCGCTCTCTGATGCGACGGAGATGGCCCTCTTGATGAAACGCAGTGCTCTTTTCTGGACGGAGATGGACAGGATCCTCTCGTTTGAGATAATGTAGGTTGATTGACCACCCGTGGATTGGACGTACCAGTTGAAGATCTTTTGCATGAAGGTTTCCTTGATGATCCCCATGGACCATTCGAAGTTTTGTGTCCATGCAGCTGCGATTGGGGGCACTCTCGAGACACCCATCATTGATGTGATACAGAGGTTCTGGAAGTAGATGAACAGGGAGATGGAGTTTGATGCGATGTGAGTTGCCGTGGCACTGTACCCGATGATGGAGACGAATCCCGAGGTGAGGACACCGAGACCCGAGATGGCGGCGATTGGCCAGGAGGCGTACTTAGTCTGGACGGTCTTGTCGTTTGATAGGACTGCTTGGACACATGCCAGTGGCTTTTTGAACTCTGTATCATCGAGGGCGTAGACCACGACACGGACTTGTGCGTCCAAGTCGGGAACACTGTATGCGATGGAGGGGATCTGTTTGGTAATGTCATGGGAGACCACGTAGGAGGCTGAGATGTCGATTCTGCCCGGGGAGAGGGGACACAGACTCTTCTGGTCGAAGGAGCAAGGGTCGATCTGTTTCTTGATGACGTTTAGGCCGTAGACGATGACTTCAGCTTGGACGATGACCTTTTGACTGATGGTTGTAGTTGCGTCGATCTTGAAGACGACTGTGTTGTTGTCTGGGTAGAAGCGGACGTCGAAGTAGGATGCGGTGAACTGGGAGTTGTCCATGCATGTCAATAGGGAAGTTGTTTTCAGATGCTTCGAGGAAGCCTTTACTTTCTTTTTCGAGGTTTCCTTTGCTGCATCTGAGCTTGAGCTGGAGTCTGAGCTGGAGTCTGAGCTGGAGGTGGTGGTGACATCGGTCGTAGCGGTGTCAGAGTCTGTAGTATCCACGTCTGCGGCGTTGACACCGAGGGAGATGTAGTTGTTGGGTATAAGGAAGGGCAGTACCAGTAAGAACCGGCAGAGCAGGTTGATTAGCGATATTCTTTTGTATATCATATTAGGGGAGCGACTGGGGCTTGGTATGCGTCAGAATACTGTGTTCTTGTGTAAGATAGAGCTAGCTATGCAGATGCAGAATACACAGGGGTTCTAGATGCAGGTGTGTGTGTGTGCGGATGTGTTTGCGTATGGTTATGCGTGTATATATATATAAGTGTATGTGATGAAGCGTTGTTGCGCCTTTGTTTATAAATAGGAATTTTTCAATGATTTCACCTCCGCTCTGCTTGGGTAAGTTTTGCTTGCTTTTTCATGGGTAGTGTCGGTTTCTCCTGCGGTGCTTTTTCTGTGCATGATCTGTGACGTGCGCCGTGATATTTCACGCGCGTAGTGGACTTTACGCGCCTCGTATCGTCATGAACGGCGTGGCCACGTGGTGTCGCAGTCACATGACTGCCACTATTGTGTGTATGTTGATATGTTCCGCAGTGGCCTGTGGGTCGATGCAACTGTATTGAAGATATGGGACCAGACAGGGATTCTGGGTGGTGGGGGAGATGGCCATATGTAGTGATACTCACGATTGGAGAAGCCTGAACGGAATATATAGACAGAGACATATACAATATTTATGAGTGTTGTGTTAAACCCTGTCTGTTGTGCAGTCCAATCTAGTGGAATACGAAACATTATATAGAGGTTTCAGACATTGTCACGTGGACAGTACATTATCTTTCAACAGGTCACAGAGTGAAATCACGCCATAGAAACCAAAAGATGAACAATATGCGGGTTTCAATATACACATAGGGGCTATACACTAGCTATAAGAAAATGATGCAATTGTTTACTGCTGACGGCAAGCAACCAAGTGGTATGACAAAGCCAGCAGTCACAGATTCCCAGCACAATCTGACCACCGGCACGTGTCGGAAACACATGCCTGGTCAACATCTGCAGCGCTCTTCACGGAGTCTTCACAGACGCCACCCGGACACAGACGCCACCCGGACACAGACGCCACCCGGACACAGACGCCACCCGGACCGGCGGAGAACGCCACAGCTGTGCAGCTCCGCGCGGCGCATGACACGCTCCGCTCGACCGCCCCGCGTCGTGGGCGGCTATCCCCGCACTCCCATTGGCCAGCCCGCCGCTTGTTGAGCGTGTGATCGGTTGAGTGCGTTGCCGCGCTGATACGAAAGAGGATGATGATCATCATTTGTTGACTACCCCAATCTCCGGACCTCGGCGGTTATTTTCTGAACTACCTTTTGGAAACATATAAATATAGCACAGGGATCCCGGGTATCAGCTGTTCATTTCCTCGATGTCACGTTCTCTTTTTAGCACCGTTTTCTTTATAGTATATATTATAGATATATATACACTACCAACAGCTAACAAAAAAAATATATATACATATATAAAAAAAATACTATAAAATAATAAACAACCACTGCATCCCTGTACCCATGTCACCTTCAACAATCCAGTCAATTGCAACCGAACCAGTTTCTCTGGTAGACGAACTGAAGGCTAACATCGCCAACAACAAGACTCCTAGTTCTGCTGGCTCCGCAGGTTCTGCTACCGAGAGAACCTGCGAATACGAACATCTCACAAATGTCAAGATCGTCCCCCAACAGCCAATTGGCCACCGTCTGCAACCAGCAATCAAAAACCACTACTCCCCCCACATAAGCGACATCAACGACTACAAAAAACTATACGACCAGTCCATCAACGACCCAAACACTTTCTACAGGGAAAAAGCACACCAGTTCTTGAACTGGTCAAGGGACTTCGACCTCACTTTCGTCCCAGACGCTCAAAACAAAGACTTACCTTCCTTCCAGGATAACGCATGGTTCGTCAACGGACAACTGAACGCATCCTACAACTGTGTAGATAGACACGCCTTGCAAAACCCAAACAAGGTCGCAATCATCTATGAGGCAGACGAACCAGACCAATCCCAGAACATCACCTACAGAGAACTGCTAGAAAGGGTCTCCCAAGTAGCACAGATCCTAAAGTACTCTATGGGCGTCAACAAAGGTGACACCGTCGCAGTATACATGCCAATGATCCCAGAGGCAATCATCGCCCTGCTAGCTATCATCAGAATCGGGGCAATCCACACTGTCATCTTCGCAGGCTTTTCGTCAAACTCCCTAAGAGACAGGATCAACGACGCAAACGCAAAAGTAGTCATCACCGCAGATGAATCCCTAAGAGGAGGCAAAATCATCGAAACAAAGAAGATCGTAGACGATGCACTAAAGGAAACACCACAAGTACAAAATGTCCTCGTCTACAAGCGTACAAGCAACCCGCAGGTCAACTTCGTCTCCGGCAGAGACCTCGACTGGGCCGAAGAACTGAAAAAGTACAAGACCTACTTCCCATGCGAACCAGTAGACTCAGAACACCCGCTTTTCCTACTGTACACATCCGGATCCACGGGAACTCCAAAGGGTGTCCAGCACTCAACCGCAGGCTACTTGCTAAACGCCCTGCTTTCAATGCGCTACACCTTCGACACACACCAAGAAGATATATTCTTCACAGCAGGTGACATCGGATGGATCACAGGCCACACCTATGCAGTGTACGGGCCTTTGTCATACGGCTGTACAACAGTCATCTTCGAGGGGACCCCAGCATACCCAAACTACTCTCGTTACTGGGACATCATCGACAAGCACAAGGTCACCCAATTCTACGTTGCCCCAACAGCACTAAGACTTCTAAAGAGAGCAGGCGATTCATACATCGAAAACTACAAACTGGACTCCCTAAGAGCCCTGGGGTCCGTCGGCGAACCAATCGCAGCAGAAGTATGGGAATGGTACTACAAAAACATCGGTAAGAGCCAAATCCCAATTGCAGACACATATTGGCAAACAGAGTCCGGTGCACACCTAGTCACTCCACTGGCCGGTGGGGTCACTCCAATGAAACCAGGTTCCGCTTCCTTCCCATTCTTCGGTATCGAGGCAGTCATCCTAGACCCAACAACCGGTGAAGAAATCAAAGATGACCACGCAGAGGGGGTCCTAGCAATCAAACGCCCATGGCCTTCCTTCGCAAGAACCATTTGGAAAAACCACGACAGGTTCCTCGACACTTACCTAAATCCATACCCTGGCTACTACTTCACAGGTGACGGTGCAGCAAGAGACAGAGACGGATACATCTGGATCCTAGGAAGAGTCGACGATGTCGTCAACGTCTCGGGCCACAGACTATCCACTGCAGAGATTGAAGCCGCACTAATCGAGGACTCAATCGTCGCAGAGTGTGCGGTGGTAGGCTTCAATGACGACTTGACTGGTCAAGCCGTCGCAGCATTTGTAGTATTAAAGAATAAATCAAATTGGACAAACGCATCAGAGGACGAACTACAGAACATCAAGAAACACCTGGTCCTCACTGTCAGAAAGGACATTGGCCCATTTGCAGCTCCGAAATTGATTATCTTGGTTGACGACCTGCCAAAAACAAGATCAGGAAAGATCATGAGACGTATCCTGAGAAAGATCTTGGCAGGCGAATCAGACCAACTAGGTGACGTTACAACCCTTTCAAACCCTGGCGTTGTAAAACATTTAATCGATTCTGTTAAAATCTAGCAGTATCAACACCTCTTATATATATTTATTCGTATATTCATATATTCTTCTATTCGCTAATCGATATTTATACCGTTATATTATCCTCCAAAGAGACTAATAAATACGCACACATATAAATAAATATTACCATACTTCCCCCTCCCCCCACTTAATCGGCCAATCTACTTGATGGTATAATTATATGCAATAGTGTACCTCGCAAATAAAATACTCCGATATTCGATCGCCTCGCCGTTACCCCACCAATCCAAACAAACTTCTCATCTATCTTCACAGATGAATGCCCTACACTCATCATAAGACCCTCCTTCAACTTTGAATCTTTGCTTAAAATAGGTGTTTCACGCGCATCATTGTTGGGAAGAATAACCGTTCTGTTAACTAATAATTGCGTCATTAAGTTTAACGTGTTGAATATATACCCACCTAATGGCAACCCTTCAGGTTTACTAGGTTTATTATCCTGATCCGTAGCAAAAAGTTCGTCAACGTCTTCCTGTAAAAGTCCACCACCTAGTGCCACAGAGTTGCCAACAGGAACCATATTATGGCCAGCAAATTTAAGCTCAATAGGAATAGTCATATTCTTTTTAGCAGGAGATGTACCTGCCGCCAATTCCTCTTTTTTTCTTAGGTTCTTCTTGATGTCGTCGTAACCAGTAAAATTTAGATCGAAATTTGTACCTTGTTCATCATCATTGATTAATCTGGCGTATGTGTCTCTTTTTGTCCAAACTTTTTTATTCAAGTTTAACAGCCATAGATCACCAAGGATATCCAGGTTATTGGAACCTCCATGGATTATCAAATACTGATCTAAATCTTCATCTTGTTTGGGTTCTATTGTGGGGGGCAATCTTCTTAGGAGTAGAGGATACTTTTCGTTAGATATAATACTAGCGGTTTCATTATTTGTGTCTTCCTCCACTGCTATACTACAGACATCATTTCCGCCTTTCTTTACCAGATCCGCATCACCGTCGGATATATCCGAACCAACTTTATAATACCTTTTTAACTTTTCTAATAACACATCTTCTAATTTGACCGAATAATCGACTCCAGCGGGTAATTTATCATAAACACAATATCCCATGAACCCTCTCTTCATTGGCCAATCACCTTCTTTCTTCAAGTTTATAACTTTAGCTATATCATCAAACTTACAATACCCA
>PPOD03000213.1:78078-101336 GCA_003708425.3 Jamesozyma rosinii
TGTTTATAACTTTACTACACTTTTGTTTAATTTTATGTACTTTAAGAATAGGAATGTTACTGATTAGTGAACCTTATTGTAGGGCAATACTCAAAACCCAATTTCTCTCATTTGTCTTTGTTTCTGTCTATTGAACTCTGAACCCCATCAAACACTTTCCGTCACCGATAAAGTCTTTTTGTGCACCCTAGTAAAATAATATCATTTATGCATTTAATTGAAAATATTTATTGATAGAAGTTTAAGCAAAGGTTTAAGGAGTTACTGTTCTAGCACATGGAAACTCGTAATCCTACCGTTCACGATCGTTTTGGTGCAACGACCAATATCGAATATCAAAATTATAACCAAGCCGTTAGTAAAGTTATAAACCCTAATGGTTATCCACTTAACTTACCAGTGACTCCCTTGTTAAAAACTACGAGTATGGAAAACAAAAATGATTGCAATTTGAATATCCCGGATCAAAAAACGACAGAGGAAAATATGCAATTTGTAGATGAAATAATGCATGTATTAGATAATCGTGCAACTAGTTTTACCATACAAGACGATTCATACGAAGATACATCCTATTCTACAGATCCTACCATTTCAAATTCATCTATAGACTCTGAGCAAAGTTCGGTAAACGATCCCACAAGCCAGTGGACCTCCGAAAGTTATTGTGATACAGATGCAGTACCAGAACAGAGAATCATACACAGAGAAAATCGATACCTTGATAGCAATAAGAGTTGTAACTATAATAGTACGTTAACAAATGGGAATTCGTTCAATAGTGGCAATAATAGCTCATTGTCCAAACAGCCAAACAATACTCTTGGGAACAATGATACAATAATTGCCTCCAGCCGAAAATTGATTTTAAATAATAGCACACAGTCAATAGTTCTAGCTAATGTACCCATATTAAGAGAGAAAGTTCAAGAAAACCCAAATGTGAATATGAATATATACAATAGTCGGTTCTTGGATTTTCAAAAAATCGTACTAACTAGTATTCCCGCTGTTAATGATCCACATAATATTCATATGGTTAATTTGAACAACAAATCCTTGGAAAATGTTGAGTATCTACAAAATATCCTTCCGAATTTAGACTCCTGTATATTAAACAACAATAATTTATCATCACTAGAAGGTATTCCAAACAATATTATAAGTTGCATTTGTTCGCAAAATAATCTTACATCTGGTAACTGTAAGCTCGAACTCTTGCCGCATTTGGAAACATTAGATATATCGAACAACAACATTGGCCCTGATTTATCAGTTTTATCATCAAGCAGGCATTTACGTTGTGCCAATTTATCCTACAATAGTATAACTAATTTAACTGGGTTTGTGAATTCAAAAACACCAATTCGACAGTTGGATTTGACTGGGAATAGCATAAATGGTGAAATAGATTTTAAAAGCATTATCGAAGAAGAAAAAGAAAATATTGAATATGAAAGCCTTGATACTAGAAAAGGATGGTATTCTCTTGAAGAACTAATACTTTCAGGGAATAACATTACTTCGGTGAAAAATATATCAGCTCTGACAAATTTAAAGGTCCTGGTTTTAGATGATAATCCAATAAAAGTAATAGACGATTCTAATGGAAAACAAAATAAATTAGAAAAATTAAGTATTCGAGGAACAAAATTCAAATTTAGAGGTTTTAAAGCAAATGGGAACATGGAGGAACTATCGTTTAATAATTTAATATCATTAAAAATAGATGGGTTTTCTGAATTATCAAAATGGAAACGACTTCCGCCACGGCTAGAGGAACTTGAAATCAATGATTCTATTGTCCAATTTCTACCAAAATGGGAGATTCTACCAAAGAGTCTAAGAATTTTAACTTTAAAAAATATCAAGGAACTTACAGCTCTTCCCTCAAATCTCAAACTAATCACACCATTTTTGGAGGAACTGAACCTGCCGAATAACGATCTTAAAAAATGTCAAAACCTTCTATGCTCAATTCCACTGAATAGCCTACAAAAAATTGACCTAAGAGGGAATCCTATTGCGATCAAATATGAGATGTCTGTTGACTTTCGTTTTGAAAAGCTCTATAAGCTAAGCATTATCAATAAAGAAAATACATTTGCCGATACGACCAATCTCTTTACTTTAATTCACCAGTCATGCAAAAATATAAGAACAATCGTGTTGAGAAGTCAAAAGATTGAATAAATGAGTTTCCCTTCAAGAATCACTTCTTAGAAAGAGCACAGTCGATACACTCTATTTATAAACACTCGTTTTATTATATTATCATACATATTTCGGGCGGAGCTGAGCCACTGATAATGGCAAGATAAAGCAGAGCCAAGACCCTTTCAAAAGAATACGTTCTCTTTCAAAAATATATAATTAAATACTTATAGATATATATATTAATATAATGCCCAGCCTATTATACAAATGGTTTACCAGCTCTTTATTCATCTTCTACATCAGTACTCAACAAACTAAACATATTAGTTGTCTTTAGTTTCTTTGTATCAATAGCCTGGTTCAACTTACTTTCTTCATTTTCTTCATATGAGGCTTCCTCAATAACAACTTCCTCTTCGTCATCTTCCATAGTATCTTTATTCTTTGTTGTTTTCTTTTCTTCATTCTCTTTAATCGACAGTTCACGTTTAATCAATTCATTGGTCATATCCCAGCCGGTCTTTCTTGTGTTTTGAATAAACTTGGCACGAGAAATGGATTTAGAAATTTTGCCATCCAATCTGTTTGTGATGTTTAAAGCACGCTCTAATCTTTCTTTATCCAGATTATTGCTACTGTTCAAAAGTCTTTCTTCTAGTTGTTTCTTATTCACTCCCTTCTTGCCAACATTCTTTTTATCGCTTTTCTTTTGGATTTTGGCTTTCAATAACGATTCATTCTTTGCTGCTGTTCTGATCAAGATGTTTGTTAGGTCTGTGTTTTCAGCTCTTGGCAAGTTTTCAAGTGATTTCACTTCTGGATCCAAAGCCAAAGCTGCTTGTCTTGCATTTCTTGTGTTCTTACCGATCTTCTTGACAGCCATGTTATGATATTCGCAGTTTGATTCTCAGCTTATATATTAAAACAGTGTATACAAGCAGTAGCCTGGATTAAGTACAAGCATTGAAAAATTTTCCATTTTTAGCTCATCGCAATTTTTTCAATTTTTAAGAAAAAATAGCCATCACAAAATACAGAGGTAATAAGATCTGTGATCGTAAAAAAGTCATTAATTATAAAATGAAAGTACACTATATAATACAGGTTCAATCTAGAATCGATTACGTGAAGCATCGAAGTTTACATCAATCCTTCAATTCGCCATGATTATTTGGAGTTAGCAGAACTTTAATATTCTTCTCCTTATGGTTCATTAATTCGAGGAAGCCCTTCTCCCAACCATCCTCGATCTTTTGTCTTCCGGTAATCAAATGTCTCATTTCATCAATACTAATCTTTCCCTTGTCAATAGAGTCGACAACCTCTTCGAAGTCTTCTACCTTGTAACCGATTGAGCCTGTCATATTTTTTTCTTGTAAAGTAATATCCATTGGGTTGAATAAAATTGGTTTACCCCAAATTGCAACATTGACAACCGAACCTCTGAAAGTGACTGCATTGAGCGCTGTGTCTAAAGTTGCCTTTACACCAGAACAGTCAAACGCAAAATCAAAGCCATCCTGGCGCTTTGGAATTTTCCTCAATACATCATAGGTATCTGCTCCATACTTAGTTGGATTGAATGTCTGGACACCTAGTTTTGATGCCAAGTCTCTTCTGATTCCAGCGGTTTCAGATACAACAACATCGGAGGCACCAAACGCCTTCAGGACTAAAACAGCAGCTAGACCAATTGGGCCAGCACCTAGAACCAATGCAGATTTACCCTTAGAAAACTTTGCTAACTTAGTTGCGTGCCAAGCAACAGATAATGGCTCGACAAGACAACCAACATCCAATGGAATTTTCTTTGGTAGTTTGACAGTGTGATGTTGACTAGCAACAACACGCTCACCAAAACCACCACCGGTAACACCCAACCCTGTGAAACCTGCATGTCTGCAGCAGTTATCCAAGCCCTTGGCACATGCAGAACATCCTGGCTGGTTGTGTAGTTTTGAGTTTTCCCAACGGTGAGTGTCAGTACAGCCACAGCCTGCCTCGACGATGACATGGTCACCGACCTTAACCTTAGTTACGTCTGAACCAACTTGTTTGACGATACCAGTCATTTCGTGACCCATTGCTTGTGGTAAGGGTTCGTTTGAAAGAGGATGGGTCTCACCATCCTTTGGCATAAAGATTGGGCCTTCAGTGTACTCGTGCAGATCAGTACCACAGATACCACAGTACGAAACGTCCAGAATCAATTCATCTGGTGTTTTGATCTTTGGCTCTGGTAGATCCTTGGTGAAATGGATATCTCCCTTCTTAAAGTAGGCTAAACCTCTCATTGTATTATGTAGTGTATTGTTATGTGTATAGATTGACTATGATGTCTTGGGTATCTGTCATGAGGAAACAATTGATCAAAAAGAATGAAAAGACTACGATTTATATACAAAACGAAAATGTTGCTTGACATGACATATTTACCCCAGTCCGTGTCACTTCCTGCTGTGTTTCCGTTCAGCAAATCATCGTGTACTTGCAACAGTTTGCTGTCTTTGTTTGTTTATAAGGGGTTCGCTTATTTGTTTGCAGCATCGCTCGGCACCGCCCCGGTTTTTAACGAATGCGGAGCTCCCCACGCTATCAACATAACTGGAAATTCGTAATTTGGAAACAGTGGGGGTGATGCTGTACGGCAATAGACGTTTAATTGAAGGCATAACGAATGACTGTATACGGGGATACGGATGTTGGCGTATGTCTATATACGTATATATGCGTGTTTCAATGTATGCGTTGTTACAGGGATGCAGTTATGTATGTATGCGAGTTTCTATGCATGTATGCGTGTTTCTATGTATGTATGCTTAGATGGCAGCACGAAAAAATGGCTGCTTAGTTAATGCAAAGGGTGGATAGTGTTAGGTGAGAAATGAAATTTTATTGGCTATTATTGTGTTTGGAGTTTTCATACTGTACTGTAACAACTTTGCTTCTCGGTGCTTACTGCTGTTGTTTTCCTTGTCTAGTTCACCGTTGTTATTTGGTGTCAATAGTATCTTGATGGTTTCTTCTATGTTGTTGATGAGTTTCAGAATAGCGTCCTCAAAGCCCCTCTCAATGGGGACCTTGGATGTAATCATATGCCTTGCCTTTTCGACTGGATCTTGCCTGTTTCAAAAGCGTCGATGACGGCTTCGAAATCAACATGCGTGTAGCACATGGAGCCTGTGTATGTCTTTTCTTGCTTTGTTAAACTCATAGGAAAGAAGTCTACTGGTTTCTCGACATTCCACATTGCGACATTGACCGCTGCACCTTTAAATGCCAGACATTCTATTGCTGCTCTTACTGTTGCCGGGGTGCCCGAGCAATCGAACGAATGGTTGAACCCGAAACCATCTGGGGTCAAGGAGTGTAGGTATTCAATGTTTTCGTCGTGGGACATCTTTGATGGATCAAAGACGGTGCAGCCTATCTTTCTGGCAAAATCTCTTCTTATCTTTGCAGGCTCTGAGGCGACAATTTCCGAGCATCCGTGGCCGTTAAGGGCCAGAATGGTACCCAGGCCGATCGGTCCTGCTCCCAATACCAATGCTGTGGATCCTTTCTTAAAATTGGATGTTCTTACTGCGTGCGATGAGACAGCGATGGGTTGGATCAATGCAGCTACCTCCATTGGCAATGATTTGTCCACTTTGTAGCAATGTGACTCGTTCATCACTACTCTTTCTGCAAAGCCGCTGCTCTGTGCACCGTCGCCAATTAGTCCCAAATAGAAGCAAATATTATACATTCCTTTCTTGCATGCGGGGCACATGTCCTTATTGAAGCCTTTGGAATCTGGCCATCTTTAACGGTCTCTGCAGGTGCCGGTAGGCTCTACCACAACGTGATCTCCTACTTGAAACTTTGTAACCTCTGGTCCGGCTTCCCTCACAATTCCTGCCATTTCGTGGCCCATTACCTGGGGCAACCCTTTTGAGCTGATCTCGTGACGATGGCCATCACGGGGGAAGAAAATTGGGCACTCTATATATCCGTGCAGATCTGTTCCACATATGCCGCAATATACGATGTCGATGATCAGTTCATCAGGCGTGACTATTTGTGGTTCTTCGAGATCTTTTGTAAAATGAATATCACCTTTACCGAAGTATGCTAGTGCTCTCATAATTAAGAGTGTTTGTGTTTGTGTGTGTGCGTGCGTGTGCGTGTGTAAAGTTATATGGTTTTTGTTATTACGAGAATATAATGGTTACAACAATACACTCGAATCAAGATCAGTTACAGCTTTGCTGTATCAAGCACTTATATATGGCTCCATTCCAGCTGGCACATGCATACAAGACTCATCTCATCCCTTTCACCTGTAGCATGCTCTTCCACGTGCAGTTCAGATCATCAATCACATCGCTATCACGATCACATCGCTATCACAACCCCATCTGATGATACTTGCATGCGGGGGTCGTTCCATAGGAAACCCTTAACTGCTTATTTCACCCTCTGGTGAATGGCAAAACTGCAATCCAGGAACCCGGACATCGACTACGTAATACAGGGACGGTGCGGCTGTGCAAACCGCTCCTCTGTGGTGCACACAACCCCACACTCCCAGGGAAATAAAACGGAAACGAGCAAATTGATAGTCGGAGGCGTGCGGCTCTCTGATTGGTGGGAACCCAACCGGGACCATTCAGTGCCGTGGAACGGAAGGGCTCGGAACTGCATCGGAAGCTGCCGCAGTGTTTTCCACGGAGAAAAAACGTTCCTCGGGTAGTTTACTTGCGGAAGCGTTTTGGCACCCTCGAGAAAATTATTGGTGCCGTAGCAGTTATACGGCATGGAGCCCCTGTGGACCCCCTCGAGAACTTTACTTTGTATCTTGTGTTTATTTCTATGTACAATATGCACCTCTTCCAGATCATGCTGACAAGTATGGTGCATCTGTTACGTGACTATGTATCATATTTATAGTTATGCCGTTATTCCTGTTTTGCTCCGCTTTTTAATGTATTGCTTAAAAGACGTCACCTTGGTCGATCATGGCATCGGCAACCTTGACGAAACCTGCAATGTTGGCACCCTTCACTAGCGATGGTAGAGTGGCAGTGTTCTTTTCGTTGGTGTACTCTTGTGCGGCGTTGACACAGTCGTTGAAACAGTTGACCATGATGTTCTTGATTTCTTGGTCAACGGTCTCCCTGGTCCATCTGACTCTTTGGGAGTTTTGTGCCATTTCTAGACCGGAACATGCGACACCGGCGGCATTGGAACTCTTACCGACAGCGTACCAGACTGCATCAGCTGAAGACTTGGCGGTTTGACGGGCAGTTTCAAAGACCTCGATGGCCTCTGGAGTACAACCCATGTTGGAACCCTCGGCAACGAACTTGACACCAGAAGCAACTAGGCCCTTAGCTTCGTCCCCAGAGACTTCGTTTTGGGTGGCACATGGTAGTGCAATGTCGATCTTGCCGGAGTGCAACCATGGTCTAGCACCGGAAATGTACTTGACCTTGTTTTCAGCAAAGGCAGAGTATTCGCTTGCAATTTGCTCTAGGGACTTGAATTGGACCTTGGCTTCAGCAATGGCTGCAACTTGTTCGGTGGTGATTCCGGTTTCGGAGATGATAGCACCCTTGGAGTCCGATAGAGAAACAACTTGGCCGCCTAGTTCAATAACCTTCAAGGCAGCGAATTGAGCGACATTACCGGAACCCGAGATGGCAACGCGCTTACCGGAGAAGGATTCCTTGCCCTTGGTGGCATAGTCGATCATGGCCTGTGTGAAGTAGACAACACCATAACCGGTGGCTTCTGGTCTGATCAAAGAACCACCCCAGTTCAAACCCTTACCAGTCAAGACACCTTCCCAGGAGTTCTTGTACGTTCTGTAGGCACCGAATAGGTAGCCGATTTCACGACCACCGACACCAATGTCACCAGCTGGGACATCTGTGTCCTGGCCAATGTGTCTGGATAGCTCCCTCATGAATGCGTAACAGATTCTTCTGATTTCGTTGTCGGACTTACCCTTCAAGTCGACACACAGACCACCTTTAGCACCACCCATGTCTAGACCTGTCAAGGCGTTCTTGAAGATTTGTTCAAAACCTAAGAACTTCAAGATGGACAAGTTGACAGTTGGGTGGAAACGTAGACCACCCTTGTATGGACCCTTGGCAGAGTTGTATTGGACTCTGTAACCAACAGCGACCTGCTGTTCATTTTGGTCGTTTTCCCATGTGACTCTGAATTGGATGATTCTCTCTGGAACAGAGACAACAGGCAGCACCTTCTTGTACTTTGGGTGCTTTTCGAAAAGTGTAGAGTCGTTCAACGAAGAGACGATTTCGTTGTAAGCTTGTTGAAATTCAGGTTCGTTAGCCATTTTGTTGTGTATGTGTGTGTATGTGTATGTGTGTGTGTGTTAGTAAGACTACTAATGTTGATTATGTAAAAGTGCAAATGAACAAAACAAGAAACCCAGATCAAGAGAAGAGACAAATAAGCAAAATTGAGTCTTTATATATACATGAGAGAAATCGCCATTGCAGAGAACTCGCCTATAGACTCTCTTGAGTGAAAAAAGAGCACAGCACTTAGCACAGTCCTTACCGTACTAGTACGCTATCTCAATAGTGAAAAATGTCAAAAGAGGGAATTGATGGCTCTGTTTCTCATCGAGCTTTGCTTCGATTTTGCAAAAATCTGAGCCAAACGGTGTTTCTTTTGCCGCACTGCCTGCGTTTCTTTGTGGCTCTGGCGCTGCTGCCTCTGACGAATAATAAAGCAATTTTCTTTATCTATATCGCTATCGGCACCGTCCTCGATTCCCATTGGCTGGCCGCGTGTTCCTGCAGAGCCGAACAAGCCCTGCAAAACGACGCCGTTACCGGGCGCTGTCACCGGAATTGCCCGCTGAGTCGCTGCTAATTCCGGAATCCGGCGCGCAGGGCCAATGGGACGCAGAGTTGCAATCGCAGCGCTTGATAAGCAAAAGCAGCGCACAGTGAATGACGTTCGAAGGCCAGAGAGATGATTACGTGGGCGTGGCTGGTGACCCGCCCAGAGGACGTGGTGGTATCTGGAGATGCCATTGGAGCCAAGAGATGATTGTGTGTTTGTGGGGATGGGGAGATAGGAGATGGGGAAGTGTGGAAGTGTGAAAGTGTG
The DNA here is from genome assembly GCA_003708425.3 of Jamesozyma rosinii. Taxonomy (NCBI): domain Eukaryota; kingdom Fungi; phylum Ascomycota; class Saccharomycetes; order Saccharomycetales; family Saccharomycetaceae; genus Jamesozyma; species Jamesozyma rosinii. Next base: position 87,370 of record PPOD03000213.1, read on the forward strand.
GAGGTCCATCTGTCCATTTCCTTATATACATCATGATGCAGATGGTGTCACGAGGAAGAAGGTGTGCAATTGATTACGATAAGGGTTTGTCGTGCATTGGAAGCGATAGCGGGTACCGATTCTGTGGGGGCGAGAGGGGAGCTTATCGTGTAATTGTGTGTGCATATATGGCGATGCTTTCTTAGTGTCATTGATGGTACACTGGCGGTGTGAATTCCGAATCGGTAATGTTTCCACAGCGCGAATAGCCAAGTATCTAGTATAAGTGTAATATCATATTTCTATATCTACGTATATGTATTATGTATGCATGTATGCGAATATGTCCAGCACTACTGGAATTTGGATTTGCTTCTCAAGTACGGACCGTACCTGTATAGGATGAATGGAATGAATGTCAAACCGACTGTGAAAAACCCAAGGATAGATGAACCCCAGCCAACTGGGTAGTTCTTTGTCCCCGTGTTCTCGTACATGGCAACACCGAACAGTGGGAATGCACACGCGAATATCGAACGGAATAACCCATTCCCGGCAAACACCGATGCAACGTACTTCGGATAACAAGAGGCCAGGTACGAGTATGTGACTTGGAACAGACTCCACAGTGACAACTGGAAGAAAATCTCAGAGATGATAGGAACGACCCAGTGTGTCCCGGCAGTCCACCCAAACATGAACAGCCCTAGTGGCAGCATCCAACCGACCCACATGGCCAGGATTAAAAACGTCTCAGGTGTAATAGAGTTGTCCTTTATCTTCGGGTTCACAACTTTTCTTAAGAAGAAAAACAGCAGTGGGTAAGAAAACACAGTACCCACAGCAAAGCCCATGAACGAAAGACCGTTCTCAATAGGCGTGAAATGCCATATGTTTGTAAACACCAGAGGGAAAGCTTCAAAGAACAGGTAGAAGGCACCATACGAGGCAGCCAGGTAAAGGTCAAAGGACAACACGATTGGCTCCTTGATGATAATCTCCCAAGGCCTGTACAGCGTCGATATCATGATGGACCTCTTGGTTAGCTTCGAATCGATCTTCTCTTGGATGGTGTAGTACCTATCGTCACCCGTAGCCCTCCTTATTCTCTTGGCTTTACGGGCGAGAATGTTGTCGTGGGAAGTCTCAGGGAAGAAGAAGATCAATACGATCAAAGTGAGCGCACTGATCCATGTCATGAACCAGAAGATCCATCTCCAGTCCTTAGCGACTAGCATCGCAGCACCAATCAAAGGCGCAATAATAGGTGCACATGTCGCACCCATATCCCAGGTCGACAAGCAAATGGACAAGTGCTTCAATGTGATCATGTCAGCAACAGTGGCACCACCTGTAGCCAGTGGAGGCGAACACACAATACCTGCGATGAATCTAAGAACAATCAGCCCACCGATGTTTCCAACTGTGGCACAGCCGATCTGGAACATTGTAAACATAAAGAATGAGATGATGTAGATCTGTTGACGGCCGAACTTGGCCAGTTCAGACATGGGAGAGAAAAAGATCGGACCGATACCATAACCCAAGGCGTACAACGATAAGTTTAGCGTGGCAGTGACGTGGTCTACACCGAACTCCTTTTGGATGGCCTCCTGACCAGGTGTATAGATGGAGGAGCCCATGTAGGTGATACAACTTAAGAACATCAGTTCGGTCATTAAGAAAACTTTTTTACTGGCCGACCAATTCAGCGGGTTGGCAGGATCTTCATCCCCGTTCCAAGTCACAAGGAATGGATCGTTTACATCTATGTCTCCCTTTTCTTCCTCTATGTGGTCGTGTCTAGATACGATCCTTTCCAGGTCATGTATCAGTGAGTTCGTGCCTGATGCCACCTCTGAGGCCTCTTCCGATACAGAGATGGAGTTCTGGCGGTGGCCTTCGTTCTTTGAGGAGTAGTTGCGTGTCTCTACAGTAGTGACGTTACTCTCAACATCTGGAAGAGCCTCATCAATAGTAACAATGTGTAATGCTTCTAAAACATCAACAAAAAAGGTGTTTTTGTAATGTTGTAAATAATAACTTCTTAAACCCATGTAACTTTGTAGTTTATTATGGGCGTACAAACAAATTGGTAGCTTCTCGTTTCAGTAAAGGGTTTGTATTAGTAAAATGGTATATTCGTTGGAGTAGACCACCACGAACAAAACAATCTTATCCAAACCAATGAAACAGTACGGAAATCTTGGCTTATCTAGGAAACCCAAAAAAGAATACTTTAAATACTAAGTTACCTCGTCACCTAAGGGAAAAAACATGTATACAAGAATGAAAAGAAATGAAAGATGAGCAGAAATAGCTGCAGGACTGCTAGTAATTAAGACGTAGAAAGAGTAAATTGCATTAATGAATGCAGATTTAAGTCTTTTTCGCTGACCCTTGTTGTGTTGTCAAGGAGCCCAGTGATAATCTATGACTGTTTTTCCCCAAACAGGAAACTCGTTGCGCTGCTGGATCGGAGATATGCACTGTGGAAAAAGAAATACATGAAAATTTTTTTGCTCTTTTACTAACGAAGCGGGGCAACGGGACGCATGCACCTTCCGTTTCCGGTAACTGGGCTGAATGGGCCAACTCTGCCGCCGCTTTTAAGACTGTGGCCCGTGAAAAATTTGTGTGTGTGCAGCGGTAGCGGACACGTTGACTTCCGCCGTGTGTGCGAAATTAGCGGGATGGGGAAGAGCAGCGCACAACTGCCGTGCAAGGTCCAAGGGCCCATAGATATTTTGCATGTTCCATTTACTTTGGGACCTCAACGGAGACAGCTCGTGTATTACAAGTGCACGTTTCTTCTGTGTCATCCCCTGAAAATCGTTGACTGGATTGGTGGAGGGTCCCTTCTGCCTCCTCTTCCTGAACCTCAATGCCGCTATGCCGTGATCATGGTGTCAAGGTTTGAATGTTGTTAGTTGCCTGGCATATTCAATCGGCATTCTTAGTATGCTTAAAATAGCAATTAATTACAAAATGTACACACCATTCAACTCTGCAACTGGTAACACGTGGATTACGATATTTAGCATGAATGCTGAGACGTGTTCAGATAGTGGTGCTGATTCTTGGGGCTTAGCTACATAATATTTCAAGTTCCAGGTATACTAAAATTTAGATATGTAATGTACAACTCGTGTTTCTCACGTGTACATATCTAGGTTATGTTTATTGTGTTATCGAAATGTTGGGTATATGTATGGCAATTATATATGTACGGAGGAACGGAAATTAATTAATTAGTCTGGGGGTGGTTATTACGATTCCATCTATTCGTCGAAAAGGTGGAAAGAAACGACATCTTTATTCACTCTCCGTTTTTAAATATTCGTTTTACATTTTGCAGGAACTTTCAATATCTCCACAAAACTTAAAAAGCATTGTTGAATTTTTGTTTACGAAGAATATGTAACGATTCGGTTATTCGATTAGTTCTGTTTCAACCAGTATTAACAACACACTAATAGATTAGATCTTTAATCTAATAATCCTATTTTACTTTTTTTGCTTATATTCTGTCAGTTTCCATTATTTCGCTGGCTGTTGTAATTGCCGATCTCAAATTTTAAGTCACGGAACGAAATTGTAACCTCATCTTCGCAGCTGAAAACGAAAAGTCAACATCGAACCAGTATATTTAAAATTACCAAATTAACAAGACAGTGTTACCCAAGATAAGTATTACAAGAACGAGAATAAATGGAATTAATAATCATTCTTTTCAATATTCCACATTTGTTAGTTTGAAGATTGTATGCAGTCTTTAGTGATGAGAACGATAATTGTTTTAAGTAGGAGTCACGGATCCATCACATGTCGATAAAAAGCAGCTGATAGACGGCACCCCCCCGGAAATTAGAACCATCCACGAAACTTTGGTACGTGAAGAACTGACATATTCTGTAGATACTACTGGAGAGAGTTTTGCAATCTTAAATATCGATGCTTGGGTATATGCATTGTGGAAACAATAGTGTCATGGAAGAAACAGTCCATCAGCTGAAACTGTGACAAAAACATCAACCTAGTAACACCATTTTCTCTTTTAAATCACTTTTCCATTTCTGAAATCGTTGTTTTGGACCCGAACACGAATCATTCTATTTTCCTCATCTACAAAGCTCAACGATTGATCTAAAAACGAAAGTTTTGATAACTTGTTCGTTGAACTGCCTTTAGAACTTACACACTCAAACCTGGTTTATATATTTAAACTACGAACCCAACGAGTACGAAGCATTCATTGTTGCTATTCTTAATAGCAGCCTCTCATTTGATCAGAATATGAAAGCTAGTGCAACTACTGCTACGCACAAGAAAAAAGAATCACTACACTCAACAAATTTCAAACAGAATGCTTTTTCAGTTAGCTCTTTTAGTACCATGTGGTCTACACAATTTATTTTAACAGCACCCGAATAGCTGTGAACCAAACAAATGATACGAATGGTTCATTTATCAAAGATGAAGATTTCTACCAACTTTATTTGTGAAATACAGATTTGGATATTACCAGGAATAACAAAAACATAACCAGATCTGAGGATCGGGAGATAATGGAGATATGGAAGCTACATGAACCAATTACATTTGCATTTTGTCTCAATATATTTTTTCTGTTTACAAACAGGTGCATCTGGAACTGGCTAACAAACAATATTGCATTTACGTCACTTTTACTTGCATAATACCAATTTACGTCACCACTTTTTCGAAGGTAATACAGATTCTAAAAGTATGTGCTTCTTATCAAGCTATTCTCAGAACAGCTGTTGTTCGTGAAGTTCAGATGACGAATACACAACCTTGCAAGAGGAAAGAGAACACACATATCTGAGACATTTTACATCTTTTTTTGTGAGCCTATCATGCATTCCGAAATACGTCAAGGACACTCTATGAATTGTGTACTGATTGTTTTCTGCCCATTCCCCAGTGCCACACATTCCAAAATAAGCTGCCAGCCATTAATAAGCACGTTTGCACACATCAGACAATTGGGCGCAAATCAGTTACTGCACCTATCCAAAACACTGGATAAAGTCCAGCCAGCATGTGAATGCATGCGCATGCAATACATGAACAATCTTATCACGGCCGTTTAATTGGTTTGTCGGATAAAATTGAGAGGCCGGCTGATAAATGCCCTGCATATTGATTCTATGGACAGTGAGTCTCAGCAGGACTCGCAATCCTAAACTCCACTAACGAGTACGAACAAACTAGGTTGCTGTTTCCATGTGCACTGTACTATATCCGACCGTCTGTTTACGGTGCCAAAAATAACGCTCTGCCTTAATAAGCGGGCTGTGAGTCTAGTAATTTTCTTTTTTTCTTCCGTAATCGGCGGGGCAAATTCGGAAGATTCCGAAAACGGAAATCAGCCAGGAATCTCTAGGGAATTTCATTATCAGCGCGTCCTGCGGTCTTTTCCTCGTCACCTCCGAAAACAAATTCTACCGCAGTTAATCAGCACGTCAAAGTGATGTAATATGCAAGTAACCGTGATTCATTACAAAAAGGGCCAAAGATTCAGATGCCGACGTAATCAATTTAAACTTTTGCAGTCTTCCCACACAGTGAAGCACTATAGCTTAGGTAAACCACGTGTCACTGCTAGAGCAATTCGTAGTGTTTGGATTTCACTCGCATCTTATGGACTTACGGAACTTTAGCCGGTATCAATGAGATTTATTTCCCTCTTTGAAATCATAATAGAATGCCTTACCACTATATGCCCTAGGCGCTTTCTCTACCGAACAAACAGTTGCTGAACAGGGCGAATTGACAGCTCCTGTTATTATCTGGCCCGAAACTCCATTGCAGGAGAAGTTTTTTTTACTGTTAGAGTGCTGCATCATACCACCTTCTAGTAAGTAATGCTGCACGTCAATGAATACACTATAAGAACCAACGCACAACTCAGTCAAATCACGGTAAATACCAATTCCAATGCCTCTGACATACTTTAGTGTATACTGGCATAAATTCGAGTTTGGTTGTACGGCTTTTGTCTGCTCCTCTCGAGTAGGGATTCCCTTCAAATGCCTTTCCAAAGGTGCATAACCCTAAGTGGATCCTCCATCAGTGCTAATAACACATGTTACAGAATAAACAAATTGAAAACATGAAGAAACCTTCATTTTGAAAAATCGGAATTGGCTGCATAGGAAATATATATAAAGCATACGTCAATTCAATATTACAAGATCTCAAATCATGTATTTTTTGATTTGCCATTCGACTGAAAGTATTCCCCAACTCTAAAGAAAACAACAGATAGCGATAGCAAATATTTCAACCATGCTATTATTGAACATCCTCTTTATATTTGAACTATTTCTAACATTAGTTTCATCTAAGGGAACAAACACCATCGGAACAGTTTCCAACGTTTGTGCGGTACCAGAAGGAACAAACTATACCACCGGTTTCAGGGTCAGATTCTATCATTACTATTATCCGCAATACGCCAAAGAGTTTAATGATGCTGATTATCTAATGTCAGAATACAATTTCCCAAGTAATTACATCACAGAGACTTACGGCGTAACAAATATCAATTTTAGGAATACCAAGCCAGCTTATAAGCCTACATATGGCTACATGTATGGTGTCTACATAACAATAACCAACCTGACTATGGAATATACAGGCTACTTTATCCCACCAACAACAGGTACTTATAAGTTCGTATTCAGGGATACTGACGACTCTGCTCTATTACTATTTGCCAATCCATCTGCATTTTCATGTTGCAATTCGGATGCAAAGGTACCACCAAATTCAAACGATATATCAATTAACGCCATTAATCAATGGTCCACACATGCTCCTTCTTCTATGTCAATTCATCTAATTGCTGGTCTGGCTTATCCAATTAGAATTGGTTATTTTAATGTAGGTAATATTGGTATTTTGGACCTTTCGTTCATCGACCCAAGTGGAACCAACCATGACGATTTTGAAGGTTATGTTACTTACTTCGATGATCTTTCTAAACCATGCCCATTGCTGGCAACAAAAACGTCAACCAGATACACACAAGCAACTGATGCTGTTAAAACTACAAAGACATTATCAACCTTAGTGACAACTTACACTGGTACTGACAAAATAATCACAACTGAAACGATTTTTTTCGTGCAAACACCAATTCCGAAAACTCATACATCCTATTCTTATATCCCAGATTCTGTAACACATAATGAGACGGTGTCGACGGTTGTGAAGACATACACAGGTACCGATGATCTTGTTACAGTAGAAACATTATTCATTGTCAACACTCCACGTCCAGTTACTGTCACATCGTACTCATACAACGCAGCTTCAGTGACTGGTGACGAGACCGTTTCTACCATTGTCACCACGTTCACAGGCTCCGACGATGTCCCAACAGTCGAAACCATTCTGGTTGTCAACACTCCTCATCCAGTCACTATCACATCGTACTCATACAATGCAGCTTCAGTGAGTGGTGACGAGACCGTTTCTACTATTGTCACCACGTTCACAGGCTCTGATGATATCCCAACAGTCGAAACCATTCTCGTTGTCAACACTCCTCATCCAGTCACTATCACATCGTACTCTTACAACGCAGCTTCTGTGACCGGTGACGAGACCGTTTCCACTATTGTCACCACGTTCACAGGCTCTGATGATATCCCAACAGTCGAAACCATTCTGGTTGTCAACACTCCTCATCCAGTCACTATCACATCGTACTCATACAATGCAGTTTCAGTGACTGGTGACGAAACAATATCCACCATTGTAACGACGTTCACAGGCTCCGACGATGTCCCAACAGTCGAAACCATTCTCGTTGTCAACACTCCTCATCCAGTCACTATCACATCGTACTCATACGATGCAGCTTCAGTGAGTGGTGACGAGACCGTTTCCACTATTGTCACCACGTTCACAGGCTCCGACGATGTCGCAACAGTCGAAACCATTCTGGTTGTCAACACTCCTCATCCAGTTACTGTCACGTCCTATTCGTATAACGCAGCTTCAGTGACTGGTGACGAGACTGTTTCTACCATTGTCACCACGTTCACAGGCTCCGACGATGTCCCAACAGTCGAAACCATTCTCGTTGTCAACACTCATCATCCAGTCACTATCACATCGTACTCATACAATGCAGTTTCAGTGACTGGTGACGAAACAATATCCACCATTGTAACGACGTTCACAGGCTCCGACGATGTCCCAACAGTCGAAACCATTCTCGTTGTCAACACTCCTCATCCAGTCACTATCACATCGTACTCATACAATGCAGCTTCTATAACCGGTGACGAGACCGTTTCTACTATTGTCACCACGTTCACAGGCTCTGATGATATCCCAACAGTCGAAACCATTATGGTTGTCAACACTCCTCATCCAGTTACTGTCACGTCCTATTCGTATAACGCAGCTTCAGTGACTGGTGACGAGACTGTTTCTACCATTGTCACCACGTTCACAGGCTCCGACGATGTCCCAACAGTCGAAACCATTCTCGTTGTCAACACTCCTCATCCAGTCACTATCACATCGTACTCATACAATGCAGCTTCTATAACCGGTGACGAGACCGTTTCTACTATTGTCACCACGTTCACAGGCTCTGATGATATCCCAACAGTCGAAACCATTCTCGTTGTCAACACTCCTCATCCAGTCACTATCACATCGTACTCTTACAATGCAGGTTCAGTGACTGGTGACGAGACTGTTTCCACTATTGTCACCACGTTCACAGGCACTGATACTATAGCAACTGTCAAGACCATTCTTGTTGTCAACACGCAACTTTCCAGTATCATTGCACATACGTTTTTTTCTTCTAGTGTAATTACAACTACTAGTATCGCTCACCATTCTGATTCAGTGAATTCCGTATCAGTCTCCTCTTATTTGTATGAGTACGCTGATAGGTCGTCATACAGTTCTATTTCGTCGTCTTCTATTATCAAAACAAGACAATCAGCATTTTATTCGAATTCTTCCTCTTCTAACAGTTTAAGATCTGTTGCAGACATGTCTATGACTGAATCAATTGATGTAAATTCAAAAAATAATTTACCAACGTCTTTGTCATACGATGCACCAATATCAATTTCTAGTGTGCCAGTTAAAATTGATACTAACAAATACAGTTCAATTGAATCCACGCATTCAGATCTTGAAATAAACAGTTCGACATTATTGTCAAATTCTGATATAATTACAGAAAACCGCCTTACTCCATCGATACCTACTTCATCTATACCACATATTCACGTTGCTTCATCAAATTCTGATATCGGAAAACAGTTTTCTTCTGTTTCCGTGTCTCATAATGAACAAATCACTACTTCTAGTATTTCATCATTATCAGAAACTGTTAATCAAGGACCGCCAACGACGGTATCATCAAATGAATCAAAGGGCCTACCTGCTGTTTTATCAAATACCATTATTGTTAACCATATTTCCTCGGAACCAGTTTATTCTAATGGGATAGGAGTCAGATCTACCATATCTTCAAATAGCGATATCACTGTTCATATTTCATCTTCATCAGTATATTCAGTCGACTTCTCATCAGTTCCATCTTTTATAGAAACTGCGTCGGTTCAGATGAACTCAATCAAGAGGTCTGGCGGATCTATTGATTCTGAAAAACTGATAACAGAAACTGCAATGTTGTCTGATTCTCCTGTTGAAACCAGTATACTACAGCCACATACAGATAGTGAGAGTCCGTATTCTAAATCTGAAGAATTGCGTTTATTTTCAAGTACAGTGAATTCTGCATCTTCGAGCAGTAATAATTCAAGGTCCAAATTACACAATTCGCTTCATCATATAACTACACTAACTTTCAGTGATTCGCCAACAACATTTACTACTAATACGGTGTGCAGTGACAATAAATGCAAATCAAACCAAAATTCAAGCCCAACTCTAATTAAAGGCACAGAATCAATTTCTACCGAAGTTACTGCTCATTATTCCAGCACTATTGCAAGACATGAAGGAGCAGATGGCTCAGTCAAACAGTCTACAGCCGGTTATATTTCAAATATAGAGAATAATTCCAAATATTCTAGCATCTCCTCGGCAGTGACAGCAATAAATTCAGATATTCATATTTCTGATTCTAACCACAGTGGTAACTATGACACTCTTGAAACTCACTCAAGTATAAATCCATCAGCATCTGCTTCAAGGGGTATCCTGGGAACTACCTCAACGCTTCAAACTGTCGAGATAAATGAAAATGTTGGATCTAGACATAGCAAGAATCTACAAATAATATTGGCATCCGTAGCCTTCATAAATTTTCTATTTTAGCCCCATTTGAGTATTTGCATTATTGTGATTCGCTACTTCATCTGCATTATTGTTACTTTCAGTACATGCTTTTTTATATATTTTCTATTCTGCGCATATTGCTGATACCTAGGATGTACTTTCCTATTTTATTTACAGCTTATTTATAGATATCCCAATTTTTCTTACTTTTATTCATTTTGAAAGTTTAATAATTTCCTTGCTGTTATGATAAGAAGACATAACTAGAAGGCTGCACTGCTATATATTTATGGGACTAAGATTCTGGATCAGCATTAAATTCAATGTTCAGTAATGCTTTATTTACGCTATTGCGACTAGGTAAGAGAATATCTTTTTAACAATTCATCTACAATACAGTTTCTGAACCTAATCAGGATGAAAGACATTAGCAAAACAAGGTACCTGCTCGCTATTTCCAGGCTCAGTTATTTAGAACTTGAGAGAAGCAGTATCCGCATCCATTTGCTGAATAGAAAGTACGAGGGTCGTACTTGGGACCAGGAATATATTAACGGAGTCATAGCAGATCATTGGAGCAAAAGTCTCTTTGTAGTCAATGCCTTCTTACTGAGTATTACCTTAAGCAACATTCCTTGTTTTCTTCTTTCTTGTATCCTTTCTAGTGAAAACCCAGCGCGTGCCGCGAGGACGAGTTCATAAATTTTGTGAGCGTGGTAAACAGAAAGTTCAGAACGACATGCTTCCAAGCACTCTTCAGAACCTGGAGAGGAAAGAAGGTACTTGTAAGTTTTGGGAATCGACAATATTGTGCCAATGCAAGTGACAGCATAAGCATGGGCAATTAATGATGGGTGTGGAGGTGAAGGATACGAATCGGAGGATGGTTGATGTGGCACAAACTCCGTTGAGGTTGTCCAGTGAGAAGATTCAGATGAGGGTAGCAGGTACCGAGGATTGGACTGTGATGATATTGTAAGTTTACCAATATATATGTTAAGATTGAATTGTCGAAGATGATTGGGGCGTTCCGCCACAGTTGTGAAGAAACCGTTTGGATGAATGGTTGGTCACGGACAGTACGGTAATGTCATTGTCAGTACTGCCTGTGACGCAACTGACGTGTGGTTTAGCAGGTAACCAGCACAAGAAATGACTCCAAATCATAAGTATGTAGGATTATGACTCCAAATCATAAGTATGTAGGATTATGACCACCAATGAGTAAACAAACTGCACGCTCTTCTTGTGTATAATGGACACGTTCGACATCCCTGTTTTGGAAACCACTGTGGGAACTGTGAGTTGGTATTTAATACTTTTTGTCTTCATGAGGGAATGTAAGGTGTAGTTTAGGAATTCAGTAGCAGTGCTTGTCCTAATCGACGCTACGTGGTACCTACCACATACTGAAAAGGAGTTTTCAATTTCTTTAATGCACTGGAAGAGTTTGCCAACAGTTTCTGACTTATTTTTCAAATGGATCGCCGTTTAGTATCTTGAGTAGATACCTCTAATTTTCATAAAATTCCTGGTAGACTGGAACTTCTTGTAGCGAAAGGGACCACACAGATTGACCTGAATCAGTTCCAATGATTTTGTATAGGTGATAGAGGATAAAGTACAACGATCCATGACACTTTCAGATGTTAAACTGGTTGGACAAAGCGTGATATGCTCAACTTGTAGCCTTGATAATGTAAGTATATTTGCGTATCTATTATCCTTCAAAAAAAGCATGGTTTCCAGTTCGTACATACTATTTTATTGCATCAGGAGTAGGTGTGTTGCTTGAAGGAAGAAGTTTGTCTGATTGAAGAACAACAATTTTAAAGCAAAAATCAGCAGCGTCAATGAAGCCCAAGCAACCATCAAAATCATTTAATAGAAATAAGAGGCGCTTTCTAGCACCTCTACAAGTGCAATTATTTTTTGGAAAAACAAAAGCTTTATCCATTTTGAGGACAAACTCGCATTCAGCAAAGCCACTGATTCCGCCAATCTAGAGCCTATCTTCCAGCTCGATAGAGTTTGAGAATTATCAAAAGGCAGATATATTTGCACTCGTATTTGAAGATATCTCATATGCCTGCTAAGTGGTTTTGACAGAATTTTCAATACCTTCTGTGATAGTGAATTTTGGATCTGCTGTGGACGTTCCTCAATTAGACGTATTACCCCCATCGGGTAACAAGCATGTATTTAATACCGCCAAATGGCTTGCTCGAATAGATCATCAAATGCTTTCCAAGTACAATAAGTGTGCAATACTACTGGCTTTACCAAATTTACCAGCTGAGCAGATTGCGTCGTGTCCAAACTTTCCCATGCCAAAGGGATCACGAATCAGGGTAGTTTCTATTCTATACATTACGCCAACCCTGTAAAACTGATTCAAGTCAATATATGTTGTCCATTTCGTTTCAAGGCCGCCCAGGTTGCCAAGAATCTCATGAGAATTGGTTATACATATTCAGAATAATACACAGCTATCCCACTCGCGTATATTTAGCTGCAATGACTATGTCACCCTTTCACCCTCTCAACATGATGGGTAATTGGCCTCCATTAGAATTACTGTACTCATTATGGAATATGATAAAAGCCCACATATGTAATGAATATAAGAGCTTAGCACTGACACAATTTGTACCAGCAATCAGGTACTTTTAGATGAAAGTTCAGTCCTCTTATCTGACAATGGCACAGTAAATGTTTCTCATGATTTTGCAGCAGGTGCTACTTGTTGAAACAAGATGGCAGTTAGAAAGAAGTGGGGTTGATGCATTTTGCATCCAGTTCGAAGAATTGTGTATTGTATTCATTATCTCCCTCCATTATATTATATAATAGACACTAAAGGTTTTATATGAAGTGCATAGCGATCAATGAAATAGTATCTGCGTTTATATACTTGAGATCTATGGAAAAAAATTAAGGAGCAAGATATAGAGGGGGTACTATGTCAGCTGAGCTTTACCTAATGATTTGTTGCATTCAACAACGCCAGATTATCTGTTGGTAACTTTGTACCAAGGTTTTGTATGTGTTGAACCATTTTTAGACCACGCTGGATTACTCAGACTGTTTATAAAATATCGAGCCATCTTCTTCCATGTTGATTAAATGAATAAATGAAAGAACATTGCGATATATTTTTAGTTGATTCATAATATGATATTATTTTATGAGGTATTAGTCTATAAACAGTTTAGTATATTCTATATATGCCAGAATAAATGAATGTAAAATGCGAAGAGGTTGTTTTGTTTGTGTAACTTATCAGATTGGTGAAATTACCATTCTAATAGATCGTCCTCGGCGTAGATGCAGTCTTCGAAAATCAATTCGACTTCATCGATTTCGGCGTCGTAACCACCGACTCTAATAGATTCGTGGTTCTTGACAATGATATCACAACCCTTTTCCTTTACGAAGGCTTGGTCGAAGGTGGTGGCAATACCGACAATCTTACAGCCAGCAGCCTTACCGGCAGCGATACCAGCTGGAGCATCTTCAAAGACAAAGACCTTGGACTTGGATGGTTCTTCTTCGTTGGTTGGGAAGCCTAGACCATTTCTACCCTTTAAGTATGGTTCTGGGTGTGGTGGGTGTGACTTACCGTTCTTGACATCGCTGGCAGTGATGAAGTATTCTGGTCTTTTGATTCCTAGTAA
>PPOD03000214.1:0-17554 GCA_003708425.3 Jamesozyma rosinii
TGAAGTCAAGAAAAATATACTTTGAGGAGGTATGTTGGAATTATGAACATAATTCATACACAAAGTAACATTTTTAATGTTAAAACTGAAAGTTGAGATAATCTCGTTTAGAATGATAAGAATATATTTGTTTTTTCTCAAAAACTGAAAAAAAAAAAAAAAGGAAAAAAAAAAAAAAAAAGGAAGAAAAAAGGATACGTAATCAGATATACTAATTAAGAAGTAACTAGTTTATAATTTAAAAGAATGATCCGTTTTTCCAATAAATAACAGTGATAATGAATCTTGAAGAATTACCAGTTTACCAACAATATTATATTGATTTCTTTCCAACTTTATTCTTTATCACACATGTATAAGAGAGGGCAATATTGGGGGTATATGCTGGGTATAGATTGATAAGAATGTTATTGATGTACAATATGCAAAAAAAAGTGCCATCTCCTAGAATCGAACAAGGGTTTCATCGGCCACAACGATGTGTACTAACCACTATACTAAGATGGCAAATATTATTAAAATTTTTGAATTTTTGGATATTCTGATAACGCATATTCTTAATATTTTTAAAATCACTTTATATCATCAATATGGTATGGTACATATGATTAAATACATGTACAAAGTCAAATATTAGATTGTTTTTAAGAATATTTGAAAATTGAATTACACAGAGCGAAAATAGTCCAAATTTCAAATTTTTTTTTAAATATACTCCGAAGTTGGATATCTAGTAATAAAATAGTATCTAAATATAGTGATTCAGTGCATTATACAATAATATCATCTTGTTTAATTGAAATGGAATTTGTGCGACAAGAATAAAAAAAATAATTCTTTATTGCTTGAATAAAATTAGCCACATGCTTCCATTATTAACTCGGGTCTTTAACTGTGAAATATTACTTCATGAAGCAGGCAATTTATGGCTTTCAGATATATTGTGATTGGCATGTTTGCATTTTATCATTAGCCTATTTGAAATAAAGATAAACGAATTTGAGGCCAGGAAGTAGAAGCAATTTAAGGTACGGTAAAGAATTAACTTCCCGGGATATATAAAAAACAGAATAGTAAAGTAATGTAAGCTATCCAATTGTGTTGGGACGGAATATCTACCTGTATTGGAGTCGATTATAGTGTATTTCTATGATCCCGATACATTCTTAATATAGATCACGTGTCAACGACACGGACGTTCGATTATAATAGGAGAAAACATTTCCACTTTACAGTCAACATTTTTATATTACTTTCATATATATTTTACAATTAATGTATATTAGATTTAGATCCTGGAGCAATCGTAAGGCGGCTGAAGTGACCTGAATGATCTGTGAATATTCAAGGTATTTAACTCAAGGTGTTAAATGTTCAATGGAACAAGAACTTGTTAACCTCTATTAATGCAGTCTGCTTTATCCCTGTGTGTTTTCACAGCATGGCATTGTCGGGCTGTAAGACTGTTCTGCTATCTGTTAGGGGAGATATCCCTACCCATTTAAAGTCATGCCCGCTGAGAAAAGTGGAAAGCAGAACACTCATTTTGTTTAAAAAACTTTTTTGAAGTATATAAATTTATATAAAAACAGCCACCAGGACTTAGAATATTTAGGAGGAAATAAAAGGATCATAAAAATGAAGAAATCATCATTTTAGCGTTTAGTTAATCTTGCATTTAAGACTTAACTGGTTCGACATTCCAGATAGTTTCGGCGTATTCTTGGATACAACGATCACTACTGAAGAAACCACAGTTGGCAACACTTAAGATACACTTCTTAACCCATTCCTTTCTTTCATTATGGAAAACTTGGTCAATCAACTCTTGTGTAGCAATGTATGAATCGAAATCATCACTGACCAAGTAGTAATCACCGTGGTTTCTAATTGAGTCAATGATTGGCTTGAACTCACCTGGGTTTTCTGGACTGAAGTTACCTTGTTCGATGTGTTCCAAGACTCTTTCTAATTCAGCTGGCAACTTTTGCTTGTTGTATTGGTGGTTGTATCTCAATTCCTCGACGTTTTCACTCAAGTTACCGAATAAGAAGATGTTGTCTTCGCCGATTTCTCTGGTAATTTCGACATTAGCACCATCAACAGTACCGATAATCAAACCACCGTTCATAACAAACTTCATGTTAGAGGTACCAGAAGCTTCAGTACCGGCAGTGGAGATATGTTCACTCAAGTCACTAGCTGGACAGATGATCTCAGCCTTGGAGACATTGTATTCTGGGATGAAGACAACCTTCAATAGGTCGGCAATTTCAACATCGTTGTTAACAACCTCGGCAACAGAGTTGATCAACTTAATAATCAACTTAGCCATGTAGTAACCTGGGGCACTCTTACCACCGAAGAAAGAAACCTTACGTGGGAATTTCTTTTCGACTTCCTTGATGGAAGCACCCTTTGCGAGCATTTCCTTCATGGACAAGTAACGTTGGATGATACCGAAGACGTTCATTTGTTGACGCTTGTATTCATGGATACGCTTGACTTGGATGTCGAATAAGGTGTCGTCGATGTGTTCTCTGTTGATGATGTCGACACCGCCGTTTAGGTCCTTAACTAAGTCAGCTAATCTGATCTTGTTGTGTTGCTTAACTTCGTACCACTTCTTTTGGAAGGCTGGATCGTCAGCAAATTGGGCCAGGTGAGTCAACTTTGGCATGTCTAGCAAGAAATCGTTACCTGGGTCTTGAAGAGTCTCGGCAATTAAGTCAGACAACTTTGGATTAGCTTCCTTTAACCATCTTCTTGGTGTAATACCGTTAGTGACGTTGGTGAACTTGGATGGACCGTAGAACTTGACGAAGTCCTTGAAGATAGTGGTCTTGATTAATTCGGAATGTAATTCAGCAACACCGTTGACCTTGTGGGAACCGACAATAGCTAAGAAGGCCATTCTGATTTGTCTTTCGGAACCACCTTCTTCGATAATGGAAATACGAGACAATAGGTCGACATCCTTAGGGAACTTCTTGGCAACATCTTGTAGGAAGAACCAGTTGATGTCGTAGATGATTTCCAAATGTCTTGGTAGCAAGTGGCCGAATAGGCCGACTGGCCATCTTTCTAGAGCTTCTTGCATGACTGTGTGGTTGGTGTAGGAGAAGGTCTTGGTGACGATGTCCCAGGCCTCGTGCCAGTCTAGTTTTTCCAAATCGACCAGGATTCTTTGCAATTCGACAGTTGCTAAGGTTGGATGGGTGTCATTCAATTGGATAGCAATTTGGTCTGGGAATTCCTTCCATGGTCTCTCGGTCTTCTTGAATCTTCTGATGATATCGTGTAGGGAGGCGGAACACCAGAAGTATTGTTGTTTCAATCTTAGTTCCTTACCCTTTTGGAAGTTATCGTTTGGATACAAGACAGCGGTGATGGATTCAGCACGTTGTTGAGCATCGACAGAGTTTTGGTAGTCACCACTGTTGAACTTGGCAAAGTCGAATTCAGTGGTTGGTCTGGCTTGCCACATTCTCAAGTTGTTGACGTTGTTGGTCTTGTAACCTGGGACTGGGAAATCGTAGGCGACGGCAAGGACTCTTTCACCACCGATCCATTGGGAAGCAGATAGAGTGGAGGAGTTGGATGCGCTTCTGTCGACGTAACCGTAGAAGGTAATTGGGAATTGGACTTCGTGACGTTCGATTTCCCATGGGTTACCGTAGTTCAACCAGTAGTCTGGAGTTTCGACTTGGTAACCGTCGATAATCTTTTGAGAGAAGATACCGTATTGGTAACGTAAACCGTAACCCCAAGCTGGGATGTTTTCGGTGGCCATGGAGTCGACGAAACAAGCAGCTAGACGACCTAGACCACCGTTACCTAGGGCGGCGTCTGGTTCTTGGACTAGAACATCTTCTAGCTTGAAACCCAAGTTGTCTAGGGAGTTCTTGACTAGATTTCTGGTGTCTTCACCGGTGTTCTTTTCGTCCTTGTCGTTTCCGTCGATGTCGTGGACATGCTCGTGGGCGTCGGTTTGTGTGTTGATCAAAGCGTTGTCTAGAGCTCTACCCATTAAGAATTCCAGGGAGAGGTAGTAGACTCTCTTTGGGTCTCTTGTGGTGAACTTTTGTTGGGTCTTGTTCCAGTCGATAATCAAGTTGTCACGGACACTCATGGAGGTGGCTTCGTAGGCAGCTAGGTCATCACAGTTGTACAAGGAACGAGCTAGAGTAGTTTCGACGTGGTCGATGAATCTGTTTTCGAACCCTTCTTCATCCTCGAACTTCTTGACTTGGTGCTTGTTCCATAGAGCTCTTGACTTTAGTGGAATTGTAGCATCGATAGCCTTGATTTCTTGTGGTAAGAAACCAGTTAGTCTTCTGGTTAGTCTTGGGACCTGGTGAGGAGAGTTTGGTTCCTCGGTGATCATGTCGTTTGTTCTGCTGGTGGTGGCTGGTGGCATCTTAAGAAGGGAAAGATTTTACTTCAGTGGTACCTTGGTATTTTTCAGATAGGAAAAAGGGAAGAGAGAGAGAGAGCAAGAGAGCAAGTATAGATTAAGACGTAAGCAATCTTTGCAGGAACAGACAATACTTACATAAGTAGGCTATTTATATAGATTTTTTTTTTCCTGTATATATTAGATAATATAGTAACGAGGAAACGAAGAAGCGAAAAGGGCCAGAGCCACGGTGCCAAATGGAGTTTCGGTATCCAGTGCTGATAATCTGGCGTAGATAAAAAAACACAGATATACAGACAGATAGCCTGGGCGTGCACAGCTTACTTGGAGGAGGATAGTCAGCTGCCTAATTTGTGTAGCATGTGCAGGCTGTCTCCTCCTTTCAGCCAAAAGTATTCCCTCATTCTTTCCACGCCTTCTACACAGTATGCCGGCATACGGTTTTTATCCCAATATAGTTTCAAGATTGCATACATTGTGAAGGAAGATAGACACACGTTCTGAGGCTCGCGGAGGGCAGTACAGAAGTGTGTAAGTGTGTGTAAGTGTGTGTCTGTGTAGCTTGTCTGTTGCCCCCTGAAAGAGTCCCGTGTGTCTGGCACTACGTTGTTCCCACTACGCACCACCAGCCAGAGCTCCCCCAGCAGAAACACAAGATGAAAACATCAGAAAACTGCGGGTCAAAGAGTGGGAACCATGTACAGCCAGATAAAACTGACACGACACACACAGCGCTGCGGGGGTCTCTGTGTCCCCGTGTATCCCCGTGGGTCTCTGCGGCCCTGTGCGGTCCCTTCTGCGTTTCCGTGTGTCCCTCGCACGGACTACGGTCCTCGGCCCAACGTCCTTTCCGGCACACACACACACAAGCACGCCTGCCCCCCTTTCTGCACTCAAACGCTGCAGGCCCACGCCCGTCCGTCTCGGCTGCTCTTATCTCCCCGGCCTACTACAGCACCCACTAGCCCCCGCCCCCTTTTTTTTGTTCCGCCCGCGTCAGAATTCCACCGTGCCGGTTTAAGCAACGAAAACAAACACAAAAACAAACACAAAAACAAGACTTAGAGCAGTCCACACCGATATTCGGCTTGGGCTCAGGCTCAGGCTCAGGCTTAGGATTGGATCTTGGGGGAGCTGTTGGACCCACTTTGCCTGAGGTTCCCGTGTCCACTTGTTACGACCGAGTAGCTTCGTCTCCCTGCCATATCCGGAAGCAGCCGCCGTCCTGCCCGCTCTTCTTGGCGCCCTGCTTCGTTCTTATTACAGTAGAGCCCGGCTAATAATAGAGGCGATACGATACGCATATCCACTTGTCCCGTATCTTGGCTTGCATCATGATAATAGAGGTACGCTTAAACTTCATCAGATACCAACGTATCTGGTATCTCCTGCCTCAGACACCGGAACGAGATAGCAAATAAGGCGCGGTTGAAGACGGATATCTCGGCGGCTGCTGGAGCCTTTCAAAAAAACAAAAAAGGCAACAAATCCTCACAGGAGCATTATACAGTTCCCGTATCAATCAGTATCGTTAAGATGGTAGGTATTGGGGACCCAGGGAATGTGCCTTTTAATGATTCTCTCTGTCTGAATGTCTTTTTAATGTTTAGTGGGGCAGAATGGCACGGAAACATCATTCTGTACGAGGTTGTTTTATCTTGCTGTTCTAGATGGGAAAAATGTTGCTGCGTATACTTAATATATCCATAATCCCAAGAATACTCTGTATGGCTTCTCTTGTTATTCAAATCAGAAGGAGAATACATCGAAATAACCAAATAAGTCTTATCGGTATAAGATGGCTGAAACAGATTCTTCCTTCTCTGTGTCCAACTTGCGTCAACAGTATGTCAAAGGTAATTTGCTGGATTACACATCATGGACCACGACACAAAGGATAGGCTTTGGGTTCATGGCTTTAGGGGTGGTTGGCTACATGATTGCCTTCATAATAAGCATCCTTCCAGACAACAGCGACCATGACGGTAAAGATGAGTAGTATTGGTCCCGTATGATCAAGTTCTGCTTCTACTTTCATAGTTCTGTGTGACTGTCTTCTACAAACAGGTTGTGAACTATGCGGCCCAAAGTAACGAATACTCTATGGAAGAAAGAACTACTGTTATTGGTAAAGGAACATTTGCACAATGCTCTAGGTTATTAGTTAAACGAGTTAGGGTTATATGACGAAAGAAGGGTCAGACAGATAAATTTCTCAACCCAAATCTACGAATTCAGTCTCTTTAGCTAAGACGGTGTATGCACAATTGTATCCTAGTGTGGATTTATTTAATTAACAGACTAATTTACATACATGGTGTACTGTTTATATAAGGTAAAACATAATCTCTTACTAAGATACACTCTATTTTAATATTTAGCCACAAAAAGAACTTTTTTAATCCTACTATTTAATTATTTTAATAAACATAAGGTAATTAAGATTCGAAACAACAGAGGAAACAACAGGGAAACAACAACAAACCTAGCTATTCTACATTGTAAACTATAGTAACCTTAAAATAAATATTCCCTCCCGGGACTCAGTTCAATACGTATTATTATTTTTCATATCACGTGATAAAATGTAAAAAGTGCATACATTTCACCGATATTGGAGGGTACAGAGATCCCCAGGTCACAAAAATCTGTGAAACTGTAGTACACCCTCTGAAAACATGTTTGCCCTTATATACAAGCTCTATTTCAGGCTTTTTGTGCTTAAAAACATGGTTTGTTTCACAGAGAACGCTGTATAACACATATGTCTATTTTCGACTCCATGGCCAAGTTGGTTAAGGCGTGCGACTGTTAATCGCAAGATCGTGAGTTCAACCCTCACTGGGGTCGATCCAAATATATACGTTATTTTTTTTTCCTTTCTTGCAATTTTCCTCCAAGTTCCGATTTACTGGCTGCACTTTGAGACTTCTGCCTGTAAAAAGTTAGGTCACACGATTACTGAGGGCTGCGAGGCTCTCAGAGGGAAATGTGGGCCGTACAAACGGGGGCCTCTGGCTCTAAACATTTACAGCCTATAGTATCCTTTTCTGATCAATGAATGATATACAGTACAACAAGGCTCAAATAGAGTTGTGTTTAGGGACAGACCCCCCTTACGTCGGCAGTATGGTACATACAACCATGGGGCCCATATGACAGCTATACCTTCCAGCTATGCCATCCCGTGTGTCCAACATGCTCGACTAGTTTCTTTTTTCTTGCAAGACTTGTTTATTCCAAGAGTCGGGTTGTCTATGCCCACAATCAGTAGTGTCTCCATTGTATTCCTCCTACCAGGAATGCCAATCGGGCCTGGTAATACACAACCCAACCCAACCTAGACACTCCATCTAGGCTGGCCCATAACAAGCCCCAGGGGCCAGCCGCAGCCAGCCTACAAAGACACGCCGGCTCTCGAGAATTTATTGCAGATAGAGGGCAGCCTGCCATACATTGACACTGCCTGTTGCTCCTTACAGCAGCTCAGCCCAATACGCCTGTCCCAGGTCAATGCCTTCCCTCACGTCATCAACGGCACGGCATTCCTAATTCGGCACTTCCGTCCACTCGGGGGTTCTCTCTCTCTGTTTTTCTCTCTCTCTGTTTTTCTCACTGTGAAAGAAAAAAACCCGCCACCACCACCACCAAACATCCATACATCAGGAATTGGGAAAATTTTTTCTGTCTCTGTTTTTTTCACTCACAGTGCGAGATTCGTATTTCTTTTTTCTCCCGCACAGAGATTGCTCGGTTTTCCAGAAGGTCTGGAGATTTGGGTAAAGAACAAAATTCGGCAGGCCTGCTTGCTCGGTGGGTTCTGCACAGTGGTGCATGCCAAAGGTTAGGATTAGTAAACTCTATTTATGGGTAAATCGCTACAAATTTATAGATTCATGTATCCAGCTTTTATTCTTGCTTATATATTAAGACTGCCTTTTGCGTTTCTCCTTTTGCCACTTTTCTGGTTCCCAACGAACACTACCGATAACCAATTTACAAAGATATATAGACAATCTATACTCAATTTTTACGAATCGTAACCGTCCCACTCATCAGCATCTCCCCGTTTGCAAAGTCTTTACTTTCAAGTTATATTATATTATATTATATTATATTCCATATCCTCAGCTCTAGAAGCCATTCTTTCTTCATAAAGAGTGTATTAGCAACAAATCCGTCTCGTGGTTTGTTCTACTGTTTCAACTTCACTATTTTTTGTATTGTGCAGATTCTAATTCAACAACACAGCAACAGTCACTAGGGCCATATCCAAATCTCAGATACTTTACCAATCATACACTGAGATATATACACATACACGTAGCACTACACACATCGTCTACAAATAAGCTCTCATCTGACAAAAGACATTAGTTTTTTATTTTTATTTTCCCCCAATATTATTCCTGGGCAGTAACATTTTTCTAGTTCAATACAACAAGCACAACTAGCCCATTCCCCATACAAAAAGTTCATTACGTTATATTTCATATTTAAAGTAAATGAACACAGTCTCTGATCCAAATTCAATCTCCAGAAAGAATACCCTATCATCAAAGGTCAAAAAGCTATTTGGTGGTAGCTCGAAAAATTCAGATGATACTACTAAAAAGAATAACATCAACAATAAAAGAACTTCAAATGCCTCCGAACGGAAAGATATAACACATGGCACCGCCACAAAGGACCCAGCAACATCCATAAGGAGTCCTACCCCGGCCTCGCCAGAGTTTTCTCACTCAAATGGGAAGTCTCCTGTATTCAACATCGGTGTAAGCGATGGAGAGCGCTCAAACTCATTCACCAATTCAAATTCGTCGGGATTCTCGCTCTCCAATAAGATGGATAACTCAAACAGCTCGAAAACTTCGTCAAGGTCTTCGTTGGCGTCGGTACACGCAGCAACAATCGACTCAGATACTATACCAGCCCCACCTGCTGCGGCTCCGTCACTGATCAGCAACAAGAAGATTATACCATCAATCTCTTCAAAACATTCAATTACCACTGGCGCCAACATCACTACCACTTCTTCGTCGACGAATCTAAAGAATGCGGCTGTCGAAAGCAATAAATCAACAACAAGAATGGCCTCGAATACTCTAAGACCAACTGAGTCTAACAATAGTATAATCACAAATAACACTGCATGTATGAGATTCGTGGTTTTCGAGAATGGCAGCCACGAGCACCATTTGAAAGCAGCAAAGAGACAAGAAAAATTAACCTCTATGTTGAAAAATATAGTCGGTGCACAGAAATCAAGAGGCGATGCTGTCTCTGCAGTGCCAGACATAATATCAGAGTCCAGACTTTCCAACATCATCGAAAACAAAAACAACATGGTTCCACCAACCTTGTTTTCTGGCCTGGTCAAGAGAATCGAAGATAATAAAAATAGTGCTAGTACCAACAGCATAAACAGTATTAGTAATTGTAATAATAGCAGCAGCACAAAAATTGTAACAGATAGCGATGACAAGAAATCGATACGGTCCAGCTCGAACACGTATGACTTAACCACTACTTCTTCAAACACATCTTCCACCAAGCCAAAGGAATGCGAACGTTTTGGCCAGAAGTATGGTCGGTGTGTCGAGGTAGCGGGAAGAGGTGCATTCGGCACTGTTAGAATCTGCCATAAGAAATCAACAGATAAAAAGGCCGGCGAAACTCTGTTCGCTGTCAAAGAATTTTCTAAGAAAAGCGGAGAGTCAGTAGATAGATTCACAAAAAGATTAACCGCTGAATTCTGCATATCGTCCTCTCTACATCATAATAATATTGTCGCAACTATTGATCTTCAGAAGGACTATAACGGTGATTACTTACAGGTTATGGAATACTGTCCAGGTGGTGATCTGTTCTCTTTGATTGTAGCCAATGGTAAATTAGGATACCTCGAGGCCGATTGTTTCTTTAAGCAGTTGATCAGAGGTGTTGTATACATGCATGATATGGGTGTTTCCCATAGGGATTTGAAACCCGAGAATATCCTATTCACTTCCGATGGTCAGTTAAAGATCTCGGATTTCGGAAACAGTGAGTGTTTTAAGATGGCATGGGAAAAGGATATCCACCTAAGTGGCGGCATTTGTGGTTCCTCTCCTTACATCGCACCAGAAGAATATGTACACGACGAGTTCGATGCAAGAGCAGTTGATATCTGGTCCTGTGGTATTATATATATGGCTATGAGAACCGGCCGTCAATTATGGAGCATTGCTAAAAAGGATGATCCATTCTATGCCAAGTATGCAAAGGACAGAAAGGAAAAAGGCGGGTTCGAACCAATCGAACAACTTAAGAGGGCAAGATGTCGGAACGTCATATACTCAATGCTAGATCCTGCCCCTCAAAGAAGAATCACTGGTAAGCAAATTTTGCATAGCGAGTGGGGTAGAGAGATCAAGTGTTGTAATGAGGCTCATCCAGTTAAAAAAGTTGAATCTGAAGCAGCACAACAACACAAATAATCGTTTCGCTTATCAATGCATTGAGTTAAGCCTATATTCATCTATTCATCGTCTTTCTCAAGTCCCACCTCCACAACTGTTTTTATTTCAATTCAGTTATTTTACTTAATGCTGTTTTAAGTTTGTATCATCTTTTTCTTTATTTATTATCATTATAAGTGCTAATTTTTTGCATTAGCCTTTATTTATTTATTTATTGTTGGGGGTATTAAATCGACACTTGAATTTTATCAAAAGATCTTTATTAATGAATTGATCTTTTTTACAATAGTTACAAATATATTTTTTTAAAATACGTTGGGATATTTAATCATGATTATGCAAGTTATCTACAGAATTCCACAACCTGGCTCACAATATTAAATCTCCTAAAATACTGAGGCTAAAGCTAATAGTATATTTCTGAATTCCAACACTTGGCAATTGACAATTACTGAGATCATTTATAGCCCAATGTACAGATTTCCAGAGTTCCCATCTGCTGCAGAAGGTCTTCAATCTTACCATCCAATACACCATTAGCATAGTCATCTCTTGATTGTTGATCCAGATATTGCTGGATCTGTGCAAGACGTGTGTAACCTTCGGTACAGAAACGTAGCTGAATCTTAACCAGAGCTTCAAAACTTGGGTCATAGTATGGAACCCTTAATGACACCAGCTGTGGAAGCTCTAACTTTAGTTGATTATTCAAATGGTCAAATATATCTTTGGCCATTTGTAATTCCTTTTCTGCTCTTGGAAGTTTTGCGGCATCTTTAGCTGGCTTATCAATCATTCTACGGACCTTCGCCTTAGCTGCATCATAGTCCTTCTTCTTGTGTTCTCTCTTCTTTATTGCCTCATCAATCTCTTTGAAATATGTTGAAAACTTTCCAATTGGATCCAAAACAGTTTCTCTGAATGGTCCATCCAACTGCTTTACAGTTTCTGAATCGAAATCCTGTACACATTGTAAGTAGTAGTTACCAACATTATACCCACCACCACTAATGAATTTAGAATCATCATATAAACTGGAAATAACTTCTGCAATTGTAACCTGCGATGCGGTAACTGCTCTCAAAGAATCCAGGTAGCCCTTTGCTTCAGTTTGTAACTCATCACCTGCTCTTTGTAGAACCCTGTAACGACGCTCCTCTAGAGAATATTCTTTGTCAACTGTCTTGTCAACGTTCTTAACAATAACACTGTTACCAGCTCTGTTAATTGCCTTTTTAAACCCTTGCCAACTCATATTTAGTACGTTTATTGGAGTATAATGCTATTCCCTTATTCTTTCGTATCTTTTCTGATGTAGTCTGTCTGAATTCGCTACGCCAACTGAACTGTAAACTCCTAATTCAATTTTATTTTTCTTATTTCCTTAAATATTTCCTCTTCACTTCATTCAGAAAAAATCGATATCTCCTAATTTTTCTTCAATTCCGATATTACGTGTGGTGTACTAACATTTTTAAAACACATCCTAAACCTGCATTACCCTTACAAATCTCATTCTACTAAATATCTAATGAACAACAAGATATCCAGAATACAGACGTATTCTTTGATAATATTCAACACTATGTACGAAGAGCTAGCCTTGATCTTACTTAGTCTTTGCTGGGCACCAAAGTATTATATATATAAATGGTAATACTACAGTCATAGTTCTTCCGATCAACCTATTAAGGTAGCTAAGCTACCTAACTAAAGTAATACTTTCAACCTCCACTATATCAAGTATAGTTGAAACACTGGTAGCAACATTAATTGTCAACAATTTGGTGGGCCGATATAAATAAAATATTAGGCTCGTAAGTATGTGTCTCACTATCTCCTGTAAAAGAGTTCGCTACGTATAAATAATATTTGTAATAAAGTTTTTCCTCATTATCACGTGTCAACAAAATATTTTTATACATTTTTAATTTTTCATATTATTTTATAATTGTTTGCGCTTACCGAACACAATATTAAAAGATATCATTTAAAAAAATATTTGTACAAGATATTAAAAGGTTTAGTAAAAACTACATATAATTCAATATACCATTATTATTCATATGCATAATTCCAAGCATAAAATATTTATATTTG
This sequence comes from Jamesozyma rosinii, assembly GCA_003708425.3. NCBI lineage: Eukaryota > Fungi > Ascomycota > Saccharomycetes > Saccharomycetales > Saccharomycetaceae > Jamesozyma > Jamesozyma rosinii. Next base: position 12,982 of record PPOD03000214.1, read on the forward strand.
TTAAATATAGTCCATCTTCTCCTTCTAATTTTTTGAAAATTTCTCTGCTGTCCTTGTGTGATTCTGGCAATTTGATATTCTTTCGTACAATTTTTAGATATCTAGTACTGAATATTTGATAGAATACAAACACACACCATTAATAATGTTTCAAACCTTTGCTTGTATAACTCTTGTAGATCTCTGTTCCCAGTAATGTCATATTGTCAGAACTATTCTGATTTGTTGATTATTGGATATACTGTTAAATAGAGTACATTATTTCTTATCATGTCTGAATTGGTAAGTAAGATAAATCAGTAAAGTTGAATTCCATATCATTGGCCGTAATTTGATAAGCTTGTTTATTTAGAGGTATTTTGCAAAGGATTTTTCAATTACCATTACATTATAAAGACAGGTTACGTGTTGAAACAAAGTTGTGATAGCAGAAAAAGAGGATTGTTAGCATATTGAGACAAATTTATATTGACTATTTTTTAATTGGACAGTTCAATATCATCTCTTTCATTTTGTATAAAAAGAAAATTCATATATAATATACATAATATGGTACATTGAGGATGGACCTTGGATTATTTATACGTTGTAAAAAGTATACTCATAGCCCGTCCTTTGTTATATTGGTCACCATGTCATTATTGTTCAGTATGCAAGTGTTGTCTAATTTAGACAATTATCAAATAAATATATTTATCCAAGTTACTCTTTCTTCGTCGTCGTGTATCCCTAATTCACTAGTTAGACAACATCGAGCAGCGTGTAATTGCATGACCATGACCTAGTATTGGAGCAGATCTTTCAACTACATATATGGTTAACCCGTTTGAGGGGAGCAAACCTTCTAAAGTTTCTCTTTGAAATGTAACGTGAGTGGTCCAGTGATTATCTTCAACCCAACAAGATTTGTATAGATTATCTTTGTATTCGTTTAACAGTAGAATCAGTGCTTTCATCTTGTGCATAATTTGGAATTATGGGTACCGACTAGCCTTATCTTTAGAGTATCCGTTGTTTTGGGCTGTAAAGTTCACAACATATTTGTAGAAGGTAGTCACACAGAACTGTGAAAGAATAAATAGAACTTAACCGTACAGGGGCAATGTTACTCATTTTTACCGCTATGGTCGGTCTTGTTTGAATGGTGGATTACTATGCAGGCAATTATGTGCCAAATCACTCCTAGAATCATGAGTCCAAACCCTATCTTTAGGCCTGTCGTCCATGGGGTGTCTTGATACCAGATAGAAAATAGAACATTATCTTTGGGTCTAGTAAAAACAGCACAGAGGATATATCTAAAGGCATGTGGTAATTGGACGCAGAATCTGTACAAGTGGCCAATGTTTATGAAGATACCAATAAGGATTAAGCACATGGAAAAATGTTTCAGTTGAGTTGCAGAGGCCATTTGATATTACTGTTCAGCTGGACGTTCATCCTTTGGAACATTGATGGACTTTGAATTATGAATAGATTGAAACATATTAGTATAATATGATTATTGAGAGTTCTCTACTTTCTTTAGAATATAAGGCGAGTCACTATATTCCAGAGTCGATAAACCGAGATTGGTGATTTTAAGTTTAGTTGAAATTTAGTAGAGAATATATAATACATTTATTTTACACAATATCATAATTTTCTTCTCAATTAATAACTTGTTCTTTTTTGGAATATATTTACAATTCACTCAGTCTTTTCTCCAAAATAAATATTCACTAGTAATATTTATTCTGTTCTTTGCAATGCATATTTTTATATAAGTTGTTAGTAGACTTATTCTAGTAACAAGTAAACACTTAGATTCAGAATCATAACAGAGACTTTTTTGTACAGCAAAAGATCACTAATTTTTTCTTAATTGAATTCATTATATATTTGAATCCCTATTTAACTTATTGGCTGTGTACAAGTGTGTTTGCGGTTACCACAAATATCATTGCCGTGTGTCCTAACATCAATTCGGTTTCGGTTTCAATTTTAGCTTTAAGAAAAAGACAAGTTGTTTGGCTATATATGTTCAACAAAACATAACAAATACAGAAACAGAGTTTCTGATATAACTATTCATTACAACCCTCCAGTGCACCAATCTTCAGACTTTTTGATACTCTGTATCAACCTCCTGCGTTACTTTTGCTTCTTTAAGAAATACCACAGAAATATCTGTTTCTATGCGTTCCTTTATTAAACCTGAGAGAAAATCAGATACATTTGATCGAAGAAGCAACATCAGCCTCCCATCTCCTAATGCCTTGCAACATGGCATTTATAAGAACAGAGCAGGTAGCAATGGAAACATAGAAAATCCAATGGGCTCAGATAATTATATACCACCATTGCAACGGAGAAGTGCCGATCATGACCCCGTAGAATTTACACCAGCCACACCATCCAGTTCGCATAACAGCAATGAATACACGGCACCATCAAAAAGCTCCCCTAGTTTTGAATCATTACATCGCCTAGTAAACAAAACCATGTTTACTTCGAAGCTATTCAAGAAAACCTCAAATAGTTCGTTAAACCAAGAACTACCTCCTGTAAAACATGTATTATCCACTTCACCAATAAAGACCAAAAAGAAGGGTTCAAAGGAGAGTTCTCCTACAATAAAAGGAACAGTAACCCATTCTTGGGGATCTACCCTTTCAAAAACTGAACCTCAAATAATCAAATTAAATGATTCCGTCTCTGAGAAAAAGCATACATCTCCCTCATTAGATCCACAATCTAGACATAGCCACAATGACATTATTGGAAGTGAAAATAAATTCCAGGTTTCAAACCAGTTCAACCTCCAAGAAGTTCCATTAGAGAGAAAGAACTATTCTCATGAGAATGATGGCTCATCTCCCACATTTACATTAGATCCAGCCTTTAAGATAGTAACAGTGAAAACAAATCTCGATTCAGAATTACAAAAACCAGCAGAATTTGACGAGAAGGAGAAACGCATTGATTCTGCAGAACTAATGCTTACAAATGACCCCGTTATTAATAGTTTCAACAAGAAGATTAGGAATAGAAAAGTTAGAATCCATTCAAGTAACGATCTTTTAAGTTTAAGAAGTGAAGATACACAGGATCAAGAAAACAGTATCCTATTGGAAGATATCTCCAAAGCTGGAACATTGAGATCAAAGCAGGCGATTATTGCTCAAGATAAAAGTATTGAAAATAATAATAGTGATTTTGAAAGCGAAAATAATTCAAACTCTAGAGAAGGAAGTTACGAGTCAGGCTCTGATTCAGATGATTCTAAATTCTCATTTGAGTACACAAAAATTAATGGTAGAACCTCTTCTGTGAAATACTATTCGAAGCCCCATGATAATGATATTAATGATAAGATATATATTGATGATTTATATGATGATGAGAATTTCGATGAAAATATGAATGATTATGGCGATATATCTGATCAATATGAAACCAATGAAGAAGAATTACATCAGGATTACACGTCTAGCACCGAAATGAAAATGGAAAAGCAGCACACGAATCTGAATGCTTCGAATAAGGATACTGTGGCAAAATACAGTGATCTGTTTGATCTTTCAGATGAATCTGATGATAACGAAGACTCCGATGAAATATCTATACAGAGTAGCAATAATAATATTCAAAACAATCCGCCTAAAATGGATAACACCAAAAAAGTAACGAAATATAATGATCTGTTCGATCTCTCTGACGAAGATGATGACAGTTTTGATGATTCAACTGGAATCGAAGAGACACATAAACCTAACAATTCCAATGCCGAAACTTTAAGTAGCAAGAAAGTAACAAATTATAATGACCTATTCGATTTATCAGACGATGAGGAAAGCGGAAGTCAAGAAGATGCTAATAATAATGTGCAAAATAATGACTTGTCGGACAAAATAGGGAACACCAACATAACAACTAATCCTAAGCTACCCTCCAGGACTAACATTATTGGTAATAAAAATCCAAAGAAAACCAAGCCAGTTCTTTTGAACACAAGAAGCAATTTAAAAAAGTACAACGATATATTTGATATATCTGATGATGAAGAAGAAGAAGATGAAGAGAATTCTGATGTACTTTTGCAGAATGATGACTATATACTTGAATCAGCTGTAGAGAAAGAAAGTAATACAAACTTTTTGAATATACAACCACAAATTCCAAGTGGTCCTATAACAAATCATTTGCCATCATCTATTGTTAATACTTCCGACAAAACAAAACTGAATTCATATAATGATATCAGTAATTATGAAATAGACAATAACAAACCTATACCTGGCTCAATAGCATATACAAAAAATGATAAGAGCTCTACTTTTGTATCGACCTCCTACTCAAAAGATAATGAAAATAATATTAATGTTACACCCAAACCAACAGATGCCCAGTTACTATCTGCATTTGTACCAGCTCTAGATCCTAATCATCATACAACAAACCATCTACCCCCTCCAGCAAGATCTCAAGCATTAAAGTATCACGATCTTAATTGTAATTTAGACTCAGAAATTCCAGATTTAATGAGCAATCTATATTTTATTGATGAAGCAGAAGAAGATGAATATAATAA
>PPOD03000214.1:23515-50354 GCA_003708425.3 Jamesozyma rosinii
TGTCCCAAAGTACGTTGTTTCCCCCCCATTATTTTATGCTGTTTCCAGCGAGTGCTGGCCCGCTCTCGCAGCTGAACAAAAGCTCTTTTTACTAACTAGCGTTGTATCCGTTTTTATTAGAATTTGGTGTTGCATTCACCTTCGGTGGGTTTATTTTCTTCCTTCTCGGAGTGATGACATTCTTCGACCGTGCACTACTGGCACTAGGTAACCTGCTCTTCCTTATAGGTGTTGTGCTGATTATCGGCTCCCAAAAGACCATGATATTCTTCACAAGACCAACAAAGAGACGTGGGTCCATCTTCTTCATATTCGGCATCTGCCTGATCCTCATGAGGTGGACGCTCATTGGCTTTATTATCGAGTCCCTGGGCATAGTCGGGCTGTTTGGTGATTTCTTCGGTGTCATCGTGCAGTTCCTAAGGTCGATGCCCATCATCGGCCCAATACTGTCACACCCGGTAATCGCTCCAGTTGTTGACAAACTGGCAGGTGTCAGAGTCCTACCGGTGTAACTGCATCTTTTGTGTCTTATATATATGTATAGAGAGAGTATGTTAATTTATAGATTATTATATTTACATCGGTTTTCTTCTGTCAATCACGCTCCAAGGGTCTCAGCAAACTGCAATACAGTCTGATCGTTACCATACTGGCCAACCACTTGGACCCCACAGGGCACACCCTGGCCCATAGGCACAGATATACTCGGCAATCCTGCTAGCGACATCGGTATGGTGAAGATATCGTTGACATACTCTGTCGTCGGGTCTTTGTCCCTCTTGTCTTTATTCGTCACCTCATTGATCGACGGCGGAAAGTTCATATTCGTCGGCGACAGTATCAGGTCAATAGTGCCCTCATGGCCAGTGGCGGACTCCTTCTTGTTCTTGGTAAGGACGTTTGGGAACCTGAAAATCGTGTCAAACTCATTGATCAACTGCACTCTCAGTTCTTGCGCCTTGATGAAATTATTGTGGTACGCCTCCGAGGACAGATTGTAATTGCCCAGAATGATTCTATTCTTGACCTCTTGTCCAAATGCTGCCCTAGTCGTGTTGTAAAACCTGTTATCCTGAACATCGGCCTGCGTCGAATCCCTATGGCCATATCTGATTCCATCGTACCTCGACAGGTTTGAAGCAGCCTCCGCAGGGGCAAGCGTATAATATATCGGCAATGAGTGCTTCACAGAGGGTATGGAGACTGGGAATATCCGGTGGCCCTTCTGCATCAATGTTTCAATCAGCTGCAAGAACCGTTCCTGAATACCATCGGACACATTGTCCTGGATAAACTCCATGGGGAGTCCAATATTTAGTTTACCCTCATTTCCGATATTACTGCTTTCCTTTAGGCTGTCTGCAATCTCCTGCCTTAATGCCTTCGACAGCGAGGTAGGGTCCCTTGAATCGTGCTTGTCCAACACATCAAATACCCGTTCAATGGTTCCAATATCTTTACTCAGGATTCCAACAGTATCCAGTGACTGAGCAAACGCCACAACACCAAATCTGGATATCCGTCCATAGGAAGGCTTGAACCCGTATATTGAGCTGAATGCACTAGGCAGTCTGACAGACCCGCCTGTGTCTGTTCCCAGGGCAAAATCAGCAGCTCCAGTAGCCACTGCAGCGGCAGATCCCGACGAGGACCCGCCAATAACCATCGGATTGTCTGTATCTTTCGAAAGAGGGTTGATCACAGGCCCATTGTAACTGTGAATACCAAATGAGCCCATACCGAACTCGTCCATGTTAGTCTTCCCGATCACCGTGTTACCGGCATGTTCCAGCAGGTTCACCACAGTCGCGTTGTATGGCGGATTGAAACCGTCCAACAGCTGTGAGGAGCAAGTTGTCGGGAACTGTTTGGTCACGATATTGTCCTTTATAGCCGATGTGGTGTCCGACAGTGGCTTGCTTTTACTGTTTGCATCTGCAACTGGCACGTCTTTGAGATAACTGGTGAACAGGTTGTACCGCTTCTGCAGCGCCGGCAGTCTTTCAATCGTGGCTTTCAAATATGACATACTGAATGAATACAGCACCGCGTTTGATACTGTCCCTTAGGGTGTAGTAAATCACTGCTGTGTGTTGCACAGGGTTCTTAGATATTGCTGTGAAAAAAGAGCTCTTAGAGATAAAGCAGCTCCCGCACAAACACCTCATGATAAGAAAAAAGTGGCAGCACTCCACAGAGAGGCAATGGCTGGTTCCATGGATGTGGTTCTAATGCTAGTGTAGATGCTTATCACCATTGAACCATGGAATAGTGCATTTCTAACCTTATAAGGGCCTCTGGATGTGTGCTATCCGGGTAATAACTCTTTTTTCGGTGGAGCCGTTTTATTAACTGGTGGAACTAGGTGTTGCACTTAAAGCAAGAAGCAAGCTGGTGTCATTGGGGGATATCACAACAGGCAGGTATACAATTTGGCAATGCAAGGGTCAGAGGTTATTGAGTTGGAGGAGAACGAGACAGTCAGTTATGAGACGTTGCTCTCTGGGGAGAAACCGAGTGCGGTTGAGCAGGTCTTTGAATCGCAGCCGCAGCTGACGGGAAACAGTGCGGGTGGCTTCCTCGGTGGTACTAGAAGTGTGAATGGTGATTCGGAGGGGGGCGTTGTTGTTGAGCATATATCGGGGGTGCAGGAAGGCATGGAAAGTTTGAAATCCAACGGAGGGGAGAAATTCATTGCGATGATGGAGCAGGTAGCGCTGCAAGATAACGAGAACATAAAAGCATTGGAGACTCTGGATACACAAATACGAAGAAGGGATGGAGAGTTTACCCGTGATATCCCGAGGGCTCGCACTCGTGCACATGCACAGGACTCACTGGAGACGGAGGGCGACACTGTGACGTTGCCCAGCAAGATCCAGTTGTCGTATGCTGATTTGCAGCGCCTGCTGTCATTGGAGAGTGCTGTGTCCAAGATTGAGGACAAACTAGGGATTTCTGAAATAGAAGATGGTTCTAATAGCGGCAAGAGCATGGTCTGCCAGATCAACGAACTCTACAGGCATTTACAATTCTTGAATGAGGGGAACGAGAAGGAGAAGCTTGACCAGTTCCACGAACATCTGACCGAGATAAATAACGATTTTGAAAAGATGCTGATAAGTCAAAATGATGTTGCCACTGGAACCGAGTCCAGCAAAGTTGACGAGCTGTATGAGATGTACCGAGGTCTAGGCAAGTTCGACAAGCATGTGCCGGGGCTGGTCGCGAAGATGAAGGAGATCAACGAGATGAACACTAATGTTGCTGAGAGTCTTGGTGTTACCAGGGGGATCGACTACAAAGTAGAGGACCTGAAGCGGAGTTTCAACGACTGGTCCGAGGTGCTCGATAAGGTCGAGCGCAAGGTCGAGTCCCAGAACGAGATGATCCAGCAGAACATGGCACAAATACATGAAAGGATAGCCGAATTAGAGTTAAGTAGGTCTATATAAAAGGAATACATACAATAAGGAGGGGGATATAAAAATACATTATAGTTTGGGGTGGATCAGTCGTTGTTGTTATTCTTCTTCTTCTTTCTGCCAAAGAGACCTCTCTTCTTCTTCTTCTTCCCGTCGTCGTTGTTGACCACTGGTGCTTGGTACACACCCTGTTCGGAGGCGTACATGTTTGACTGGCCCTGCTGGCCGTTGGCCATGGAGTTGTCGTACGGGTTGCCGTCGTTGAACATTGCGAGCGGGTAGTCTGGTCTTGGCTTGAACCCGAACTGAGGGGTCTCCAGCTGTTGTGCCCAGTATGGATCACCGGAGACCGCGTACTCGAAACTTCTCACGGTGTCCAGAGGTCTCTCATCTCTTGCCCTGGTTGGGTTTGAGATGTCGGCCTGGTTGATGGGCTGCCCAAACACGTCACGCAGGATGTTACCGCCCTCCGTGGAGAAGTACGACTGTCTGTTCATGTTGTCGTGGAATGTGTCGGCAGCCTGCTCGAAGGGCTGGGCTTCCTGGACAGCGTCCAGGATGGGATCATTGACTGACGCGGTACGCACCTTCAGTCTGGCTGCATCCTCCTTTGACACCTCCACCTTCGAGTGGCGCTTCTCGTCCTGGTTGCCACTGTGATTACTCAAATTTGACTTCTTCCTAAAATGCATCATCTTTGCTGGTTTATCTACTGCTGCACTACCGAGTCCTGGTTCCCCCTCCAACAGAGAACCCCCATCCATGCTCCTACAGCTATAAATAACAACCTGATCGCATAATCAAAAAACTGCCATTCACAATTTTTTCGGATGTTGATTTTTCACCAAAAAAGAAATAAAAATGCTTCGTCGGACGTGATACAAACCCTAAGGGTTTGGGCCCCAGAAGTTAGGGTTTGTGAATTGCGGTAGGGCTTCTTATCGAGATGTCCGATTTCCCGCAAAAGGAAGAAAATGACTCGTTTGAGCAAAAGGGGCCCGGTATATAAAGGATGGGCTGCGATAAGAGCTGGATGTGTTTCTGTTTCTTGTTTCCTGGCGCGGCAACACACCCAGCACACCCAACAAAACGTTACTGATACTTGTGCTATGATTATCGACAAGAAAACTCTGCTACTCTCGGGCCTGAGCTGTCTCAGCCTGGCCAATGCCTTCTCCTTCCAGCACCCGTTCGCCTTTGACGGCTCGAACAAGGACTCCCAGCAGGTGAAGTCCCTGCTGGACCAGGTCAACGAGGCCCTGGGATTCGACAAATCCCATGGCATGGACAACATCCCAGAAGACCTCAAGGCGGTATGGAACGAATTGCCTCTGCACTTCCCTAAACAGTTCAAGGACCTCCAGTTCACCACGAAGCCAAAGTTCCATTTGGCCGGCGACGAGTCCTTCAAAGCCAAGAAGAACTTCAATTGGGACTTCACAGTCAAGGATGAGTCCCTCGAGGACTACCAACTGCGTGTCAACAAGATCGCAGACCCCAAACTGCTAGGTGTAGACCCTAATGTGAAACAGTACACAGGTTACCTCGACGTAGACGTCGAAGACCACAATGAAAGCGACAAGAAACATTTCTTCTACTGGTTCTTCGAAAGTAGAAACGACCCGGCAAACGACCCGGTCATCCTATGGCTCAATGGTGGCCCTGGCTGCTCCTCAATGACCGGCCTGTTCTTCGAACTCGGCCCATCCTCGATTGGCCAGAAGATCAAGCCAATCTACAACGACTTCTCATGGAACGCAAACGCCTCTGTCATCTTCCTAGACCAGCCGGTCAACGTCGGTTTCTCATACTCCGAGTCAAAGAAGGGTGTCTCAAACACAGTCGCCGCAGGCAAGGATGTCTACGCCTTCCTACAACTGTTCTTCCAACAATTCCCAGAATACACAGAGAACAACCAAGGTTTCCATATCGCAGGTGAATCTTATGCCGGACACTATATCCCAGTGTTCGCCTCAGAAATACTATCCCACCCAGAAGAAGAGCGTAACTTCAACCTGACCTCAGTCATGATCGGTAATGGTCTAACTGACCCATTGACCCAGTACAACTACTACGAGCCAATGGCATGCGGTAAAGGTGGAGAACCAGCCGTGCTAGGAGAAGAAGAATGTCAGGCAATGGACGACTCCCTAGACCGTTGTCTAAGCTTGATCGACTCCTGCTACAACACCGAATCAGTCTGGGCATGTGTACCAGCAGCAATCTACTGTAACAACGCTCAATTAGGTCCTTACCAACAAACAGGCAAGAATGTATACGACATCAGAAAGGAATGCGAGGGACAATTATGCTACGCAGACATGGAATACATCGACACATACCTAAACCTGGACTACGTTCAAGAAGCCATCGGTGCAGAAGTCAGCCATTTCGAATCATGTAACTTCGACATCAACAGAAACTTCTTATTCAACGGAGACTGGATGAAGCCATACCACAGGGCCGTCTCTGATCTGCTCGACAAGGGCCTACCAATGCTGATTTACGCCGGTGACAAGGATTTCATCTGCAACTGGCTAGGTAACAGAGCATGGACAGACGTCCTGCCATGGAAACAAAGCGAAGGCTTCTCCAACGCCCCAATCAGAAACTGGACCGTCTCCACTGGCGACATCGCTGGTGAAGTCAAGAGTTACGACAACCTAACCTACCTAAGAGTCTTCAATGGTGGCCATATGGTCCCTTACGATGTCCCAGAAAACTCTCTGGAAATGATCAACCAATGGATCCAGAACGAATTCAGTTTATAAGAAATTAATATGCAGATTGACCACCACCATGGTCAAGAAACAATTACGTACTCAAATTAAATAATTAAAGCACTTTCTTTTTACACTTGCAAATGAGGATCATTGAGCTTTCCTTTATAAGAACCCGACATCTTTACACAAAACATAATATAAAACATCCATTCTTGAAGATCCACAAACCTACCACAGTAACCACAACCCTTAACGCACTTGCTAATACATAAATAGACCCCTCCTCGTCCTCCGCCTCTCTTGCTCATCACAGGCCTCCCCTGTTGTAAGCCTCTTATTTTCAACAAATCTTTTTCGAAAAATCGCGTATACGAAATAAACAACCTTGAGTAAGCTGCTCAGTTCAAAAAACACAAATGAACAGAAAACTTCATTACAAGCCACATAACCGCTACAAACCCCACTCAACCCCGCCAAACCACACACAAATGTCCACTACAACTAACGAAAAAGACCAGGCAACCAAGCCAGAAAAGCCAATCGAACTGCCACAGATAGAAAGAGTGAGAAGCAGAATCCCAATCCTACTACAATGCATTGCTATTGCCTTAGCTTGTGTTGCCGCAGTAGAATATTTCAAATACTCAACCAGAATCCACTACGATTGGTTCCACTGCACCGCAGTTAAAGAGGCCATCCCAAACCACGAATCCTCCTCCGTCGTCAAAATGTGGGCTCGTGGTGGGCCAAGCTGTGATAAAAGAGGTGAATTCAAGACCATAGTCAAGAGAATAACAAGAGACTACGAACCAAACGACGAACGTGTCCAGTTCTGTATTATCGAGAACACTGATATCCATCCAGTTCACTACCCAATCGGAGAAGATAAGGGCGAGCCAGGCTATTATGCCTATGTTGGCTACAAATCTGACTCAGATTTGATCGAGGATTTATGTACGGGGGCAACTATTTACAATATGTAGAATCGTTTATCAATTGATACAAAATACATAAATATACACATATACATGCACAAACACACACATAGACATGCAATAAAATCAGAATAACATACCTCATCACAACACAATCCACCTTATAATACATTGACTATCATGTCTATGTAAGACTGCCATGGGGCCTCTCAATTTGTAATCGATGTGCCAGCTGCAGGTGTACCAGGTAGAGGGGTATTAACAGCAGGCGTGCCAGGTGCTGGTGTGCTAGGTACAGGAGTATTGGCAAGAGACGCATTGACTGAAGAATCCACAATCTGATTGCTACTTCCATTAACAACTTGGTTTCTTAAATGATACATTGGACATGACTTGTTTGTCTTGATATGCCCCACTTGACCACATGTAGCACACCGTCTCGATGTGTTTTTACCAGTTCCACTCCCGTCCAACGATGTTGGCTTTTGTACTTTCTTCTTTGAACTTTGACGAGCTGCTCTTCTTTGCTGCGATTTTTCCAAGGAAGCTAACTCATTTTGAAGTAGTTTCTTTTGCATCTCAATATCCTCAACATTTTCAATGTTTGGAGTCTCTTCTTCAAGCAGCTTATTGACGTCCAAATTAGCCTTTTTCCTAATTTCTTTGCCCTTCAAGTACCCCTTAATAACTCTTGGATCTCTAATCACAATGGTTTGTCTTTGGATAATCCCATTCTGATCTCTTTTCTTACGAATAATCTTTAACACCTTATTATCATCTCTTTTAGTGCGAACATTCCTATTTGTTGAATTAATAACATCAGGGTCCTCGATCTCTTCAAATGGATTTGTAACACTAAGACTCTTGGCATGTGTATACCAGGTCTTGCTGATTTCCTCATCATATGCTTTTTGCTGTTGGACCACGTTATAACTATGACCCCCATTACCAGAATTCTGCTGTTTCTTACTTGTAGACGTGCTACTATCTTGCCCAGAATCCTGTTGGTTGTTTCCTGATTTGATGAAACCACCCTTCATAGAGGTCTTCAAAAATGAAAAACCCTCACCACAACCTGTTGGATCACCTGCACCATGTATCTGAATCATCGCACGCATTTGTGTTGCATTGATGAAATTTTTAGTAGAATTCCATGGCAATAGATTTTCTTCTAGTTTAACCAACTTTTCATCAAAATTATAATTTACATTATCTTCCCAGAATTGCATACCAAAATTCATCGATTCGACCTCACTTACTTGCTCAGGCGATATTAGTTTCTTCGTGCTCTCATTATCCAACAATGGCTCTCCATCCTTCAATTTCCACAGACCCTTATCAGGTCCGTCTCTCTGGTACTTCATAAATTCCTTGACTTTCTGTCTATTCTGCCCATAATCTTGATCCGGGAAATGCCTTGTAATCGGCTCAATAGATATAGCCCTGGACGGTGTTCTATTCAATATTCTATAAACAATCATTCTTAGTCTGGTTGTTCTCATTGATGTGACCTTTCTTGAATTTGGTCCAGGAATCTCTTCTACTGGGAACGTTTGCCCGACAGTGAAAAGATGATTGATATTTCTTAGATAGAATTTATTACTGATTCCATGACTGGTACTTCTAACAAGTAAGAAATCCGTTCCAGAAACATCATGCTTGAATACAGGGGCACGAACCATATTGTTATAAAGTGTAGGAACAATGTGACCAGGCTCGACAAACCCGAAATTCCAGAATGGGGATTTATCCTGAACACCAAGGACATGTGTTTCACCCACTGGCAACTTGGGTCTTAATGTGTCTTGATCTGAAACTTTTCTATAATAATTAATTAGCTTGTTAGACATACCGAATTTAGAAAGTGCCAAAGGAGACTGTTCTGAATATTCCATCAGATATATTGGTGCAGTATCACCTATAGTTAAATCTTGTGACGTAGCAAACAGCTCTTTAATATCTTTGCCTTTATCACGCTTACGCTTTCTATTTTTCAATTTGCTAAATGTAATGTTAGCAGTTGAATGCAAATGTCCTCCAAACTTAGGCCTATGAAAATATCTTAATTGATTTCTTGGGATATTGACCTTGTAAAATGGCGTTTGTAGTTTAATTGCAGGTTGTGAATGCTCTATGTTTAAGTTAGAGATAGTAGCTCTGATTTTTGGTTGATGTGCCCTTTTTAAGATATTATACGATTCATCATTGGACATATTGAATTTTTGCAACAATTTCTTTTCATTGGTAGGAACTGAGATTGATGAACGAGAAGACGACGAGTTAGGTCTGTTCTCACCTCTGGATGAAGCATCCGTTGCCTTAGATGACAATAATAGGAGCAATTTTTCATCATTCATATCTAGTTCGGCAAACTTTGATTCATTTAATTTTGCGTTGACAAGATCGTCCTCATTCCAATAATAGTTGTACCTATTGTTTTCAAGTTTATTCGAAAGTAACATGTTTTCCGGCGTAGCACTAGCATCCTTCTCGGATGACGGCGAGTCTGATTCACCATCAATTATTTTTTCTTGATCCCAATCATCAGTAGCGATCAGTAGATCCTCTGATATTTCATAATGCCTGTCGTTACTCTTTTTAGTTTCTTTGACCTCGTCAGGATAAATTTCATTTAATGATAATGTAATTATCCCACGCCTTTTACCACCACTAATATTATTGGTACTCTTGAAGTGCTTTTTCTGATCTGCTTGGACTTGCAATCTTAAATTTAAAGGGAACAATGGACTCGTCTTTCTATTATTCAACAAATCTCTATGCCATTGATAATTACTTGTTCTACGGTAAATTGGTTTATTCCACTTCAAGATTTTACCTTTCTTGAAATCAGGATAATAATATTTCAGCGAGATTTGATCCCGTCTAGCCTTTTCTTTCTGTTCTGCAATCTCAATTAACTTTTTTTGTTGTTGCTGTTTCTTCAGTTCCATCTGCTGCTGTTTCTGAAAAGCTGATTTTTCTAACTGATTCTTTCCTAATAATTGTTCTTGGTCAGTTTCTAGTTCATTAAAGCTACCATTCTGATAATTATTGCCAGCCCCTTCAACCAATGAGGTCTGCTGACCTGGCGTTGCAAGATATCCTGGTAATGGTTTTTGATTGTTATCATACATCTGCATCCCACCTAACATTGAGGAATTTTCCATAAACACCATGTTTTCGTTATCCATTCCCATAAATAATGCATTGTTTCCATCCTGAAACTCGTCCTGCGGCATGCCGTTATTGCCTATTAGCTGGGCTCCATTTGGTGCCATCACGTCCATAAAATTATCTAGTGATTGTGAAGCTCTTGTAAATGGGTCATTAAGTAGGTCCCTATTCATATCATCTAAATTCCTGTCACCGTTAGCAAATGCTGTACCATCTACACCGATATCTTTCATCATAGAACTATTAGCTATACTATTACTCTTATCATTGTCGCCATTCTCAGCTGGTTCTTCTACAGGCAGATCCTCTTCATCAGCCAATTCATCTTCATCCTCAAAATCAACAGCATCTGGCAAATGATGCGTTGCACCATCGTCATTCTCTGCACCAATATAACTGCCAATCTCTAGTGAGCCAAAATCTCCTCCAAAGATGGCGTCATATGCATCATCTTCATTACTGAGATCCGATTTCTTGGATGCACGCTCTTTTGAGCCACCTTTCTTTGATTTTTGTTTCTTGCCTTTAGGTGATGCATTGTGTGTATTACTCATTGCAATAGGTATAGTTGGAAGACACTGTAAACTCAATTAGGAAAACGATGGCCACTTAATCTTCTCAATTATGACTTGCTATTTATATACAGAATTTCCCTCTTGAGGCAATATACTGAGCTTGTTGTCTCTGGTGTAGTTTTGAAGTCTGTAGTTATTTACGCATGAATATTTCTTTAATTAAGCACTTTTCGATTTTGATATTCAAGATTATGTGTGTCGTATAAAATGATTTTATCTTGGAATCCAAACATTATAATGATACAAGCTGTTTGGGTGATATTACATGCTATATAGTTGGTAATTACTCTAATATACTGCTGGGATGTTTGCAAATACTATGTAATATACTTTCTGTGCATGGACACGGGTGGAGGACACTAGAAGCATAAATCTTACTAGTGGCTGGTAGGTTCTTGCTACTGAATTGAAATTGTCAATATGTATTGTAGTAGAGCTGGCGTTAATCACCTTAATATTGCTACCATATACTTGTGTAGCCCCATGAACAACATAGATTTTACCACGACAACACCTTTCTGTTACTATTAGCTAATCCATGATCCATCTTCGCTGGGCTTCGAGATCTACAACATCGCAAAACACTTATATGGAAAACCAACCAATAACACGCTCAAATATCAAAGAGCATCAATACCCCCACCCCCAATATCAATCCTTTATGACTGAGTCAAAAGTATAAATTCCTTCTAATATTTCTCGACCCAAATAATCAACTGTGCATCACTAAATGTTGGGACGAAATCATTCACAGTTGATACATCGCAAAAAAGGTATCAACATTTGTCACCAATTGAATCTACTTTAAAATTATCAAATAGTATTCAAGGTAATTCAGCGAATATTTGCTTTAAATTTGCTAAATTTCTTGCTTAGCTGATGCATTCCAGACAGTCTATCATTTAAACTGATTTCTGATCCCTTTCCTTGGTCGTCATCAACAGAGTAACTCAATAAGCTACCCGTATTCAGAGTGTTAGTGCTATTGGAAGGAACAATCTGCTCATATTGGTCCTTTAAAAACTTATCTGTACTAACCATTGTGGGATCAAACGATTCATCAAGGGTCTTAATTAATCCTGCCGAGTCGTTACCAAAAGGGATAAATATCTTTGTTGATTTAGCCATTTCGGTCATTTCCTCATTACAACCACTGGTTATAATCTGATTAAAGACGTCCTGTTTTTGGCTTACACTGTCTTCATCTAGATATATTAATGAACAACCATTGTACAAACAAAATGATCTTAATGACTGCTGCACGAAGTCAATGTGGAATGAATTCCAAAGGGAAAAATTCCTTTGCAAATTATAAATTTGTTCGGAATTTATGCATACGATAGTGATATCACTGTCATTAACATCCACATGCACTTGCTTGATCTGCTGAATATGAGTTTGTAGATACCGTAGCCACGTCACTTGCGTTTGGATAGCCCAATCTAGGATAATGCACCACTTTTTCTTAGTAACAGTGTTCTCATTCTTTAGAAGTGGTGCTAGGATATGTATTGTGTAATTATCGATTGTAGACACCGTTGAGTAAACACCGATATCAAAATTAAATGGTCTAGTAGTTGAAGTCACGACTGGAGAATAGCTTTCAATATGGTTAAACTCAAGTAGACGTGTCTGATCAGATGCTGCCGCTGCTGATAATCCCGGAACATATGCCATAACGAATTGCTTTATCGTCTCGGCGTATGGCGAGCAGAGTACTAAAGATATGTTCACTTTATACTCATCCTTGGCAGAGGTTTGCTGGTCGAATAAGCCCTTCCATAGATTTCCACTTTCCTCAACAACCATTTATGAATCGCACGAGACCTATTTCCGTTCCTGGTTGGGTTCGAACTTTCCATTCCTTTATTTGTTTTGATCTGTCAATTTATTCATTTTCTTGTTAGGAATGTGTTTTTATTCAAAGGTGCCGCTGGCTTTGAACCACGTACAGACAACAAAGAATCTCCACATAAGACACGAACTTACAAAATAACGCATATATTGTCCATAGATTTATTTCTATAAATGTATGTGTGTATGTATATGCATAATTATATACTATGTAATTTTTACCAACCGAGAGAGAACAAAAAGAAAGAGATTATCGCACCTAGATGATGATGCTCAATAATCACCTGGGTTATACAGACCCACATCAACTTCGGACTTCATGTCTGTTGAATTCTTTCTATTATTCAAAGCACGAACCCTTGCTAGTTCTTGCAGATAGCCATCTTCAACACCGGTAACGTAAGTACCTGTGAAGACACCAACTTCGAACTTGTCAATAGAGTCTGTCTTACAACAATCGATTAAATCTTCTAATGTTTGGTAGATTACCTTGTCACAGCCTAGCGCTTCCGCAACCTCCTCTTCAGTTTTATTATAGGCGATCAAGTTTTTGTTGTCGGTTAAATCTATACCATAAATGTGATTGTAACGAATTGCTGGGGCAGCAGAGGCAAAATAGACCTTTGATGCTCCAGACTCTCTCGCCATATTTACAATTTCCTTCGACGTTGTACCTCTGACGATAGAATCATCAACAATAAGGACGTTCTTTCCTCTGAACTCGGATTCCATTGGATTCAGCTTTCTTCTTACTGAGGACACACGCTCCTTTTGATCTGGCATAATGAAAGTTCTGCCAACATATCTGTTTTTAACAAACCCTTCACTGTAAGGTTTATTTAGAGTGCTTGCAACCTCCAGAGCATTAGTTCTTGCTGTGTCTGGCACAGACATCACGACATCTATACTATCGTGTAGCTCCTTATCCTTCATTATATTTTCAGCTAGTTTGACACCCATTCTCACTCTTGTCTGGTAAACAGATATACCATCCAAGACACTGTCAGGTCTTGCAAAGTAAACATATTCAAAAAGATCCGGTCTGTAAGAATTCATAGGAACCACCTGCTTAAATTCTGGCTTGTTGTCCCCTGAACAGTCCTTTGGAATGATGACTGCCTCACCGGGCTTCATATCTCTGATATTAGTGAAATTATGTGCCTTCAGGACAACACTCTCTGATGCTAGCATATAGTCGAGAGTACCATCCTTATGGATTCTTTCACCATACAATAGTGGTCTGATACCGTTTGGATCTCTAAAACCGAACAGAGCAAAACCGGCTAGCATACCAACACAGGCATAACCACCACGACAGAGACGGTACACACCCTCTAGGGCACGGAACACATCTTCGTTGTTAACTCTGTACTTGTTGTGTTTTTCTAATTCAGCAGCGAATATGTTTAGTAGCAATTCGGAATCACTGTCGGTGTTAATATGCCTATGAACATCCTCATCCATATATCTCTTTAACGACACAGTGTTGACCAGATTACCGTTATGTGCCAAATTTATACCGTATGGACTGTTAACGTAGAATGGTTGTGCCTCGGAGTTGGTAGACGAGCCCGCAGTTGGATAACGGATATGCCCAATACCCATGGACCCTGCCAACCCTGCGATACGCTGTTGAGAAAATACATCACGAGCAAGACCATTACCTTTACATTGGAATATCCTACCACGATCACCACAGGTGGCTATACCAGCTGCGTCTTGGCCCCTATGTTGAAGGTAGATGCAACCGTCACATAACTCCGGTGCTACTTGAGCTTCCTGATCCTGAAGTACAATACCAATAATACCACACATCTCTAACTATCCGTGTATGTGCGTATAATGCTTTATATCCTTGTAAAAACCTATCTTTAGAAAAAACTTTGGGTACCTAAACAACCAATAATATTCTAAAACCAAAATAAATTCGCCACCCTATATATAGATGGACCCGCTGAACAAACAAAATCTAATGCAGAACAACTTTTCCTATTGTAGTGCTGTGCAAAAAGAAGTTAAAACTAGCAGAATCTATCTAGTGAAAAATCCACAAACAGAAAATTCATAATACTACTAGCAATTAATATTGAAAAATTTATCAATCCTTTATTAAATCATTTAGGGAAACTATCAAAAAATAATCATTATTTTCTCTCGAACAGAGTCAAACAAAACACGGAGCGCTCTTGGCTGATTTTCCGGGCCGCGGGGGTATTACCCTGATTATGAACAGATATACGTGTTAGATATTGTATTGCGTAATATTGTGTGTATGTAGTTGGATGACAGGGCTGTGTTCACTTGAGTAGTTGTTTTTCATGCTCCAGTTCCTGCTTGTCATGCTCTAGTTGCTCTTCGATGAACTCCAGATTCTCCTGGATGTTCCACAGATCCTTGTACAGCGAGTCGTCCTTGGCGAGTAATTCTGCATGGGTGCCTTCTTCTCTCACTTTACCGTCGTCAAGCACAATGATCTTGTCTGCATCCGCGATGGTTCTCAACCTGTGTGCAATGTAGACACTTGTCCTAGTCCCGCTCTTGAAATTTTGTCTGATAGTCTTCAGCAAGGATTGCTCGGTGTGGGTATCCAATGCACTGGTGGCCTCATCGAAGAACATGATGTCTGAGTTCTTCAACAGCACACGGGCAATGGCCAGTCTTTGCTTTTCACCACCACTGATCATCAGCCCTCTTTCCCCGACGATAGTTTGAAATCCCTGCGGCATCTTCTTGATTAATGGCATTAATTGTGCCTTTCTAATAACGGTATCAATCTCTTCGTCTGTAGCATCAATACGGCCAAATCTAACGTTTTCCCATATTGTGTCGTTGAACAATGGTGTATCTTGAGGAACGACACCAATCAACTTTCTCAAAGAATCCAGATCAATCTCCTTGATGTCGATACCGTTGATTAATATCCTACCTTCTTCTGGATCATAAAATCTGAACACTAGCTTTAGGATAGTAGACTTACCACTACCGGAGGGCCCCACTACTGCGGTCTTAAGACCTGCAGGAATGGTGAAGCTTGCGTTTTGCAGAATCTTTCTGTCTGGATGATATCCGAATGTAACGTTTTCAAAGGTAATCTCAAATGGGATGTGCTCTCCATCCAGGGAAAGACTCTTGTTATTCATTAGAACTGGATCCTTGCAATTCTGAATCTTAATTTCATTCTTTCTTAGTTGGAATAACGATTCCATATCGATCAGGGACTGCTTTAGCTCACGATAGACACTTCCCAGGAAGTTCAATGGGACTGATAACTGGAAAACCAACTGGTTGATCAAAACCAAGTCACCAACAGTTAAATCTCCGCCAATAACACCGGTGCATCCCATGTACATCATGGCTGTCAATGCACTTGTGAAGATCAGACTTTGACCCGAATTCAAGAATGCCAACGATTGCGATACCTTGACTTGCGAGTCCCTGTATCTGATCAAAGAATTGTTATATTTTGTTGCAAGGTAGTTTTCGTTGTTGAAGTACTTTACAGCTTCAAAGTTAATCAACGAGTCTAATGCCACAGAGGCACCTTGGTTGTCTGCCTTGTTTGCATCACGTCTAAACTGCGTTCTCCATGCTGTCGTCCGGATCGTGAAGATCGAATATAATAACATTGTAGTGAAAGTAATTCCAGCAAAAGAAGCACCGAATTGGTAGGTTAATATCCCACACACAACAGAAATTTCAAATGTGATTGGCAGGATGTGGAACACCATAGCGCTCAAAACATAGGATATGCCCTTTGTACCACGATCCATGGCTCTGGTCAACCCCCCCGTCTGCCTGCTTAAGTGCCAACCCAAGTCTAGTTTCATGAGATGTCTAAACGTGTCCAACGAGACTGTTCTAATCGCGTTTTGCGCAACTCTAGCAAACACTGCATTTCTCACTTCACCAAACAGAACTGCACCAAACCGGGCAACACCATAAGATAGAATCGTCAAACCAATTGCTGCTGGTAGTGCCACTGTAGGATCGCTCCATTCGACATTCATAGAATCAATGATCTGTTTGAAGAAAAACGGAACCTGAACATTCAACAACTTCGCACCTATCAACAATGAAAGTGCAATCAGCACTCTGCTCTTGACTTTGTTATTTCCCTTTGGCCAAATATACTTGAACAGATCTCTAAGAATCTTTAATTCAGATATCGTAGGTGCTTGCGCCTGTGCCTGTGCCTTTGCACCGGCTGCATTGGCTGCACCGGCTGCTGGCTTAGTCTTACTTCCTGCAACAGGCTGTGCATCATTATCTTGGCTCATATGCCTGTACAGACGGAGTGGAGTTGCATTGTAACGTACACCCCTCGTAGTAGAAAAATTCGACGAGAGTCTCAGCACTGGGGACTGAGCTTTCCTTCTAAAAGCCTGCTTGCTCTGCGAGAGCAATGCTATTCTCGATTGAGAAGCCAATGAGGTCCTAAATATAAACATCTGATTTCACAGTTGCCCCTCTTGTCGTGTAAGAATTGTCCCAATGGCCAAATGTACACCAATGTGAGATATTTCCTGTTTCTCTTATATATTGCTACTGCTTGCATCTTCATGCAACAACAGATCGTGATTACTAATGGGGTGCGATGAAGGTGCGCTTTTTGAGAAAAACGCCCGAGAAGACAAAAGCGATGCCGCGTCTCCCCAGTGAAGAATGCCAACAGCTCCAAACTGGGGACACACAGGGACAGCTGATACATAAGAGGATACTCTGGTAGAGCTTATAGTATTTGAATATATATATTTAAGACTATTTACACAAGAATCACTTCTTCGCGTTCTGCGACATCTCTTTGATTTGCTTTTCACAGTCGGTTATAACATCACTGCTTAACTTGACCTTGCCCGAAAGGTAGTCCAGTCTAGACTTGAAGAGTCTCGTGTCGTCTATCTTACCCAGATAACGTAGTTCCTCCTCCCAGTTCTTGATTCTTCCATTCTCGAATCCAATGACCTTCAAGTAATAACGCGTCTTCAAAACAGTCGACAATTCTTTATCGTTAATCAGGTAGTTGAAGG
Source organism: Jamesozyma rosinii (assembly GCA_003708425.3). Lineage (NCBI taxonomy): Eukaryota > Fungi > Ascomycota > Saccharomycetes > Saccharomycetales > Saccharomycetaceae > Jamesozyma > Jamesozyma rosinii. The sequence goes on from PPOD03000214.1 coordinate 41,232, forward strand.
CTGCTCTGAACAATGGCTTTGCAGGTCTTATATCCTTCAAGACACCCCTGTCTCTCGAAACAGTAATCAGCCCATTGTTTTCTAACTCCAAAATAGCCAAGCCAGGGGCCGCTTTAAACAATGGCATGAATACAATCTGTTCGTACTGGATCACTGGGTGCTCGTTCAATAGCTCAATTAATTCCCATGCCTGCGCACTTTTAATAGCTTCCACCTTGTCACTTAAGAAAATCTGGGTTATCTGTTCGCTTGCTTGCTCAACCATTTTTTCCAAGGCTTTTTTAGGATCTTCACCAGATTTCACTCTTCTTACAAACGCTTGTAAATCCAGCATCCTACCACCTAATGGATCTAATGAGTCATCAATTTCCTTGACCATGTTCGGGTCTAGAGTCTTTTCAACACCCTGTCCCTTTTCCTTTTCGATTATGGTTTCCCCTTCATCAGTATTACGGATCCAATTAGGGTCTTGCAACTGTGATAAAACATAGTTTCTTGCATTTTGCTTAGAGGCATCTGATAAGATCAATGTCTTGAAGACCTGGTTTGGGAAAGCATCTGTTAATATCTGGTTCGACCCAATAGTCTCAGTCAAGAAAATAACATGTGCAACATTCATTTGAACTAACATTGATGTCCAGTCTGCCAATTCTTTGTAGACAAACCCGTTGATGTCTGACTTACCAGCAAATCTATCAATGACTATAACAGGCTTGGCATTTGGATGCTGCTGCAGGTAGTCCTCTTCTTTGACGTTGATATCTTCACCGTCAACTGTTATCACAGGCTTGTAATTCTTCAAAGCAATACGTCTAACCGCCATCATTGAGGTGGTTAGCATATTTCTAAATTGAGTTTCCTTGGTTTCAGAAAGCCCTGTCTTTTGGCCAGTCAACCCTTGAACCATTAAATCGATAACACCGGTGACTGAACCAATCCATGGGAATATTGGGAAGTATCCGATTTCAATAGCAACACTCTTCAAGAACTTAGCATCTGTTCTAGCTTTGACGAACTTATCACAGTCCAGATACAACACATTGTCTCTATCATGTAGTGTATGTTCCATGACTAAATCACGCTTCCCCGAACCACGAGGACCCCTAATGACCACAAATGTATTGTTATTTTCTTCAAGCCACATCTTCAAATCATTCACTCTTTCCATTCTTTCGCCCCATAAATGCTGCTTAATTACTAGGTTTAGATCCTTGTTGCCTAGATAGGTCTTAAGACTAGACATTTTAGAACTTGTGAACTCTCTCAAACGTTTAACCCAATAGTTATTCCAGGATAATGAATACCTATGGGTGATCTTTTGTTCGATCGAAAATTCTCTGATAGGATCAAAGATGAGCACAGCAAGGATGGAAAGAACTGCAATAGCCACCGGAATAGCAATTTTTGTATGGTTCACAAAGAAATTTGTTATCGTTGGAGTCTTGGTTACCTTCTCATACTGAATATGTAGCACCGTGTTGTGGATCTCAATACCAGAAACACAGTTCTTGGCACAAATGGCACCACGGTACGATCTGTACTGCACGACAGCGAACGCTTGCGTTGCACTAGGAGGCGAGATATCCACAATCGTACCGTACCTTCTGAACAGGGAATAAATTTCTTCTTCAGTCAGAGCGGGCCCTTGGAACTTCACTTTTATTACAGTGCTTGGTAATCGTCTTAGATCTTCGATCCATGGGGCACCCTTCACTGGAAATGCGTATGCTCTAGTGAAGTAAGAAAATAAATGGTTCGACGATGCCTTAGTGGTGTTTTTCTGGATCATGGTGTTGAACTCTGCCTTGGTATAACGATAGGGCACAATAAATGTGGCAAAGACACCACCGTCCCGTTTCACCGGAATAGTAGATCTTAACACTAATCCATGGATAGGGCTGTCCTTAGGACTAGCAAGGGCGGTAATTTTGGCCCTGACCGCATCTCGAGATTGATTAGTGATCAGGCTATTAAACCAACCGAGAGGACTCCAAAGTGACAGTTGTCTTGGGTAAACGTTATCGAAGTATATTAACGTTTCTTGCTCTGTCTTATGGATAACACCGGTTTCGGTTGCATTATTGGATTCACCAGCCTGTTGGTCCTTTTCTTGAATCTCACTCGACACATATCTCTTTAAGATGTGTGGTCTGAATGAGCGAAGAGCTATGGGCTGCCTGCTAATATTGCGCAACGGTAGCGCTCTCGCCACCGTTAGTCTTTGCTGAGAAGACATGAACATTTGCTTTAAAGGCAACATTTCAATCGTGCTTACTTAGCTCCTGCAATTAACTGCTCAAAGAAGACAGAACAGGATAGATGCTGTCTTTGGATATGCACTCCTTTTCTTGGTTTGTAGTGAAGATGATGTATTAATGAGTTCCACGGGATACCAGACCGGCGTTTTCTCTTTGTACTGGAAAACCAAAAAATGGAACAAAGCTTGGGGTGCTGAAAAACAGTCTTGGAAGAAGAGAAAGAGAGGGAAACAAGAGAGGTGAAAGATGAGGATGGTAACGAGGCAATGGATATATATATATGCGTGTGTGATGCTTGATCTGTAGTTAAGCTTGCCCTAGGGTGTGACACCAATGCACGAGCAGAACATACAGTCGGGCTACGATTCTAACTTCATGAGCTTGATCTTGCATATTCGACGGCTTGTAATTGCCAGTTATTATGCTGGACCGGGACTGTCAACTCTGTATGGGGTTATGCACCATATAAACTAAGTTTAAGGACAATTTAACTTTGGACAAAATTTTACGTATTTAAAAACAGTTGAAATTGTCAAAACGCAAAAAAATATACCTCGTAGTTCAATGGTCATAATCATGGTATTTTGTGTGCTAGACTGAAGTTCAATTCTCTGTTGCGGAGAACATAATCTTAACTTTTTTGTCCGGCTGGAGACGCCGATATCCACCGCCTGGACAGGGGCCATTCCGGACACCTCCCCTTATTTTTCTAAAGAGACAGTCAGTGGAACGTGCGAAATAAGAAAAATGCATGGTTAAAGATAACCGGTGGAGACATGTCGATGTTTTAATGGCAAGTTCATCTAGCACACAGGGACAAGAACAAGGTATACAATTCCATCTGTACTGATATCTGGTTTCTTAATTTACCCTTCAGAGATATAGGAAAGTTCAGTCAGAGGATAGGATATCGCAATGAACGATACTATTAACACACAACAACAGGATCAAGACAATGATTCAGAACCCACCCACGGCACAATACTACCGGAACCATGCGATCTTAATAGACCATTTGAGGATACCTTGCCGGCATTCGATGAGCAAGAGACCCTATTGGAAGGAAAGTTTACTTGGCATATCGATAACTGGTTTGCCCTGACGGAGAATAAATACATTTCTCCAAGGTTTAGAATCGGAGACTTTGAGTGGGACATACTTATCTTTCCTAACGGAAATAACAACAGAGGCATCGCACTCTACCTCGAGCCACACCCCATCCAAACTGACGACGAGACTACTGACACCGATTGGAGCTGTTGCGCACAGTTTGCAATATCGTTATCCAGACCGGATGACGATGCTCAAGTTAATTTAGTTAATCGCTCACACCATAGATTTAACAATATAGACACAGATTGGGGATTTGCTAACTTCATAGACGCATCTCATTTGAAAACACCTACAAAAGCAAGACCAACAACTATTTTGAACGATGGGAAATTAAACATCTCTGCTTATGTCCGTATATTGAAAGATCCAACTGGCGTATTATGGCACAACTTCATAAACTACAACTCAAAGAAGGTAACAGGCTACGTGGGATTCAGAAACCAAGGTGCCACATGCTATCTAAATTCATTATTGCAATCGTACTTCTTCACCAAGTATTTTAGAAAGCTGGTTTACCAAATTCCGACAAACAACGAAAGTCCAAATAACAGTGTATCACTGGCATTACAAAGATCCTTTTATCAGTTACAAGTCTCAGACGAGCCATTGGACACACTGGAACTAACAAGATCGTTTGGATGGGACAGCGGAGACGCATTCACCCAGCACGATGTTCAAGAATTAAATAGAATCTTAATGGATAGACTAGAAAACAAGATGAAGGGAACTCTTGTAGACGGTAAATTAAATGAAATATTCGTGGGTAAAATGAAAAGTTATATCAAATGTATCAATGTCGATTACGAGTCTTCAAGGGTAGAAGACTTTTGGGATTTACAACTAAACGTCAAGGACTTGAAGGACCTAAAGCAATCATTCGATAATTATATCGAGATCGAATTAATGAACGGAGAAAACCAATACGCTGCACAGGATTACGGTCTTCAGGATGCAGAGAAAGGTGTGATATTCGAATCTTTCCCTCCAGTGCTACACTTGCAACTAAAGAGATTTGAATATGATTTCAACTACGACCAATTGATTAAAATTAACGACAGATACGAATTTCCAGAATCTATCGATGTAGCTCCGTACCTAGATAAAAACCAAGGAAAGAACCCAGAGGATATCAAGCCTCTTGTTTACAATCTGCATGGCGTTCTGGTCCACGCTGGTGATATATCTACGGGACATTACTACACAATGATTAAGCCCGATGTTGAAGATAAATGGTACAGATTTGATGACGAAAAAGTCTGGCAGGTGACAAAGAACCAGGTGTTTGAGGAAAACTTCGGACTCGACAGACTTCCTGATGAACAAGTTCGTGTAATGACAAGGGAACAATACCAGGAATACCTATTAACACGTCATACTAGTGCGTACATGTTGGTTTACATCCGTCAGGACGAGGAGGAAGAATTATTACAGCCAGTCACAAAGGAAGACATCCCAGAACACGTTGTAGATGGAATCAAAAAAGAAATAGAACAACGTGAGAGAAGAGAAAAGGAAATCAGAGAGGCCCATCTATACCTCACAGTGTCGATTTACAACTTGAAGAATTTTGTCAACTACGAAGGATTAGATCCTATACCGAACGAAACCTTTAAATTCTCATACCAGGATTTAAACAGCGGCCAAGAACAACCTTTAACACTAAAAGTAGCAAGATTAACAAAGATAAAGGACTTGTTCAAAAGAATAAAGGAAAAGTTAGGTATACCATTAAAGAGAGATATTAGATACTGGAAAATGACATATCGCCAAAATAACACCCTAAGAATAAGCGAACCTTTAGATGCATGTTTTGGCAATGATAATATTGATGATGATGAAGAAAGTAACGGGAATAAAGCCAATGAGAACTATAACATTACTCTAGACGAAGCTTTGAAAAGAAGAAATAGCAACGACATATCCTCCTTGAATCTGTTTGTCGAGGAACCATACCTGGATTTATCATTCCTTAACACCCTGAAAAACAATCAAATAATCGATTTCACCAAGGTTGATAATTCGCTAATCGACAACATTAGACAAAACATCGATACGCTACTAGAGAAAAGGGGTGATAGAAATAGCGGCGATGCTGTTATTACAATTCCAAAATTATTCAATGACGATCTCCACAGCCTAATATTTATTAAACAGTTTGATTCTGAGTTGCAAAAATTAACTGGCTTTGGATGCTGCGTTATTCACCAATTGGATAAGGCATATACAACCTCTGAACTGGTAGCCCAGTTGACAAATTCAAAAGAGGCTAAGAATATTGAATTGTTTGAAGAAATTAACGCTGGAAATATTCAAAAATTGCAGCTTGACGTCCAATTTTGCAATGCAGAAATAACCACAGGTGATATAATTTCTTTTCAAAATGTATCAGAAGTGGTGAATGGACACGAGGAGAGTGTTCTACCATTTTACCATAACATACTCGATTATTACGACTTCTTGGAGCATAGAATTAAATTGAGATTCACGGAGATCAACAATTCAACAGACGAATATATCGTGTCGACAGACACAACAAACAATTTTGATATTTGGGTTTCTGCAAAAACTTCCTATGAAAAATTAGCCAAGATCGTCGCTGAATATGCAAAAGTTGACTGCGAATATTTGAAACTATTTGCCGTTTACGCGAATGGTAGATATCCATTGAAATCTAAATCAATTTTAAGTGACTATCTAATGAAGGATTACAATTGTGATTTGATCCCACCATTCCAGTATGAGATTCTATCGATCCCTCTAAAGGAGTTTGAACATCTAAGACCAATCAAATTTTATTGGTTAAAGGACAGTTACATTCATTATCAAAGTTTTGAATTCGAAGTTCAGAATAATTACACTATAGCGCAATTCCTGGATAAAATCCAACAAAAGATTGGATTTACTGATGAAGAAAAGAGCAAAATCATACTATGGACAAACTCTAACTTTCAATTCCAAGGTGTGCTATCAATGGATACTCTTTTCAAACAAATATCAAAACAATACTTAATCTTTGGAAGAACTCTACCCGAAGAATTAGCACTATTCAAGAAGATCGAGGCTGACAAATTAGGAAGCAACAATGATAGCAATGATAGTTCTGTAATTGACATGACTAACTCGAACGACAGCAGCAGTCTAAGCATTGCAAATACTAGAGATATATCTATGTCACCAACACCCGAGTTACCTGGTGGAATTACCAGAAATGGAGGCCAACTCCAAAATAATTACCCAGAAGCCGAGGGTCGTTTAGTTCTCGTCTCTCAATATTTTAAGGAGATGGAAAACAGGCACGGGATTTCGTTTTTGTTCAACCTTATTCCAAACGAAGCATTCCCAGAGACCCGGGAAAGATTGCACAAGAAGTTTGGTCTTGGTCAAAGGGAGTTTTCAAAGATTAAATTGAGTATACTTTTCTCTAAGCCCCAAGGCAAATCATTCAAATCGCTGCAGAATTATTCAGAAGAGGAATTGGAAAAGATAATCCTGTACAATATCATGTCAAATCTGGATACCATCTTTTTAGACCATCCTGATAGATTAAGGTCCCATAATTCAAGCGACAGACCAATGGTCATAAAAAATTAGCTACTTTTTATAAACTTATATACTACACATTTACAACAAGAAATATTTTTTTCTCATAATCTTTTGTTTTGGATTGAAGTATTGAAAATAAAAAGGAACTTGATATAAAAGGAACTAAATGTATAAAAGATAAAATTTCATAAAAGGTATATAATAATGTGTTAAAACGAGACATAAACAATTCAAAGTAAACTACTCACTGGAATAAATACCCCAGTACTTCTCAACGCCATAACTGCCGTCCTGCTTCCAATAATCATTAAAGGCAGTGAATAATAGAGTAGAAGAGCCACAGCTGTTCTTAATCGAAGAAATAGCAGTTCTTTGGTTTGCCTTTGAGGGCACAGCTACACCATACGTTTCACCCTTTGATGGCCATCCTGATTCTGTAATAACGACGTTTTTCTTACCACCACATGCTGACCAGACTCTTTGGATTTGTTCCAGAACCCAAGGACCAGCGTTTTCTGCTGTAGTATCTTTATCGAAATAAGCATGGGCATTGACTGCCATATAATCCGAATAATTGCATAAATCTGGGTTGTTAATAACTGCAATAAATGTATCGACAGCAACAACAGAACCCGAGTAACCAGCAGATGTTAACGCAGATCTAGCTGAACTAACATACGATCCAACCTGGGATGTAGTAGCTTGTCCACTGTTGACTAGTTCGTTACCGACTGATATGGTATCGATATCACTCCAAGATCCGTACTTGGAGATAGCGGAACTAATAGTGCTAACACTGCTATCAATTTGATTAACATCGTAGATACCAAGGAAAAGCTTTTGTGAAGAAGTCTTTGCTTGTAAGACGTTTTCAACCTGAGAACAATCAACACCGTATAGTCTGATGATACCGTAGCTAGTCAGTTCCTTTAGATCCGAAGCAACATCCGAGGCTGACCTACATGTACCATCTGCATTATACGGAGAGTAGGTAATACCCTTGGCACCTCCTGCAGGGACACTAGCAGATGAAGAGGATGGAGAAGTTACAGCTGACGATTGGGCAGTGCTTGCTGATTCACTTTTGACAGGGGATGCAACTGAAGATAACTCAGTCGAAGATGCTGTTGGAGATAGAATTGTTGTGGATGGAGCCAATACCGAGGACTGGGCTACACTGTCTACACCAAGAACAGCTTCTTCCTGAAGAGGAGCTACATTGTCGGTACTTCCACCAACGGTAACTGTTACATCTGCTCTTATAGTAGTAGTAACGACATCACGCTTTTGAATATGCTCGTGATGAATAGCGGGATAGGCAACCACAGCCCCAATTATAGAGGTGGTTGCAAGCAGTTTTGAAATGAACATTATATTGTTTGGATGCTCTTTTGAATTATAATAAAGGAATGAATAGATCTGTAATCGATGGTTCTATATTTTGAGAACAAAGGGAAAGGAACCCAAGAGTAAGAGACATCGTTACGTTACAGACACAGATCCTAACATACACACACACATCTATATATATATACATGCTATTTCCGTACAGTTACCAAGATCAAACACGACTAGCATTCGAAGCTCTGAAGTGCAATAGGTAAACATACGCACGCTTCTTGATCTGTCGCATCTTGACCGTCCCTAAACAGACGTAATCTCATTCGCCACAATTCTCCGTTACTAAAGCACGACTTCCGAATCAAACGAACCTAAAACATCCCCATTGAACGGAACAACACTGAAACTTTGCCTCTTTTTCAATATTACCTAAGACCTCTTGAAATGTTTCACATGTGTACCGTTATTGGCCGCTGCACCAAACGGTGAAAAAATCGCGATATTCCTGAATAATTTCCCAAGTGGGGCTATTTCCTCTTTGGGGAATCCATCGAACAGGCACAAATGGATGTTACCCGGTCCGGTCCGGATGTTCTTTTTCGCGCACCGGTGTGTGTCCCAAAGAGGAAATCGGCAGAAGTGGCGTTCCAACCACAATAACATGGGCGGCTAATTTGGGATGTGGAATACGAGGTGTATAACAATCTGGAGAGGGAAATTGACACCATGGTAGAGTATTTTGGTATCAAATGAGAGACAGTAGTTCGTACTTTCTCATTAGACCGAAAAAGAATATCATAGGAAGAAGTCCAAAAGGGGGAAGTAAACGATGAATGTAAACAGCCCCAGTTTTTCACTGACAGAAATA
>PPOD03000214.1:50374-75848 GCA_003708425.3 Jamesozyma rosinii
TGAGACAGTAGTTCGTACTTTCTCATTAGACCGAAAAAGAATATCATAGGAAGAAGTCCAAAAGGGGGAAGTAAACGATGAATGTAAACAGCCCCAGTTTTTCACTGACAGAAATCGAGTATCCAGCTTGGTGCCAAGATGGTGAAGTGCCGGTGACTAAACAAGAGATTAAAGATATCTTCGATGATCTGTCTAACAAGTTCGGTTTCCAGCAGTCCTCCAAGGAAAACATGTACCATCATTTGCTAGCGCAACTGGACTCAAGGGCAAGCAGAACAAACCCACAAGCAGCCTTGCTCTCTCTACATGTATCTTACATCGGAGGTGAACAGGCCAACTTTAGAAAATGGTATTTTGCTGCCCAGCTGGACCTAGATGAAGAACTTGGCTTCCAGAATATGAAGCTACAAGGAAAGTCAAGACAGAGGAACTTCAAACTAGCCAAAAAGAGAGGGATTTCCATAGAAAAACAGTTGGAAGAATGGAAACTCAAAGAGATTGAATTTATCAACACACACCCGATGATTACACTGACACAGGACCAACTGGCCAATGAAAGTAGTCTGAAAACCGCTGACTATAAATGGAAATTCAAAATGAAACAACTCTCCCCGTGGCAGATGGCTAGGCAGATAGCGCTCTACCTCCTATGCTGGGGTGAAGCTAACCAGATTAGGTTTACACCGGAATGCCTCTGTTTTATCTTCAAATGCGCGTTGGATCACGATACAATCACCCTATCCGATACCCCGAGTATCACCGTGCCGGAGTTCACTTACCTAAATGATATAATCAACCCGTTGTATACTTTTTTGAAAGAGCAAATTTATAGAAAAAACTCAAAAGGGAAATGGGTCAAAAAGGAAAATGATCATAGAGATATTATCGGCTATGATGATGTAAACCAATTGTTTTGGTACCCCGAGGGAATTGAGAGAATAATTCTCCACTCCGGAGAAAGACTTGTTGACAAAGTGGTAACCGAGAGATACGCTTATCTCAAAGATGTCAACTGGTCAAAGGTCTTCTACAAGACATACAGAGAGACACGGAGTTGGATGCACTGCGTTACAAACTTTAATCGCTTCTGGATAATCCATTTTGCTCCATTTTGGTTTTTCACATCCTTTAATTCTCCAACATTATACACAAAAAACTACACCCAGTTGTTAAACAACCAACCAACACTACAAGCTCGGCTCTCTGTAATGGCCTTGGGTGGATCAGTAAGCTGTCTTGTCCAAATATTTGCAACTATATTTGAATGGAAATTCGTTCCAAGGGAGTGGCCCGGTGCGCAGCATCTCTCGACGAGAATGGCCGGGTTATTGCTTTGCTTTTTGGTTAATTTCGCGCCCTCCATATACGTACTAGGCTTTTTTGATCTAGACGTTCATTCAAAATCAGCTTATATAGTATCCATCATCCAGCTAATAATAGCAATAATTACCACTTTACTGTTTGCCATCCGTCCACTAGGTGGCTTATTTGGTTCATACTTGAATAAGGGCAAGAAAAAGAGAAGATATGTTTCTTCACAGACATTTACAGCCTCGTTTCCCAAACTGACAGGAAGAAGTAAATGGTTTTCCTTAGGACTATGGTTATTTGTATTTTTGGCAAAGTTCGTTGAGTCTTATTTCTTCTTGACTTTATCCTTAAGAGATCCTATAAGAGTATTGTCAATACTAGACGTATCAAGGTGCAGAGGGGATCAACTACTAGGAACAGTGCTTTGCCGATGGCAGTCAAAAATAACATTAGCCCTTATGCTGTTGTCAGACCTGGGCCTATTCTTCTTGGATACATACCTGTGGTACATTATCTGCAATTGCATATTCTCGATAATACTTTCCTTCTCCTTAGGAACTTCAATTTTCACACCTTGGAAGAATATCTATTCAAGGTTACCCAAGAGAATATACTCCAAAATATTGGCAACGTCCGAAATGGATGTGAAGTATAAATCTAAACTGTTAATTTCTCAAATTTGGAATGCCATTATCATTTCCATGTACAGAGAACATTTGCTGTCTATTGAGCATGTTCAAAGACTGCTATATCAGCAGGTCGATTCAATGCTTTTGGACACAAGAACTCTAAGATCCCCCACGTTTTTTGTAGCCCAAGATGACTCCACATACAAATCAATGGAGTTTTTCCCAGTCAACTCAGAAGCTAAACGCAGAATTTCTTTCTTTGCCCAATCTCTGTCAACTCCTATCACGGAACCAATCTCAGTAGAATGTATGCCAACATTTACAGTGCTAGTCCCCCATTATTCAGAAAAGATCTTGCTAAGCCTAAGAGAAATCATAAAGGAAGAATCTTCAAAGAGTAAAATTACAGTGCTGGAATATCTTAAACACCTTCATTCAACCGAATGGAATTGCTTCGTAAGAGATACTAAACTTTTAAGTGTTGAGAAAAATGCAGTTAGAGACTCACCAATACCAGGCCAGGAGCTTGAAGTACATACGAATGACAACTCATCGAAACTAACCAAAAGCATCACGGATAATGTACAGTCTAAATCAGTATATGATGATGATTGTGAAGAAGCAGATAATCTAATTCGAGACAAGATAAATGATCTGCCATTCAATTTATTTGGATTTAACTCATCAGAAGATTCATACACTCTAAGAACCAGAATATGGGCTTCTCTGAGAACACAGACATTATATAGAACGATTTCAGGATTCATGAATTATTCAAAAGCTATTAAGCTTTTATATAGAATCGAAAACCCTTCATTAATCCAACTATATAATGACAATACAGAGGCGCTAGAAAATGATTTAGAAAACATGGCTTCAAGGAAGTTTAGAATGCTGATTGCGATGCAACGATACACAACTTTCACCGCTGACGAGATCTGTGATACCGAATTATTACTAAAAACATATCCAAATATCTACATCTCGTATCTAATGGTCGAGAACGGCACAGGCACCAGTGATCCAGTATACTTCTCATGCTTAACAAATGGGTATGCAGAAGTTGACGAATTAACCAACTTAAGAAAACCAATTTTTAAGATCAGGCTATCAGGTAATCCAATTCTTGGAGACGGCAAATCCGATAACCAGAATCACTCAATAATCTTTTATAGAGGTGAATACATACAAGTAATAGACGCAAACCAGGATAACTATCTGGAAGAATGCTTAAAAATCCGATCTTTACTAAGTGAGTTCGAGGAACTTGATATAGAAAGCACAATACCATACATTCCAGGAATCGAATACTATGAAGAGCCGGCACCCGTCGCTATCGTAGGGGCACGTGAATATATATTTTCAGAAAACATTGGTGTTCTGGGGGATATAGCCGCCGGCAAAGAACAAACTTTTGGAACACTGTTTGCCAGGACCTTAGCTGAGATTGGTGGAAAACTACATTATGGGCACCCTGACTTCATCAATGCGATATTTATGACTACAAGGGGTGGCCTTTCAAAAGCTCAAAGAAGTTTGCATTTGAATGAAGATATATATGCAGGAATGACAGCAATGTGTCGTGGTGGAAGAATTAAACACAGTGACTATTACCAATGCGGTAAGGGACGGGACTTGGGGTTCAGTTCAATATTAAATTTCACTACAAAGATAGGAGCTGGGATGGGTGAGCAGCTACTCTCGAGAGAATATTACTATCTAGGAACACACCTTCCAATCGATCGGTTCCTTTCTTTCTTTTATGCACACCCTGGATTTCATTTGAACAACTTATTCATATCAATATCGTTACACCTATTCTTTTTGCTACTAGTTAACCTTGGTGCCTTGAACCATGAGACAATCCATTGCCAACTTGAAAAACATGCTCTCATAACAGATTTGCAGAGACCAATAGGCTGCTACAATATCGACCCTGCATTACACTGGGTGTCTATTTTTGTTCTTTCAATATTTATTGTGTTTTTCATCGCATTTGCACCGTTATTAGTCCAAGAGCTATTGGAGAAGGGAATTTGGAAGGCAGCTACTCGATTTTTTCATCATTTATTCTCGATGGCTCCACTGTTTGAAGTGTTTGTATGTCAAGTATATTCGAACTCCCTATTAACCGATATAACTTTTGGTGGTGCCAAATATATAGCAACTGGCAGAGGGTTTGCAATAACTAGAATCGATTTTCCAATTCTATATTCTAGATTTGTCATTGTTTCGATATACTCTGGCTTGCAGATATTTATGATGCTTCTATTTGCCACTGTATCCATGTGGCAGCCCGCCCTCCTTTGGTTTTGGATAACTGTAATATCATTATGCTGTGCTCCATTCATTTTTAACCCTCATCAATTTGTTCTTGCTGAATTCTTCCTAGATTACAAGAACTTCATCACTTGGCTCTTTTCAGGAAATTCAAAGTACAGAAAGGAATCCTGGGCTAGTTTTGTGAAGGATTCCAGAGCACGGTATACTGGGTTCAAACGTAAGCTGATCTATGATACTTCTGAGAACGAGTCTGGTGACCTTAAAAAGGCCAGATTTTGGAATATGCTATTTTCCGAATTGATGATTCCATTGTTTGCCTTTTATTTTAATTTTACAGCGTATACATTCATAAACGCACAAACTGGAGTAAAGAAAGCTGTACCGACGAATTCGATAGTTCGCCTGGCAATTGTCACATTTTTCCCCATTTTATTCAATATGGTAGTATTGCTGGTGCTGTTTTGTTTCTCCTTTTTTAGTGGCCCTGTATTTTCTTGTTGCAGAATGAATACTGGGTCTCTCATATCATTTATAGCCCATTCCTTATCTGTATTGTGCTATCTTTTAACCTTTGAATTAATGTGGCTTTTGGAAGGGTGGAATTTCACTAGGACATTAATTCTGCTAATAACATCCATTAATTTACACATAATCGTGTTCAAAACGATCACTATCCTATTTCTAACAAGGGAGTTCAAAAACAACAAATCCCACCTGGCATGGTGGACAGGTAGCTGGTATAATACAGGAATGGGATGGGGGGTTATCTTACAACCTCTACGGGAATATGTTGTCAAAGTTACTGAATCCTCATATTTTGCTGGGGACTTCTTTTTGGGTCATTTCCTACTGTACATGCAGACACCAATAATATTCATTCCTTTTATCGACTACTGGCACTCAATGGTATTGTTCTGGTTAAAACCACAACATGTAATATCCAATAAACAAATTTTCACGAAAAAACAAAGAAACAGAAGAAATAAGATCATAAGAAAATACTTTGTGTTATACTTTATGATATTATTACTGCTGCTGTCTCTATTAATAACTCCGTTCTTTGTTCACAAATTTGTACCAGATCCAAAAACATTTGTTGGCGGAAGCCCCTTGACTCATATTATACAACCAAACCTCCAAAACAATAACGACACAGGACCAAATGCTCCCTCCACTATACTAACTACAACACCAAAATTAATTCCTTTTAAAACTGTAATGTGAAGGATCATTCATATAGTATAACATATTCTATTAATATTAAACTGCTAATGAAGAACATGAGGTTTCTTCATATTTCTCTGAGGCATATTCCAGATTTTTCTTAAGTGAACAATCATTTACTTTAATAATGTTGCCACTGTTTTCAAATATACACTGTACGTAGCAACTATGATTAGCTTTTTTATTAGTTTATTTTCAAATTATCAAAGGTTACTATTCATTATGTACAAATATATATAAGTATATATAATTAAAGTGGCATGGGTATATTAATACTTTTTAAACAAATCTATAGAAACGATGCAGTGATTATGCTATTAGATAGAATTGGATATTTCCGATAAATCGATTGCAAAATCTGTTGGTGACTTCCTTGCCTGCTTGTGCTAATCATGAGAACCAGGCTTGGATTGTTGGCATATACTCTGATGGAAATCTTTGTAAAATAGCCATAGCATCTGCCTGTGGTAATGTGCCTAGTAGTTTTTTGACAGAGTCAACAATTGCTTGTGCATTCTTTCCTATAATTGATTTGTGATATAAGCCTTGAACAACAAGTTCAACAACATTTGGCATGTTGGATGACTCACATACGATTGGATTACTTGAATCGATCAAATGGCCAAGGTATGTGTAATTAAATGCAGCTGCATCGTCATCGACAACGGTTGGTAAGGACTTCAGCCACGTTGAAGTGTATGAATCAATATCTGGAATATTAGAATTGAATGCATATAGTATCTTGGCAATGGCTGCACTTGTGTTTTCAGTGGCTGTTTGGTTTTCTTCTACTTTAGCTTCTGGAATTTGAACAATCTGTGCCAAGGTACTCAAGGAAGAGACACAAACCTCTCCATATGTGTTGGGAGCATATTGAGCGCAGATACCTAAGACATAGGCGGCACCTTGACGAAGTTGTGGTTCTGGAGAGACAAGATATGAAACAACCTTATCAATAAAAGAGTCCTTAAATGAAGCTGTGAGTTCACTATAGTACTGCACGATATCACCAATAGCGACTAGTGCAAACAATATTAGTATTAATTCATTTTCTTGCAAATAAGTGTGAATTAGAGGCCATAGAGTTTGGATATGTGGCAAGAAATTTTGACTGGAGGTTCTCATTATGGCGGCCATCGATTTGTTTATTTCGTCTAACAAATCCTCATCTGCAAATCCTTCGTATTCATCATCGACATCTTCATTGTATTCGTCTGTTTCACCATGGCGTTCCTTTACTCTTTCGTAGATATCTGTCAGATTGTTCGAAACACCTTTAGTGTATTGAGTTAATAATTCATTGTCCAAAACCGAGGTTTGCATTATCTCAATACCATCAACTAATGCACTATGGTATGATTGGGTGATTTCTAGCATTGGCTCTGTGGAGATACCGTTGATTAGTTTGGTGGAGGCAAGGTTCCATAGCTGAGCTACGTCTTCATTTTGTAGACCGGTGACCGAAACCATCGATGATAACAAGACAGGGATCAAACTGGCACCAGTTGCACGAACACCATCATGTAGGTAAAAATCAATAGAAGGAATAGCGATTTCAGTAAGAGTTTCTTTGACGTGGTTTGCAAAACGGCCCTTTAGGATGCTGGCATATAGCTGTAATAATTCCATAGCAGAGACTTTATCGTCTAGGATAGAAGTATGGATGGCAATGTGCTTACCTTGGATTTGGACAACATCCCAGTCTGAATATTTTTGGAAGTTGGCGGCTTCTTCTTCTTCAATTAAACTGACATCTTGTGTGGCTCTTGCAGTTTCCAAAAGAGGTGGAAGAACGATGGGTAATAGAGGAACGAAATCGTCCCCTAGAATACGACAGATTCTACCCCAGCCATGTTCTAGATATGACTTGATGGCATCATCATCGTCGACAGAACTATTTTGGTGGGCCAGTAGAAGATTGATTAATTCCTGAGAATGTTCCGAAAACTTCTCTTTGCCTACTGCGGCAGCGATCAATGTGGCACATTCTATACATTTACCCTTTAGGACACCATTGTTGTCACCGTTGTCAGTCTTTAAAACATTTAACAGTAATGGCATTAGAGTGTCGTAGTATTTAATGAACTTGGTCTTTGCAGCTTCTGCAATGAATGCAATAGTAGTCAAGGCTTGCTCTTGAACGTATAGCTTGTTACTTTGCAACAGGATCAGTAGATTGTTCAATAAGCTATCCAAGTATGGTTCTAGAATACGTTGGTCGGCTTGTTCAGAGAAATTGACCAAGGCAGCGGCTGCATGAGTTTGCACTCTGTCTAATGATTCCCCAGTCAATTTAGAGATCAGAGCAGGTAAGATTCTATCATGGGAGGTTCTCTGTATTAAGGGACTGAAATCTGTTGAGATTTGACCCAATGCATTACAACAACCATATTGGACTCTTGGATGTGGGTCTGAGACTAGTGGGATGACCATGTCCAGGATTTTTGGGATCTCGCCAATCAATACATCTTGACAACCTTCTGCGGCTGATGACAACGCCATCATGGCTGCGAAACGTTCTCTCCATTCAGCAGAGGTGACCATTTGTTGCAGGTATTGAAATAGAGTTGGAGCCAAATACTCGCCTCCTAGTTTCAAGGAGACACGATCTAGGGATTGACGAGCATGGTCGTAGGTGATTTCTTCTTCGTCGTCTGCGTCGTCTGCGTCCTTCCATTCCTCAGCTTCATCGTCATCAATGGATACTTCTGTCATCATTAACAGGGTGTTTGTGATAATGGACTGCGCATAGTTGCTGTTGGATTTACACATGTTTGGGGCGTTTTCACTGAAGACAGTTAACAATTCCAGGGCGGTTGTTCTTGCTGGTGTTTCTAGGTCTTTGTTCTTGACAACCATATCTGCGAACTGGATGATCTGGTCAAACATGTCCTTGAATAGTTTTGGGGCCAGCTCCACCAGTTCGATCAGCGATTCAAACACGGAGGCCAATGCATCTTCTTTGTTATCGTCCAGGAACCTTGGCAAACTGTTCAGGAGACTTGGCAAAAGGACCCCGATTTTGGACCAGTGGTTCTTGGACAGAATTTTGAAATAACCGACAAATGCGGTCACAGCTGAAATCTTTACATCGTCGCTATTATCTGTAAAGCCAGCTTCAAATATAGGCAAGATGTTCATAACATCGACAGCGTTGATCAGGTGTGGCACAGAGGTGAGAATTCTGAAGGTGGATTCTCTGTATAGTGGGTCTTCGTTCTTCAGAAACTCGACTAGTGCTTGTAGCAGTTCTGGCCATTCAGGCAATTCTTCCTGTGCACACTCAGCGATGGCGTCTGAAAGCTTGTGTCTGATATCCTTTGGTCTCTCTGAGAGGAATCCCTTTAGCAAGGTAGTTCTTATTTGGAGTAAGGCCTCACTACTTATGTGGGTGATATTCTTGGCGATTATGACTGTTTTGGAGGAGGGTGGTGCTCTGAGGGCGAGCTTTCTGAACAGGACAGCGGAAAGTGCAGCTGTAGTCAGGTCTTGGGAGTACGCCGATTGTTCGGCCAGGAAGATCAGTAGGATCTCAATGTTTTCTGAGGTGATCCAATCCTGGTTCAGCCTCTTCTCTGCAGCTGCACGGATTTCATTATTTGGCGATGTGAACCCTTGGAGGATTTCGATCAGGGTGGTGTTGATGTTTTCGGCTAGGGCAGACATTCTTGGCTGATCTTAGAGAAAAGAAAAAAGTTGATTGTAGGTGGTGTGTCTTGGATACGTTGATCTGTCTGTTTACGGATGGTGGACAAACAGGTATCTTTCTATTTGCGGTTGGGTGGGCACGGCGAGACCTTTGTCAAGACTAATTGTGTGGTCTTGGTGGAGAGCGGTCTGGAGTAGTAGAGCGGGTATCCCTTGTGATTTGAACCTTTGGTATTGAGATTCAGATATGCGAAAGGACAATTGCAGCTTGTAGTTCGACAGGGTATTACAGACAACGAATCGATCAGGGGGTAGATGTAGCGGCGGCTCTTCTGTTGATCCTCTCAGCTGATGTAGAGTTTGCCAACCTTTGAGATTTCAAGGCAGAGAGTTTTTGTACTTTCCGCGATTTTTAGTGAAAAATTTTTGCTGGCCGGTCGTTTTTTACGAGGTGGAGCAGCAGTGAATATAGTGATGGAATGGTGGCTAATGGTCGTTGTAGTGGTGATGCTGGGCGTTGGTGGGTTGTGGTTATGGTTGATATAGCAATGGGTATCGTGCTTCCTGTGTATATAGTTATTTACTTGGTATAGGATACTATAGAGTGGAGGGAGCGCTGCGGTCTGCTTAAAATTCCGCAGGAGCTAGACATTGAGGACTAGCACCTGGGTGTTGTAGACGAACGTTGTAGAGAGAAAAGAAAAGAAAAGAAAATAATGGAATGGAATATATAGCATGATCAACCGGAGAAGTCACAGTTGATGGAGTACTTCAACTTGTCGCCAGAGCTCCAGACACCCCAGTGCTTTTCGACATCGGATGTGCCGGAGGTGTTTGGCTTCCAGTCTTCATCGAAGGCTTCAAAAGCGATAACGTTGACACCCCATGCTCTCATAGCACAGATACCCTCTTGCCAGAATTGCTTGGCGTTGTCGATAGATGGGTAGGAACTCTCGAAGTTGGTACCGTCGGTTGGCCAGCCGGTTTCACCAACCCAGAAGGAGATGTCGGTGGAGCCCTTGCTGGTTTGGATGGTTTGTAAGGCTTGCATGATATCGTCGAAGAAGGAGTAGGAGGCGTTAGCCATCGTTTGGCCTTGCCAGTAGGAGAAGGCGTTGGCCATGACGAAGTCGGAGGCTTGGATGACAGCAGCGTTGTAGCCGGAGACTAGAACGTTCCATGAGTCGACAGTACCGACTTGCTTACCGGAGTAAGAGTTACCATCGGAGTCCTTGATGTTGTCAACTAGACTACGGATTTCGTTGATCTTCTTGGCCAGTTGGTCGGCAGTCAAATCGTCACGGTAAAGAGCCTCAGAACCGACTAGGAAACCGGCAACGGTCTCACTCTTTAGTTTAGGCAAGTATGTTTGCAGAGCGTTCTTTTCAGCTTGGAAATGAGCGTCGTCGTTTGGCCAGATACCAACAAACATCTTGAAACCTTCGGCTTCGGCAGCAGGACCCAGGTTTTCTAGCGTGTTACAGTCAGAGACAGCGTAGGTCTTGATAGTGTCGGTGGTGCCCTTTAGCACCTGCAGGTCATTTTCGAACTCGGCAGTGGACTTACAGGTACCGTCGTTGTTCTTGACACCGATGTTGAAAGCCAGGTTACCGATGGCAGAGACTTGGGATGCGGTTAGCAGCAGCGCAGTAGCAGAAGCGAGGGAGGTAGAGAAACGCATAGCGAGTGTATGATAGTTTCGTGGAGGGGTATTTGGTGAGTTGTAACAACAGAACACACTCAGAACCAACCTCTAAACACACATGCTTATATACAGTTGCACAGATAAACAACGGATTGCGAATCTGGAATTGTTGTTTGTTTTTGTTTTTGATTTCTCCTCGAAGCGGCGGGGTAACAATTATTGCAGTATTTAATACAGTATATATATATATATATATATATATAGAGAGAGAGAGAGAGTGAGTGAGTGAGTGAGTGTATGCACTTGTTGATTTAGGTGTTTACATGAGGGAGTCTAGCTGTGCCAGGGAGATCATGCAGCCGTCCTCGATCGGCAGGTTTCCCTGTGGTGCAGCGCCTGGGAGCTCGAGCTGGCCGTCGAAGAACTGGTGGGGTCCGTCACAGCCCTCGAATTGGGCGCGGGACTCGTTGAAGGACTTCTTGATTGTGTCCCACTTGCCGAACACCAGGAGCAGGTTAGCTGGGTCGTTCTCGGCGGAGTCCTGGTCGCCGTTGGCGGTCTGTGCTGGCTGGACGATCTTGGTGATGCGGGCCACGCTGGTCTCCACCTTCTTGTACTTCTTGAGCGTCTCGTCGTAGTAGTAGTCACCACAGTTCACCCAGAGGCACTGCGAGTAGCCGTTGGGGAATGCACTCTCTGTGAATACGTCACCGAACGACTTGGCCATACGCACCTGGTAGCCGAACGAGGACTTGGCTCCGACGAAGTCGCCGTACGCCTCGACGGGCGAGACTACCTTGCCCTCGACAGTGTCGACGGTGACCCTGACATTGACTGGGACCAACTGCGACTTCAGTTCCAGCAGGTCCGCCTTCCCGATGTTGATGTACTTGGTCTGCTTGAACTCTTTGCTCTTCTTCCCGCTGTTGCTATTGCTATTACCAACCGCGGCTGGCTTCGACATCCTCACGGCAAGACCCTCCCTGTACCTGTTCTCGTTCTCATTGTAGTACCTCATGAACGGCAATGCCGAGAGCCGAGGCAGCTTGGCGGCGACGTCGAAGTACTTCATGTACTGCTTCTTGAACACGGATTTCGCCAGGTACGGTGGTGTGACAAAGTACTGCAGCAGCGATGCCAGAAGCATGGCGTCCGACAGTCTTCCCGTGGCCTCCTCTTGCCCTGCATTCTTCTGCTGCTTCCTGTTGCCCAGGTCGAGGATCACCAGCTCGCCAACGTTGAAGACCGTGGCGGCCTTCGCAACCTGGTACACCTTGTGCGTGATCTGCTCGAGGTTCTGGCAGTCATTCAGAATCGTCGTCGGAATACACAACGAATGGTTTAGCGTCTTGGACGACACCTTGAGGGTCTTCTTCGGCTTGTGCAGCAGAGGCGTGCGCTTGGCCTTCTTCGTGGGCTTCTCACCGCTGGACTTCCCTCCGGCAGCCTTGGCTTGTTTTGAAAGCGATCTCTTTGGCGGCATTGCAGATATATGTGGGCGTGCTGCTATACTATGTTATACTATACTATACCACCCTCACAGACTCTCCTGCACCCAGGGGACCCCACAGCTCCAACCCTCCAGCCCATTTATATGGAGCTCTTCGATGCGATGAGCTCCACGGGAATCTGAAAATTTTCAGTGAAAAATTTTGCTTGCGGGAGTGTTACCCGGTGGATGCACAGAAAAGCGCGTAGCACAGGGGTGTTTTATTTATATGGTGATTGTATAAACTAAAGGGTGCTGTAGATATGAAGTGGATATATATTGGGTTGGGCCAGGTGGGAGTACTACTCGTCGTCTTCGTCGTCGTCCGGGTGCTCTTTTCTGTGCTGAAAGACTTCCTTCAGGTTGTAGTGCTGCTTGCGCATCTGCTCGAACTTCCTGTGTCTGGCGGCCTTGGCTGCCTCCTCGTCTTCTTCTATGCCCTGGTCGTCGCCTTCGTCCCTGGCCTCTATTATATCTTCGTCGTTATTGTCGTGCTGGATCTGGTACTCCGGTTCGCCCAGGGAGAAGTCGTTGAGTTCGTCTTCGTGGTGCGCTGGCTCATGCTCATGGTCCTCGTCGTCGACCCTGTAGTACTCGCCCTCAGGGTCGATGGCGCCCTGGTACGGGGTCTTGGGCTCGTCCACGTGTATGTCCTGGAACTGCTGCTGGGTGATCTCGTTCTCCGCGAGATTCTTCTTGTTCCACTGCAGTTTCTCGTCCTGCTCGTGCTTCAGAGATAGGATATCCTTTGGTGGGCCACCAGCTCTGTGCAGGATCGGCACGTCCTGCTCGTCGTCCTGGTTCTCCTCGCCTGCAATTATCCCGCACTCCTTGTTCAGCGTGCTGGCGTCCCTGCGTGTGGTCAGCTTAGCGTTCAGCTGTGTGTTCTGGAACACCTTCTTCCTGAACTCGGACAGCGACTCCTGCGAGTCGTCCTCTTTCTTGTTGATCTGCTCTTCTGTCAGTGGATTCTTCAATATACCACCCATGTCTAATCGTGTGTGCTTGTGTGTGTGCTTGTGCTTGTGTATGTTGTGATGTGTGTTGTAGAATGCTCAAACGTCCTTTAAATTTGAAGCTGTCCCTGATTTTATTTCGCTGCAGAAAATGGCGGTGGAGTCTGTGTTGTGCGCGATTTTAGTGGGGGAGAAGATGGAGGGTGGTGAAGGTGGCGACGTTGGGTACAAGGGCATGGCATACGTTGGCTATGTACGTAGATAAGTATGTATATATGTGTGTATGTATGTGTGCATCTGTTCAGTAGATCTTCTTCTTCTCGTCAACAGAGAGGCAGCCGGCGCCGGTGTTGGTGACGAGCAGCAGGCCTCCGATGATGCTGAGGTTCTGGTAGAACTCGTATCTGAGGAAGTCCCTCTGCTGGGCGCCGTAGAACCAGTAGTTGTTGAGAGAGACGTTGTAGAAGGTGAGGATCAGCCCGAGCATGATGGAGGCGAGCTTTGTCTTGTAGCCCACGGCAAAACACACGGTGTTGACGATGGTGAGGAACACGGTGAACCAGGACTTGCTGAAGGTGAACGCAATGAACATGAGCACGATTAGGATACGTCCTGCCAGCAGCAGGTAGCTCTTGGTCTGCTCGCTCGGGTTGACCAGTTCCGGCAGCATGCTGGAGGTGGTGTGGTTCTGCACGATGGAGTCGCTGAACACAATCAGCAAACCGCCAATGACACTGAAGTTACGCAGCACAAACGACGACCCAGTGAACAGGCCATACACCAGCCCCTGGGAGACAATGCACGCACACAGCACCCCGGTTGCGTAGTTGGTGTGCTTCTTCAGGATGATCATCATGGCGCCGCCAAACATCGACAGCGACACAGTGATCAGGAACAGAACCACAAACACCTTTGGGTACCGCTTCCACTGGTTCAAGTAGAACACCTGCTCACTCCATTGCGAGAAGATCCGCAACGCATCCTCGAAGAACGTCGCAACGATGAAGAAGCGCGCAAGACCCGGCACGTACGGCCGCATCTGCACCGCCAGCGGGTGCGAGGTCAGATCCTCGATCTGGTCAGTGTACCCCTCGAACTTCTTGCGGTACGTCCTAAACGTATCCTTGAGCGTCTGCTCCCCGCCGCGCCCTGCCGGCACCCCCATGCTGCTGTTACCGTTGCCATTGCCACCGTTGTTGAAGTTGCTGTTGAAATTGCTGCTGGTAGAGTTCGGAAACGATCCGAACGAGTCCCTAGTAGTGGATCCCCTGTACGACATATCTGCTATGCTTCTTTCGGTAGTGTCTCCTGTCTTGCCCCAGCCCCAGAGTGGTGTGCTCTTTAAATCCAAACGACTGTTTGTCGAATTTCTTGCCAGCTGTTAAGAAAAGTGGGGTAACCCGGACATGGTGAAGTATGAGACTCAAAGCTATAAAGCACCGTGATAGATGAATTGTGGCATACATGTATAGATGCATAGGTGTATTGCTGTACTACGTACGTACTATATATCTAGGTCGCAGTTGCTTAAGCGAAGTAGGCTAGGAGCGAGGCTGGGATCTTGCCGGAATCGACTAGAGCCTTGGCTGCGGCTTGCAAGGTTGATTTGGCGTCGGCAGCGTTAGCCTTGATCTTGTCGGAGATGTCGACAAGTTGTTCGTCGTCGATGGAGTCGACGATCAGACTGATCTGCTCGTCAATGGCAGCAGCGCTGCCGGCATCGCCGAAGTAGTCGTTGTCCTTACCGGCGTTACGGATGGATCTCTTGTTCTTCTTCTTGGCGGCCTTGGCAGCTTCCTTGGACTTCTTCTTGTCAGCCTTGGCGTTGGCCTGGGCTTGGGCGTCTTGCTCGGCCTTGGCCTTAGCTTCTTCCTCGGCCTTGGCCTTGGCTTCAGCCTCGGCTCTGGCACTGGCACCGCTCTCCCACTTTCTTCTCTCCTTCTCCTTCTTCTCCTCTTCCTTGAACATTCTGATACGTGGGTCCTCGTTCATAGCTCTCTCAACAAGCTTGACCAGTCTGGCGTTGTCGGCAGTCTTCTTCTTGTCTCTGGCAGCCTTGTTCTTTCTCTCGATGTAACGCTTGTGGTCTCTGTTGGAGGAGTCATCTGGAACATCCTCGTCCAGGAACTCGAAGGTTCTCCACGAGTCGAATCTGTGCCAGAAGTTGTAGAACTGCTCGACCTCCTTTCTGCCGGTGGTTAGGTCACCAAGCTCTGGGACATCGCCCTTCTTGGAGAAACGGGCCTCGCTGGCAAACACTGGACCCCAGGCTTCAAAGAAGTCGTAGTCACCGCCCTTCTTTGGTTGGGCAACGTCGGCAACAAAATCACACGAATCGTATTGTCTTCTCTTGTTCTTGTCGGTCAAGGTCTCTAGAGCCTTTTGAATAACCTTGAAGAACCCGTCCTGGTCCAGACTGACACCAGAGGCAGACTGCTTGTCTGGATGGTACTTGACGACTTGCTTTCTGTGGGACTTGATGATCTGGGACTCAGTGGCCTTGTAACGCAGTTGGGAAAGACCCATGGCGGCGTACAGATCAGCAGACTTCCAGTCTCTGGCATCGTGGTGCAGCAGTGTCTCGTCGGCCAACTCAGCATCGAACAACAGCTCGTCTGGGTCGACATTCGACTCATCAATGACCTGCACGTTCTCCTCAGCCTGGATACGTTCGAACTCAGACCAAGTGTGGTTTCTCAAGGTTCTGGTGGCGTGGTGCATGAAGCTCTTGCCAACCGGCTCAATAGGACGGCGGACTGGCTCGCTTAGCTTGGCAGCAGAGTTGACTTCGACAGTGATGTCGGCAGTTAATACAGGTAGGGTGAACATATCGTGATGGGGGCAGTGCTCTAGTATACTCTAGGGGGATACTCCATAAACACAGAATACAGAATACAAAATACAAACTACAAACTACAAAGTTGAAATATTTAAAACATTTGAAAGAAAAGAATTGAAAATTTTTCAGTTTTGCGATGAGGAAGAAAACTGTGTCGTGGTGCGTGATAAACGGTGGAAATTGGAGCTGGACGCCGTGGAAGCAGGGCATACGGACCCATATATCGACGGTATGCTGGACCTTGAGGTGCTGCCAATGGGCTGGGAATTGACCTGGTGCAAACCGGGCTCTTCTATGTGTCCAACAAGTGTTTCCCTTCCCTTCCCCTCAGTGCAGCCTTTTCTAAGACTTGAGTCTCAAATCGATGCCATTGGAAAAAAACGCATATTAAGCACAACATGGTGCACTTCAAATATTCTGGAATAGTGTAAGTTGCTATAGTGTAAACTGGTATTGCCCCCTGGAGTTATTAATGTCATCTGCTCAGAAACAAGACCTTACCATTTTCAGCGACCACTCTGTCCTGTCAGAGGAGCTGTACAGCGGCGCCGGCAACAGCATGCTGCTTGTTACCTCTACTATGGCCACACAGCCCCTGTGGCTGCTGAACACAATTGTGGAGACGCATGTGTCAAGGGCGGGCACCCAGTCTAATACCACCACAATTGCTTCCCTGGTGCATGATGGGTCCGTGTGGAGCGAGTCCCTGATGCGGGCCAAGATCAGCTCAAGCTCGTACAGCGTGGTCGATCTTCTCACGACCCAGCACCTCCGCCAGGCAGGGAAACCACGCCATGTTGTGCTGCGGGAACTTTTAGAGCTGTTCCCTGACAACCCTACCAATGGCCTCGTTGTCCTAGAGCAGCCGGAGGTCCTGCTGGCACTGCTCGAGGGCCTCACCAGCGACGAACTCACGACGGGACTGCTGACACCACTTAGACGCAGGTGCAAACTGCTTGTGGTGGCCACCAGCATAGACCTGTTCCAGGACCACGGTGACGGCGAGTACGTCGCCAACGACACCGAGTTCTCCAGGTTCGTCACGGGACTCGTCTACAGTAGCATAACAGTCGTTGGACTCAAACCCCTGGACACGTTCCGTGCCAAGGACGTCACAGGGTGTCTGTCCATCTCGAGGGGAGGCCAACTTATGTGTGGCTCATCAGTGCATGTGGTCGAGAACGAATATCTGTACTTCACGGAGAGGGAGTCGACAAGCCTGTTTTATAGATAGAATATGTATGTGTTGTGAATGCTTATAGTTATATATGTATGAGTTTGTGTGTTTGTGCTACTTGCGCTTCTGCTTGATGATGTCGTCGAGTTTGAACTCGATGGCGCACCGTGTGTTGATCAGTGCCAAGACGGGCCAGGTGCTGCGCTCGCCGCACTTGATCCAGTACGGGATGTTGTTGAGCTGGCCCTCGATGATGCGGGTCAGCGAGAGCGACTTGATCTTGGGTACAATAGCGATCTCTGTGGCACTGCGTGGGGTGCGTTCGTCGATGATCAGCCGCTTGATCCACGAGCTCAGGAGCCCCAAGCTGTCCAGGACCTGCATCCGGTGGCTGAACTCCATCGTCAGAATGTTCTTGAGTTTGCGCTCCAGGTGGTACTTGAACTTGAACGCGAGGGGCTCCATCTCGATGAAGTTGATCTGCGAGATCCCCAGCTCGTCCGGGATGCTGTTGAGCAGCTTGTTGTCCGTCTCCGGGTAGTGCTTGTAGTAGTAGTACTTGGACGTCTTGATCTCGTGCTTTAGGTCATTCACGACAAACGGGGCCAGGTAAGGGCGGGCAAGCGAGACAATGAAGTTGTTGACGTTGAACAGCTCTGTGAGCCGCGTGTACGGGTTGTCGATATCGTCTGGGTTTGGGATAACTGCGTTCTCCGGTGTGAGGAACTTGATGCGGTCGAACTTCTGGATCGAGAGGAAGTCCTCAGTCTCGTTGTTGAGGTTCTTGCACAAAAGTCTTGTGTCACGCGACAGCACACCCGATCCGAGACTGCAATCGATGGCGGAGCGGATCAGCACGTTTGGTGTCGTGACATAATTGAGTAAGTTCGGGCACGAGTTGTCTGTCGGGTGGATGACGATGTTAAACACCTTGCGGGTGTCCTGGTACGCCTCCTCGAAGGTCATGTCCTTGATAACATACTTGAGCACGAACTGGATGAACAGGTACACGTCCTGCGAGTATCCGTGGTGGATAAGGTTTTGAATCAGTGTGCCGAGGTTTAAGTGCTGCTCGACGTCGCCGTATCCGCACGACTTGAGCAGTTCAGGGTCGGCCTTGACGATGTCGAGGATGCGGGCGCCGTCGTTGTCGAGTAGGTCCCACAGTTCCTCGTTCGAGAGGCACCCAAAGAGTGCAGCGATACATGCGCCCATTGAGCTCCCGCTGATCACGTTGGGAATCAGTCCCTGAGAGAGCAGCCCCTTGATCACCCCGAGATGGAAGAGCCCAAACAGGGATCCCCCTTGCAACACTAGCGCCGTGGTCCCTAGTGACAGCTTACACCTTTGGTAGAATGAGATTGGTGTTGTTGTCTGTGTCTGTGAATTTGCTTGTTCCGCTTGCGACTGGGCCTGCTCGAGCATCTCGAGCCCCGCAACGGTGCACTGGAGGTACTGCTCAATGAGCATCTTTGTGCCGACGAGGGACTTGGTGAACAACTTCTTGTCTGCTATCCCGGCAAAGTTCCGCAGCATGCAGGGCCCCGTGGTGGAGAAACGCTCCTTCAGGGTGGCCAGGTCTCCTTCGTCGAGAGCCTTGACGAGAATCGAGTACTGCTCGAGCACGGAGTTGAAGTCGTACCGCCGGCTGAAGAAGTTGCGGCGCCACAGGTTGGCGCCCGTGATCTCATCAACAGTCGTGGCCGTGGCCCTCCACTCCTCATAACTATCACAATACTCCAGCTTCTTGATGGCCTCGTAGTAGAGCACCCGCGACTTGGGACGCACATACCCCGCCAGCTTCGTGAACCAGAACGAGTATATATCCGTGATAACGTTGAGCAGGTTCCAGAAAAACGGCGGAATGTGGTCCAGCAGGGCGTAGAACAGCCCCAGCAGCCATTGTCGAATATACAGCATCATCTTTGGGCCCCTTCAGTGTCCATTCGAAGCTCCCACTCGCAGTGGTTTCTCCCTGTGCAGCAATTCTCTCTTATAGTGGGATTTTGTTGCTACTGAAAAGTGGTGAAGCAGTTACCCGCCCGTTTTGTGGTGGCAAAATATTCTGGAAAATGGAACAAGCGATTCTTTATATAAAGAGAAGTGGGAGAATTGAGAGTGTTGGAAGAGGGTTGTGGAGGGGGAGAAGGGATCCGCAAGGACACAGAGAGTATATCAATTGCATCATGTTCAGAAACAACTACGACGGAGACACGGTTACGTTTTCGCCCACGGGCAGACTGTTCCAGGTGGAGTATGCGCTGGAGGCGATCAAGCAAGGGAGTGTCACGGTGGGGCTGCGGTCGAGGGACTATGCCGTGCTGGTGGCTCTCAAGAGGAACGCGGACGAGCTGTCCTCGTACCAGAAGAAGATTATAAAGTGTGACGAGCACCTGGGCCTGTCCCTGGCGGGACTGGCCCCAGACGCCCGTATACTGAGCGACTACCTGAGACAGCAGTGCAACTACTCGCAGCTGGTGTTCAACAGGAAACTGTCTGTCGAGAAGGCGGGCTTTCTGCTAAGTGATAAGGCGCAGAAGAAGACCCAGAGCTACGGGGGCAGACCGTACGGTGTTGGGCTGCTGGTGGTCGGTTACGACAACAGTGGGTCGCACCTGGTCGAGTTCCAGCCATCGGGAAACATCCTGGAGGTGTACGGGACCGCTATTGGTGCCCGTTCGCAAGGGTCCAAGACATACTTGGAGCGGGTTCTCGACCAGTTCGTCGACGTCGACGGCGTCTCTGCCGACGACCTGATCAAGCTCGGTGTCGAGGCATTGAGACAGTCCCTCAAGGACGAGACCCTCAACAACGACAACCTCTCCATCGCAATCGTCGGCAAGGACAGAGAGTTCACCGTCATGGACGGCGACGACGTCTCCCCATATTTGTAAGCACCTGCGCACCACGCACCAAACGCAAACGCACATGCTCACCACGTACATACACATACGCACATATATACACAACCAATAGCCAACTACACAACTACACAACCACACAACTTCCACCACGTCCCTTCAAAAACGTGCCATCGACGACGACGAATTCTTATCTCCATGTGGAAAAAAAGCTTATTTTAAAGGTTTTCCCGTTTTATTGCAGCCAAATTCTGCGACGATCAAGTAATCGCAGCACGTTCTCCACTGTGCAGCCTCTAGTTGCAGCTGCACTCGCTGCTGGGCTATATAAAGGGCGTGTGCATCTGTCATGTCTGTGTTCTTTGACTTTGAGTCATGGTTGTTTGGTTGTTAGTGGAGTTTCCTTCGTAGGATCCCAGCTCAACAATGACAAACGACAACAGACACATCACTAATCCGGTGCTTAGGGACGTGCCACTCTCATTTGGAGAGTTGAAGCAGTCACTGATAAGCAAGTCGAAGCGGGAGATCATTATTCTCCAGGATGGCTTCTGGGACAAGAAGCGCAAGGACTCCCCCACGACCTCCACAGTCGCTTCCGTCGCATTAGACGACTCATCGTCTGTTGCATCTAGCAATAAACAGCAGAACCCGGTCAAGATCACCACTACGGTATCTGAGAAGGCTCGTGGACCTGATCAGGACATCAACAGCAGCACTCCAAGTGCTGACGACATCGAAGACATCGATCTCGACAGTGAAGATGAAAATGACGCAAACATGGACGACCCGGAACGTAGAGGTATGAAGAAGTACTGGGCAATCATCACCACCGGTGCAGGACTGTTCTCAGACGGCTACATCAACAACTCCATCTCAACTGTCTCCACTTGTCTCTCGCTCCTCTACGGTAAGGCATACACAGATTCACGCGCCATACAGAACGTCTCCTCCATCGTCTTCGCAGGAACGGTCGTGGGCCAGCTTATCTTTGGTTTCTGTGCAGACAGGTATTCGCGTAAGATCTCAATGCTCGTAGGTACAACCATGCTGATCGTATTCTCCATCCTGTGCTCCGGTGCATGGGGTGTCGGCACAAGTGGCACCGAACCAGGTGGCCTCTTTGCAGCTCTTACAGCCTACAGATTCTTCCTGGGTATAGCCATCGGCAGTGAATACTCCAGTGGGTCTCCTGCTGCCGCAGAGGCCTCCAACTTGCTCCCAGCAGGCAAGAGAAACAGATGGTTCATCTGGTTTACAAACTTCACCATCGACGCAGGTTTCGTCGTAGGCGCATTTGTCCCCTTGGTCCTCCTCTGGATATGCGGCTCAGACCACCTCACACCCGTATGGAGAATCACAATAGGCCTCGGCGCACTTCCTCCACTCTCCCTGTTCTACTTCAGACTCCGCTACAAAGAGGGCAAACAGTTCCAGACCACAAAGTTCAACAAGAGCATCCCATACTGGCGCATCATCAAATTCTACTGGTTCAGAGTCACAATGATCTCCCTCATCTGGTTCTTCTACGACTTCTCAAGTTACGCATTCGGCACATACTCCTCCCTGATAATCGGACTAGTCCTCCCAAAGAACGCCTCCTTGTACAGAAACTTTGGATGGAACGTCGTCTTCAACCTATTCTACATCCCTGGATCGTTTCTGGGCGCATACGCAGCGGACTACTTCGGTCCACGTCTCACAATGGCCGTGGGACTCACAATACAGTCCGCAATTGGATACGGTCTCGCTGGCGGACTCCACCACCTCGAAAAACACATTGGTGGTTTCGTCGTTATGTATGGTATCTTCATGACTCTGGGTGAGTTCTCCGCCGGTGACAACGCAGGCATTATCGCCTCAAAGATCAACGCAACTCCAGTCAGGGGAACTCTGTACGGTATCGCAGCAATGATCGGGAAAGTCGGTGCATTCGTCGGCTCATACGTCTTTCCAAGTCTGATCAGAAGACACGGCCTCGCTGCTCCATACTGGGTCTCCTCCAGTCTGTGTATCTTCTCAGCAATCATCACCCTCCTATTCTTGCCAGATCTAGATCAGGAGGCAATGAACAGGGAGGATGCAAAGTTCTTGGAGTACCTAGAGGCATCAGGTTACGACATGTCTCTGATCGGTGTTCCAAGCGAAACAAAAGTCACAGAGACAGTGGTAGACAAGCTTACCATCGACAGTGTAGACGAGGTAGCGTCTCTCAAGAAATAGTCAGTGACTATATGGGTATGTACATAATATAAAATGCAAAAATATATATTAAAAATAAGTATAGACATGGATAAACGTTTCAGGAAATTTGTACATATGCTATTCACTGGTGATTTATCACCATGTGGATAGTCACACAGACACTCAGCACACTATATAACACACTTCGTATGTCGATTCATTACTAATTAGTTCACACCCACAATGCGTACACACTACGTATATACACTACACCAGTTTAATCGGAGATGGCATCTGGGCCGGGCCTCTCCTCACCAAGCGCAGAATTATACAGGATAATACCATTCTCCCTTGCATGCTTTCTTTCATCACGCTTGTAGAAATACAGCACTACAAAAGTCCAAAGTGATAAACACAAAGCACAGCACGCCGTAAACGTGTACCCTTTCAGATACCGTGGCGACTCGACAGTCTTCCACACAAGCACACTGAGCCACGCGGTCGATGATTGAGCCAGCACGTTCATCACAACTAGAGTAACTGCCCTCTCCTGGGAGTTTCTACGGCATATGTCGTTCTGCCACGAATATAGCACAGGCGCCATTGCCCACCCAAAACACTGCAGCATGAACGCAAACCATTTGACCCCCTGTCGCACATCCCAAACTGCAAGGATCACGTTTCCGATCAAGTTGAACACCTGTGTTAATACGATTGCAAGCCAGCGCGAATGGAACTTGTCAGCCACGAGACTGGTCGCAGCCAGGTACACTATCCCTAACCCGGGTGTAATCATTGACAGCCTGTTCACCTTGGGGATAGAATACTTCTTCAGGGATTTGATCCACAGCAAGTAGGCACCTGAACCAACATTGCTATTGTTCCAGCAAAACACATTCCATAGTGACAGCACCCAGATCTTCCAGTTGAAGATGATACCCTTCCAAACTTTGACATCAAACACTGACGTCGAGAAATCAGACTTCTCTGTGTTATTCTCTCTGACTCTCTTCCTGCAGAGCCTGATCTCGTCGTCTGTTAGAAAGATCGAATAGCAATTGTAAGGGTCTCCGGGAAGGGCGTAAAACCCAATGAGCCCAACACAAATCGATATCACAGCGTCGATAATGAAATTCCATCTCCAACCAGACAGCCCGTTCACTCCATTCAGAGAGGAATAAACTGCAGATTGTATTCCACCAGATGATAAAATACCGATATATTGCCCGATGTAATAGAACGCAGAACGGCGGACCATTTCGTCGTGCTTGTAGAAGCACCCAAATAGGTATTGGTATGCCAAATAGGCCGGTGCTTCAAACGCCCCAATGAAGAATCTAATAGCCTTCAAGTGTGGGACTGTGTTCACATATGCGGCTCCAATTGTCAATAGAGACCAGCAAATGTCCAAACCGGGAAGCACATAATTGAGAGGTACCTTGTTCAGGATGAATAGAAATGGGAATTGGAAGATGATATTACCCACAGTGTACATAAGTTGCACATGGACCAAATCATTTGCCTTGAAATGTAATTCTTCCTTCATTCCGGAGACATACGCATTATTCAAATTGACCGTATCCAAGTACTTTACCCAGTACGCCAAGCACGAGTAGAATGCCAGTAGAATATCTAGCTTCAGTAGCAGTTTCTTCTCTGCAGCCGGTGTGCCAGCTTTGAACCAGCTGTACCACCTATTGTCCAACTTTTGTGTCTTGTTAATACGGTACTCCTGTTCATTGAAGAAGTGCCACCATCTTTTGTTGGCTTCGTCCTTGTACTCGTATTCTATATCATCTGAGTGTCTCTTAACCTCGACTACTTCTTGTTTCTTTGTTTCATCTACCTCAGAGAAGACGGAAACTCCGGATGTATCATCCTCAGAGATGATGATGCTCAATTGTGTGTCATCATCATCTACCTTTCTTCTGACTGGCAGGAACCCCCATTTGAGTCTCTTGTGAGGGTCAATTATCAATTCTTTAACTAAGGATGCCATTGTTGTGTTACTTGGATATTATTTTGTAGATTCTATGCAAATATACAATCGATTAATATCCAGTAAAACTCCTCGACTACAACGCCGTTTATATACGTCTCGAACTGCAGCCATTGGACTCCATACTCACGTTGGATTGGCTGTATGTCACTAACCATGTGTGGCTCACAATTTCTCCAGGATAGTAAATATGTGTGAGTGCCATTTATACGCCTGACTTCTGCAGTATCAGCAATACCGTCCCCCGTGCATTCTAATCAACTCCGCACATTGGTCATCGAACAGTATTGAAATTGTTCAATGTGCCAATAAACTATGATTTGTTGCGGCGGTGCGCATTTTCTGGAAAATTATGTGAACTTCTGCATCGCAGACACAGAGACTAAAAACTGTGGGAACTGTGTTGATCACTTCCAGTGACACATTCACTTGGTGTGTTTAATCAATAGGATGTGTTAGTTGCACTCTATATACGAGGGGTGCTGAATGCTCGAGCGATTGGGCCACAAGCAAGTGGATATATAAGGAAGGCATTAGACTAGAAAAACTGTGTATTCTTATATATATACGTAGAGATAGCGGCACGGATGTCTATTTCATGTACTTGGCATACCAGCCTAGCATCTTGTCTGGGTTCTCACCACAGTAGTTGTAGCCATCGAAACGGCGTGTGGTACCGGTGATCCAAAACATTTCCTTCTCTTTACTGCCTAGCAAGTCATAGTTGTACTGGACGTTTTCCCAGGGCATCCAAGCGTCATCATGCACTTGCATGACCAACGTTGGTAGAGTCACTTGTGGAGCAAATGGAGTTGGTCCCATTTCCTTGGTACCGAGGGCACCCAACTTACGCATCTCGTCATCGAAGATGTCAATGAAGGATTCGTCCCAGCCGTTTATTTTGAAAAGTGCCAGGACAATAGCACGGACATCACATGGCTGCGAACTGATCATACACTTGATATTTTTGAAAAGTTCTGGGAAACGGGCCAATGCCTCATACTGAGCATTAGCACCCATGCAACGACTCATCAGGCCGGTGGTCATCTTGGAAAGCTCTGGGTGTGCATCGACCCAGTTCTTTACACCGACAGAGTCCTTCCATTCGTAACGGCCCAGACCAGTAATGTGTCCGTCACCATCAGCACTTTCACCGTGGTTACGCTGGTCGTAGCACACAACGTTGTAGCCAGCATCGTGAAGGGCCTTGTACTCTGGCAAGAAGTTGA
>PPOD03000214.1:75868-86978 GCA_003708425.3 Jamesozyma rosinii
CGCTCTTCCGATCTATCGTCTATCAGGCCGGTGGTCATCTTGGAAAGCTCTGGGTGTGCATCGACCCAGTTCTTTACACCGACAGAGTCCTTCCATTCGTAACGGCCCAGACCAGTAATGTGTCCGTCACCATCAGCACTTTCACCGTGGTTACGCTGGTCGTAGCACACAACGTTGTAGCCAGCATCGTGAAGGGCCTTGTACTCTGGCAAGAAGTTGACTTCAAAGTCGGCAAACAGACTATATTCGGTTAATTGGCCAGGGTACCCATAACGGTTGAAAGTCATTGGATGGTTGGCAATGATCAGCTTGTTAGAGCCCTTGGCTGGGATGTACCAGCCTTTCAATTCAACACCATCGAAGGATGGGAATGTGATATCTTCGTATTCCATCCCATACTCGTCTGGCTTGTGAAGAATAGGAGCGTGTAGGGATGGGGCCCAGGCCTTGGCCATGGATTGAATACCTTCAAGGACGACAGCAGATGGTGTTGGTTTAGACATTATAGCAAAATATAGTTGTAGTGGTAGCGAGTTGGCTTACTTAGAGAGTTCACTATAACAAAGGTAGTCAAGAGTATGCAGCGGTCAAAACACCAGCAACATGGCCCATTATATACTCAGAAGGAGTTGCTAACCCGTTGCCAATTATTACTGCACCAGAATGGAGGCTTCTAGAAGCAGGGGTATGCATACCGGCCGATGCCCCTGATTTCTCGGCCGAACTTGTACGGTTCTGGAGAATTTTTCAGCAGTGACGAAATATTTGGATATAACTTTGAGATAAGGGAGGGGCACAGTATGTTCAGTTATTGGAGTTTACGTGAATTTCTAGACTCAAGTTCCAACATTATTATTCGTTGACCGCCCTGACTCTCTTAAACAGAATATATATAGAGAATATATATAGGTTATAGTTTAAAAGAAACAATATATTTTTTTCAAACGTAAAAAAGTGATAATGGGTCTTGAAATAACCTCAATTTACCATTATCTGTACAAAAACATAAAAATATAAACGGTATATAATTTAGGTACTCATATGGAGATCTAGAGTAGATATGCCACAATTAATGTCAGGAGCAAACCTGGCCCATTGAGCTTGTTCCTAACAACATCATTCTTTTTCTTGCTTGTGTGAATCGTAGACCTGGTCAATATAGATAATTCATTAGCAATCGAAGATAATGCATTTCCTTCAGAACGAGTAATTACAGCTATCTCACTTGAGATGGAACTCATCCCTTGCCCTTCAGCATTATTAAGTGCCGATATCTCTGAAATGAGAGACACCACCTCGTTTCCCTCAGAATCAGTAATGTTGCTAATTTGGTTAAGAATTGACGTTGCCTCATCACCTTCTTCTTCATCCACAACACTTATCTTAGAAGCAACAATGCCCTCAACATCGGAAACAACAGAACGTATCGCATTAGGATCAAATGGGAAAATATCAGCGAGTTCTGATTTTGCAATATCAGGGATTTCTGATATGATAGACGCTATACGTTCAGTCTCTGCCTCCGGAATAGCAGATATTTCCGAAAGTACAGACTCGAGTTTATTTCCTTCAGAAGCAGTAATTATAGCAATCTCTGAAATAATAGATGCTATATCTATTGAAGCCTGGTTCGTTGAAAGTGTAGGTTGACCAGAGTTTTTGACACTTGTTGTTTGATTAAGATCATGAGAAACAACATAGATCGACGACAGTGATGGGATCGCGATGCGTGTAGTATTTAGAGTCAGCGTAGAATTTAAATAAGCCGAGTTAAAAGGTGCTATTGACTTGGTGTTGTTAGCTTCTTGAGTAATCGTGGGGTTTAGATAACTTGAGTTTGAATGAGCTAATGCTGTGGTCTGATTATAATCTAGGTACACAGTAGAGTTTAATTGAGTTAAGTTAGATCGAGTTAAAACATTTGTGTGGTTAGCTCTTGTGGGGATACTAAAGTTCAGATAACTTGAGTTTGAAGGAAATAACAAAGTTGTGTTATTAGTTCTTAGAGAAATAGTAATATTTGGGTGAGTCATGTTATAAGGAGATAATGATGTAGTCTGTGGGGAAGCTTGAAAGATAGTAGAGTTTAGAGGAAGTGATGATATAGTGTGGTTATTTCCTGGAGTAATGGTGGCGTTCAAATAGGTTGAGTTGGACGGGAATAGTGATGCTAACTGGATAGGATATTGAGCAACGGTGGAGTTTGAAGGAGCAACCAAAGTTGTGTGATTAACTCTCAGAGGGATAGACGTACTGAGAGAAGTCGCGTTAATTGAGCCAAGTGATATCGTATCATTACTTCCAGGAGTAATTCTAGAGTTCAGATAAGTCGAGTTAGGATGGACTAGTACTATTGTTTGATTGGTTGTCAGTACAGGAGTGGAGTTCAAAAAAGTTGAGTTGGAGGGAAGCAATGGCGTAGCTATATCAGATTGTTGAACATTAGTTGAGCTCAAATACGTTGAGTTGGAAGGAGTAAGCAGTGTGGTGTGGTTGGTTATTAAAGAAACAGTGGAGTTCAAATTAGTTGCATTGAACTGAGTCAATTGTGTAGTATGGTTTGTTCCTGGCAGAGCAGTGTTGTTCAAAGTACTCCAATTAGAATGATACAGTGATGTGGTTTGAATAGTCTGTTGAACAATATTGGAGTTTAAATAGGTATAGTTAGAATGTGTCAATGGTGTAGTCTCAACAGAATCTTGAACTATAGTAGAGTCTACATAAGTCGAGTTGGAAGGAGACAATGGCGTATGGTAAATTTCTGGAACTACCGTGGAGTCCAAAAATGTCGAATTTAATGGAGGTAATACTGTTGTACGGATAATTATTGGAACAACAGTGATGTTCGAATAAGTTGAGTTAGAAGGAGATACTGGCATAGTTTGGACAGAATATTGAATTACAGTGGAATTAGGCTGTGCTAGGATAGCCAGATCTACCGATGAACTAAGTTTGGCTCCTGAATCTGGCATAGTTCCCAAAGCACTCGAGCTCAAAGAAGACAATTTCTTTGTTTCATTAGATTTATGTTCTGCACTAGAGCTGAGATAACTCGATCCAGTAGAATCTGATAATGCTTGGATTGGGCTCTGGGAAAGAGTAGAGTTCAAATACTTTGAATTACCTTCTTGAGAAACAACAGAGCTTAAAGATCTTGAACTGGAAGCTGGTAATGAAGCAGCTTGCCCTGAACTCAAAGATTGAGATACTTGCAAATTATCCAGAGAAGAATTAACTATAGCAGATAACGCTGATTTATTTTCATCATTGGAGTTTCCATAATAGAGAGAGGAAGGAAACGAATTCGTCGTGAAATTATTAGTAGCTTTCTTAACCGCTTCTTGAGTTGAAAATATGCCCTCCCCAGTAATAAGAGACCCAGTGGCTGTTATAACGCTTAGTTCAGATGCACTGCTATTAGAATTATAAGTTTGACTCAAAATATCTGTAGTGGTAATTGACGATTCAGGAAATTTAACAACTGAATTATGTGATTCCTGGGAAGCGACGGAATGTTTATTGCCCGTAACATAATTGAAGCTGTTTGACAAATCAACTGTTACTGAACTATTGCTGATGGAACTTGGATAGTCTCGGGAAACAGCCGGATTAGAGCTATCAATTGAATGTTCGGATGCTGTAGAGAAATCTAAAAATGAACTTAGATTTTCAGTTTGAACTGTAACGTAACCTTCACGTGTTTCAGAAGCTGAAATATTAGAAACAATATCCAGCGATTCTTTTAGAGTAGTTGATTCTCTATTGTTCTCAAACGTATTGGAATCAGAAAATGAGCCATTTGAACCTAATATGTTTCTATTAGAACTTGATGATTGATGTGCAACAACCGAGTTCAATTCATCTCTAATAGTGTTTGAAAGTTCTTTACTAACAATGGAGTTCAAGTTGTTGATAAATGCACTGGAGAAGGTCTGAGAAACAGCCAATTCTACTGTGTCAGTTGCAAATTTAGATGTTTCACTAGGGGCATGGAAAGTGATTGAAGCTAAATTTCTAGAAGTAACACTGAAAGTTACATGTAAAGAACCTGATATATTATGTCCATCAACAGTGTTAGGATATTGTGGGGAAGAAGTTGAATCTAAATTCTTTGTGGGCATATTTGAAGACCCATATGTGATAGAAGAACTAAAATCGCTGGCTACAATACTAATAGATTCAGCATGTTGTTGATGACTCATTGAACTTGAACTGGGAATTAAAGGATTGAAAGTTTGGTGAGATATATTTGAGTTACCGAGAGGAACATCTACAGAAGCTAATGATCCATCAGAATATATGCTTCCTGTATAACTAACTGATACGTCTGTTGCAGACTTATCAGTGTCTGTTCGATTGGCCAAATTTCTGTGTTGAGTAATTGAGCTTAATCCACTACTATCGATACTCATTGATTCGTTAAAACTTTTTGAACTAATACTTTTACTAGCATACTCAAATGTCTTGTCGGAAAGATGAGTAGCAAATGAGTGTGAGTTACTAGATGTATGGTTGGATAATTCCTGCTGGGTAAGTGAATCTAAAATGTCGATAGAAGTGATATGCGAGTTTTGTTGTTCACCAGAATTTATGATACTACTTTTAAAATGAAGTGATGAATTTGAACCCACTGAAACTGGCATAACTGAATATTCTTGAGAAATGTTTGAGATTGGAGCAGCGGAATTCAGATTTGTAAGTTCTTGAGACATATCTATATTTGTAACAGTAGAAGCAAAGCTTGAAATCTTTTGGGAATCTAAATATTTTGAAACGGTGGAAGTTGAATTATCAAATTGGGGTAGAACCGAGCCTACACCATTTCTCACAGTGTTGTTTGCGACACCAATATTCTGTGAAAATGTTGTATTTAAATCAGCGGTACTGAGACTTGGTATTTCTGTCGAATCAACTGTGGTTATATTGCTGGAATCAACAATTGAATTGCGAGGTCTAATTGAACTTTGCGCAGAAATGGAACCAGTATTAGTTGTATTGCTACGATTGGTTTCTAATAAGGACGAAATTAGCGTTCTAGCATTTGTATTAATACCCTGCTTCGAAATATATGTTTCTTCACTG
This sequence comes from Jamesozyma rosinii, assembly GCA_003708425.3. Classification (NCBI taxonomy): domain Eukaryota; kingdom Fungi; phylum Ascomycota; class Saccharomycetes; order Saccharomycetales; family Saccharomycetaceae; genus Jamesozyma; species Jamesozyma rosinii. Next base: position 80,951 of record PPOD03000214.1, read on the forward strand.
TTAGCTGATAAATTAACAGAACCTCGAGAAGCCACTATGTGTGTACTTCCATTGCTATATGTTAAAGTGTGTTGGGAGATGGATGATCTAACTTTGTTAATGGAATGGCTAGATAATTGCTTTGTAATAAAATAACTTTGATTCTTTGCAAGCGTTTCAGGAGCGTTGATAGAATTCGATGTAGTTTTTGATATAATAATGCTGGAAAAACTTGTATAATAAGTTTGAGAGAGAACTGAACTGAAATCACTTTGGCTAGCAGCAGAAATGGATATACCTGCAATAGATCCATGGAGTACTTGTAAACTAGATGTACCGAGTATACCAGTTACAGAATTGGTTGAGTCACTAAACAATTGTGGAATGAAAGATTCTTGGTTTTTAATAGAACTAGTTGATTCATCTCTAGTGGTTATGTATTGACCGGTCATGATAGGATTAGAAGAGTTTTGAGGACTAGCGGAACCTATTCCACTAACTGAAACACAACTGGTCTTTTTAGATTCTTGAGAGGTATCTAAACCAAGGTAACTTGAAGAATTGTCGACAGAGTTACTAAATGGGTGTAAGGACAGTTTAGGTAAACTATTAGCCACGACGTCAGAGGATTCGTGTGATACAACGGACCCTAAACTTTCGGTACAATAGTACGATGATTGCTCTGAAAATCCTAAGGTTAAGTCATTTGTGATTGCTTCAGAATTTTCTTCATGCACAACAGAATCTAAGCTTTGAAGCACATTATTAGAAGTTAATGGAAGAAACTGTGAGTGTGAACTGCTTGTTACAGTAATTGAAGATTCTAGTGAATTGATTGTGTGATTATTAGAATTCGCTCTGTGTGATGACTTGCCAGATGGAAGAGATTCAAATGAACTTTCATAATTTATATAAATATTCGAATAATCTTGGGATAAGGCTAAGTCGATAGTGTCGGTTTCGTATATAGAAGATTCTTCAATGATAGATGTGTTCGTACTGATGGTAGAGGGGTTTGGATACTCATGGTGAACTGTTGAATTCGAATTATTTGCTGTGTATATTGGATTTTCTTTAGTAGAACTTAGAACGATTCTGCTCTGAACATTATTATCAGCATTATCTGAGGGCTGAGAAACAATGGAAACCAAATTGTTAGTTAGTGTACTTGTAGATTTGGTATGTTGCTTAGAAACCAATGTATCTAAAATGTTGTCTATTGAATTTGAATGACCGGAGGAATCAAACAGTTCTAGAGAAGTATTGTCATTGATGGTAGATATTTGATCAGCTGTTGGTTGTAAAACATTAGAGGTGTCATTCGAGTTATCGGTAGGGACTCCAGAAGCAATGGAATTAGATTGTATACTATAATCAATAGAAGAGGGCTCAATGATAGCTGAAGTTAATGGATTGATAATATCGCTTAAAGATAGACCGTTGAACGAACCTAGGTTGATAGATTCCTTAAATGTAGCCGATTTTTGATGATTAGAAAATGAACTTGAAACCTCCTTGGATATATTAGACGAAATAATATTGGCAGTACTATACGATGTCTCTTTTATCTCATCCGAAACCAAACTATTCAGAAGGCCACTAAATGTTTCATCTCCCTTCTGGGTATCAGCTAAGCTTGCAATGTTCTCTGTGTAAACTAAAGATTGTTGAAAGAGAATAGAGCTAGAAACCAACATGGATGGAATAGAAGTATCTGGAACTAAAACAGAAATAAAATTATCAGTGGCCACATACGAACTTTGAGTAGGATCAGAACTTAGAGTGTTAATTGCGTCTCCACTTTGCTGCGAAATACCAGAGTCACGATAAGTTGACACATAAGTATCAGACTGGCCTGTAAAAACAGATGTCAAAGAATCAATATTCACTTTATGGGTTTCTTCAGAAGTAAGCATGTTTGTATTGTTTGAAAGACCTGTTGGAAGTAATAAACTGGAATCCTCATTATACCCTATAGATGTGTCAGTTTCAGAATTACCAACGAAAGTCTTGGTAAAACTTTGACTACCAGAGGAAATTGGACTGCTTGTTAGAGAAATTGGAGTGATGTTAGAAGTGAACGAGATACTCGAAATAACCTTGTTTCCAAGATCAGTAGATTCTGATTTTGCAGATTCTCTAATAGATTCATCAGAGATACTTGGCTCTACTGTTTGAATATATGGTTGTTGAATATTGCTTTCCTTACTCTTTGTCACAACAATTGATTCGAAAGTAAATAGTTTAGAGATAGCTGCCCCTGTAAATTGAGTAAAGTTTTGAAACTTTATAATCTCATCTGTTACATCTTTGTGTGATTCAATAGACTGTTCCACATGTTGAGATTGATTAGGAAGTTCATCAGTACCAGCAACTACCGCTTTTAAACTATAATTCAATGTTTCATCAGTTTCGAATTCACTTGTCTGGGTGAAATATATGGGGGCTTCAAAATGGTTATTATCAGTGTTGAATTCATTTAGTAAGCTTCTTGAAATTGTACCAGTTGTAAGTTGATCGTATTGACTAATATTGGATTCATGACTAGCCTGGACAGAATTTGAATATTGCGTGGTTACAGCAGAATCATCAGAAAAAAATTGATGTTGGATATTTATAGTGTCATTTGTAACAACATCAGAACTGGAATACTCACCATCTGTTTGTTCAAATTGACTAGCTTGCTGATTGTGATTGAACTCAAACTGTTGCTTATCATTTGAACTAGAATCAAGAACTGTTCCCGCATTGGTATATAAATCAGACCTTGATCTATCCGATTGGTCTGGATGGGCTGACATAAAATGTGTTTGATTATTATTTCCAGAACTAACAGCTGTACTTGGATTGGGATTTACACCAGCATTTGACACAACAGATCTAAAGGTTTGGGTAGTGTGGTCAAATTTGCCATGTATGGCAGTAGCAGTAACTGTTTCAAAATATATATTCGTTCCAGCTTTAAATGTATCACCTTGGGTATGAGATTTGCCATGCTTATTAAAATTAATAATTGAGTCAGACTTAGTTTGTACGCCGATTTTTGGGAGATTAGATAGTTCCGGCTCAGTATTGTTAAAATTTTGAATGGATTGAGTAGCTTCACCATTTTGTACAGGATGTTGACCATTTGTGTCAGAATTCCCTGATATTTCAGCATTGAGAGTTTCTATAGTGTCGGAACGATGGGTTTGATCCGGTCTGTTTACAAAATCTGATTGAGAACCGTGAGTAGATGAGGTAATAGAAATAGGTTTCTGATCATCTGTGTGAGTACTAGCAATGGGATTAACAATAGTATGATCATCGATGTCTAACTGAGCCGATTCAAAAGCCTGGCCAGGTTGAACTGCCTGGACTGGTTGCTGGATATATTCACCAGAATTTGTAATGTCACAATGAGTGGAGGATAAACGATCTCCGCTGTCCTGACTAGTTTGATAAGAAAGAGGAACCTGTTGACTGTTTGCATCCGTGTTGAGAATCAAAGTAGAATCTGCATTTATAGTACCTTTGGAATGATCTAATATAGCAGATTGTTGATCGTTTAGATTGGTATTAGTAACTAAATTCCCAACCGATTGAGACATGGTTCCTGGAGAATAAGCTTGAGTTAGTTGAAATTGTGCTTGATCACTTTCGAAAGCATCCGAATTTTCCGATATATCAGATGGAAATGATTGAAGGAGTTGTTGATTGTTAACGTTTGAGATAGTATCTTTACTAACGTTAGAAGATGTACCAGGTTGTGATTGAGAATTGTGAGTGGTTTGACCCGACAATAGTGTAAGAGATATATCATTTTCTGCAATATTGGTAACTTCATCTTTATTGGAGATAATAACTGTCTGTCTACGCCTGGTATTTTGTTCATCCGGAACTGTCTTGTCGCCATTGGAATTGGCATCGGTATTCTTATCAAACTTAAACCCCGTATCTGTGTCTGGTTTGACAGAGTGAATAGATGGAACTGTTTGTTGATCAGGAGCAGTACCATTAAAATATGAGCCAAAATTATTACCCTTCGTAGTATGAGGCGAATATTTACTATTTAAAGAGCGGCTAGACACTATACCAGAATTTGCATGTACCACAGTGTCTAAACGAACAGTTTCAGTGTGTTGTGTTAACTTATCAGATTCGCCAGATTGAATTGGATTCTGATCTTGCCCAATAATCACAGTAGTTGTTCTTGACTTGCTATTAATAGCCAGTTGGTTAGAAGAACCTGCACTGACATGTTCATTAACGTTTGTATTTTCGTTGAAGTCGGACTGATTAGCCCTTTGGTCGGTATCGATGTTCAAAGTATCTTCATTCTCATCAGAATTTGTGTCGTTTTCGGATGCGCCAGGTTGTTCTGCTTGAGCTGAGTTTCGGATATTCTCAGAGTGTGACCTACGTGATCCATCACTATCACTAGCATCTTCCCTAGAGTTTGGAGTACTGTTTGGGTTGCCATGATATTTAGAATTAAGTTTATCACCAGATTCAGGCTGAGAATGATGGTTATCTTGACTAGATTTACTTGGATATTGTCCATTGTCTGAGTTTGAATCTTCGTCTATAGAATTATCATTATCTTCGGCTTCAAAAATATCAGATTTGCTAGATTGATTATCCGGTGGAGAGTTACCAGGTTGTTCGATTATACTTGGGTTTAAAATTCCTTCATCGCCTTTCCTGTCTTCATTAGCTGCAACCTGAGGAGAATTTCCAAGGTTGTTTTGTTGTTGGAAATTTTCATTGCCATTACTTTCGGATTGGGGGGATCCATTCTGTCCTTCATCACCATAAGAAATAGCATCGGCCTCAGATAACGTATTTGCCTGTCCAGGCTGATGATCAGAAATGGAGTGTAAACCCTTCGGTGTGATGGATGTAGAAGATGAATTGGAATAATACACTGGGTTCCTTGTATTTATTAAGGATGAGTTTGAATAAAACCCAAAATTTCTAGTAGCCACTGAAGAAAAATGCGGTTTTGTTTTTAGATCAGAAGAGCTTGGTGTCTCTACAAAATATACAATATCTGTTGTGGTAATGTTATCGGTGCCAACATATGTTGTAAACGATGTTGAAATTGTTGCCCCACGACCATTGATACCTGTTGCTTTGATGTATCTAGTTGATGTCTTTGTAGAGTATAACGGGCAAGGTTTGGACAAACCGAGATAATAAGAAACATAACCTTCGAAGTTCGAGTGGACATTACCAAGTGGATCTGTAAATGTGACGTTTAAAACACCAGCAAGTTCTTTGTTAATGTAAACAATTCTAACGGGATAATACAAGTCTGCCTTGAGGTGTATCGACATTGAGGATAGTACCCCGTTAGTTTGCTGATCCACAGCATTGACTGATATGTCATCGAAACTAGTAACTAAATCAGAATCGGAAGCACAACAAGTGAATGATGAAGGGTTTGCAAACATCAACAGGGCTGAGTCGTCGGTATCTTGGAATGTGAAGTTGTATGTACCAGAGAGGGGCGGGATGAAGTAACCTGTGTATTCTACAGTTATGTTTGTTAACGTAACATTCACTCCATAAAGATATCCATACTGTGAAGCAAAAGATAAGTCGGTGTTCCTAAAGTTAATGTCTGATATACCATACACTTCAGTTATGTAATTTCCGGGGAAATTGTACTTTGACAACAAGTAGTCCGTATCGTTGCCAAATGTAGAATACTCAGGGAATTCATAACGAAAGAACTTTACTCTAAAACCAGGGGCATATTCAGTACCTGGTGGGACAGAGCATACGTTTGATACTTTGGAACTAGTGTGGAAACCATAGGAGAGGACAAAGGTAGGTAGAAGGAATAGAATAGAGAAAATATTTGACGGTAACATATTGATCAAATGGTTTCTTTATTTTATCTAGATTGGAGGTTGATATTATATCTAACAATTCTGAGGAAGAAATATAATCAACAGAGAATGAAACAGGAAAAGTGGATTAATATTCTTCCAAACCATTCTTCTTTTATAATTGATTTTTTATTTATCATGGCAGGGCATGATTCAACTGTGTCTATGCCCTA
>PPOD03000217.1:0-22365 GCA_003708425.3 Jamesozyma rosinii
CCATGGGGTGCCTCCAACGTCGACATCGCTATCGACTCCACTGGTATCTTCAAGGAATTAGACTCTGCTCAAAAGCACATTGACGCTGGTGCCAAGAAGGTTGTCATCACCGCCCCATCCGGTACCGCCCCAATGTTCGTTGTCGGTGTTAACGAAGACAAGTACGCTGGTCAAACCATCGTTTCCAACGCTTCCTGTACCACCAACTGTTTGGCTCCATTAGCCAAGGTCATCAACGACGCTTTCGGTATCAAGGAAGGTCTAATGACCACTGTCCACTCCATGACCGCCACTCAATTGACTGTCGATGGTCCATCCCACAAGGACTGGAGAGGTGGTAGAACTGCTTCTGCTAACATCATCCCATCCTCCACCGGTGCCGCCAAGGCCGTCGGTAAGGTTCTACCAGCTTTGAACGGTAAGCTAACCGGTATGTCTTTCAGAGTCCCAACCGTCGATGTCTCCGTTGTCGACTTAACCGTCGTCCTAGAAAAGGAAACCACCTACGATGAAATCAAGAAGGTCGTCAAGGCTAAGGCTGAAGGTGAACTAAAGGGTGTTCTAGGTTACACTGAAGACGCTGTTGTCTCCTCTGACTTCCTAGGTGACTCTCGTTCCTCCATCTTCGATGCCACCGCCGGTATCCAATTATCTCCAAAGTTCGTCAAGTTAGTCTCTTGGTACGACAACGAATTCGGTTACTCCACCAGAGTCGTCGACTTAGTTGAACACGTTGCTGGTAACTAAATTATAACCTGCTAGAATGATACTGTGCATATGTGCCTATTTTTAGTCATGTGCATCTATATTTTCTTTTATCTTATTATATAGTTTATACAATGATTTAATGACAAATTATTTTTTGTTACGTTGCTTTTGTGTTTGAGCGTATGCGCTTATGTACTTACGTCTTCTACTTATTACTTAGTGCTTAGTAGCTTGATGCACCCTGCCGCGTAGCTGACACTGCTCTCTTGCACACTGCGCACCTTGGAGCTCTGCGAGTATGCCAACCATTCCACATCGGACCGTGTGTCTTGAGTCCTTCGCATCACCGCCAGGACCTGCAGCACTAGTCTGATCGGGTTCTGTCCACATACCGTGTTGCCCGTGATATCCAAGTACTTGTTCCAATTGTCATACACATCTTGTTCTTCTCCGTCTTGTTCTTCTCCGTCGGTGTCACTATCGATGCTTGCACCCGCGAGCACCTGCATGCCGAACCGGTCCAGCAGCTCTATAGACTCCCACACGGGCAGCTGGTGGTGTGCCAGCTTGCTCCGTGCCGTCAGCCGCTCGATCTCCGTCTCCTCCCGCAGCGCCTCCCGCAGCTCCTCCTCGCTCCCGACGTACCCGGTGTACTCGAACCGCCGGCCCCAGTGGCAGAAGTCGCTGCTCACCACGAAGAACTGCTCGACCCCGTCATCTTCCTCCTGGCGCTCGCCCACAATGGCCGCCGCCACCGCCGCGTCTGTCCGTGTGGAGTTGTGCGACACCAGCAGCGGCACCACCGCCACGTCCTCCAGCGGCACGCCCCGCCACCGCAGCGTCTGCACCAGCATCGGGTACTGCATCTCCAGCGAGTGTTCCGCCAGGTCCTCCGCCGCACTCATCATCCCCACGGCCCCACCGCCACCGCCACCGCCACCGCCGCCGCCCGCTAGCCGCCCAATGCACTCGGTGTCCACCCGCAGGTTCCCCAGGGGCGTCGCCACCTCCGCGAACGGCGACGCCAGCACCCGGTTGCGGAAGTAGAAGTGGTGCGAGGGCCCCAGCAGAAACACACGCACCTTTGTGTGTCCCCTGTGACCTCCCTTGTGGGTTCGTTTGGTCCTGCCCCAGTCCAGGGAGGCGTAGGCGTGGGCCATGGTGGGTCCACAGTACGTGTACCCGGCATGCGGTGCCACTATGATACGGGACCCGCCGACTGGCTCCGACAGACCACTTCCTTCCAAGTGGGCCTGTAGTTCTGAGGCCAGGGTGTCTGCCTCAGCCGGGTACCATGTCCCGGCATGTGTAGCTGTGCGAATATTGTCCATTATATGTTGTGTTGTTGTGTTGTTGTGTTGTTGTGTTGTGTTGGTGTGCTGCTGTCTTCTGATGCATATACTGACTCCTCCCTCCCAGCTGCTTATATACCATGATGGTGCGATCTGAGTGGCCCCTTCATCCCTATTTGCACAACCTTGCACCAACACATGGCCTCCCCTGCCGATGCGATGCACTTACTCCGTAGGAAAAAACATACACACTATGGGCGCGGAGCAGTATATATACAAGTACATGCACAAGAATAAGTACAAGAAGAGGCACAAGGGGAGATGACAGATACACCATACGTTCCATATGCACAACAGCTCCTGCAATTGAAGATGATGGCATACACTATTATTCATATCTGCCTGATTGGGTAATATCTCATGATGCCACCATGAACTCCGACATTTTTAAGACCCCTGGCCATGTGTACATACTAGATAAGGAATAGAAACCACCATGCTCATATGCATTATGCCAATACCCACCATGCTCATATGCATTATGCCAATACCCACCATGCTCATACCCACCACTCTGATACAGCTCCAAGCATGAGGCCCCTCCCCATCCTCATCCCTCTCCCAGAATATTCGCCACCCGCGTGCTGCGCTCCCCATTTCGCGTCTTTTGCACCGCACAAAAATAGATATATTCCTGCTGGGTTTCGCGTCACTTATTCGGCAGGCTGAACTTTTCGCACGCCCCGCTCCACGAAATGCACTCTGCACCGCTCTATTTTTAGCCATCATCTCCCACTGCTGGCATCCACACAGCAAGGCAATTGCCCTCCGAGGTTTCTCTCTATACACCAAATACTCGTCATCAACACAAACCGCAACACTCACTTTTATGCTTGGTTAAGCCGTTATGCCCAATATGGTATGCCCAATATAGTATGCCCAACCTGTTATACCCTTTTAGGAATATTTAATCAATTACACATAAGCCTCCCTCCAGCACCACCAGCAACAATCTCATGCATATATATATATAGCATATATTATGCCCTCTCGAGGTGTCATATGATGGAATTACACTCCCTCTCAATATTTACAACATTATACAAACTGCCTCACACACCACACAAATACATACAATCCCACCTCCTCCCCCACGATGGTACAACCTTTCAAGAAATCCCTGCTCTCTTTCCTAGCAGCTACATCCCTCTCAGCCGTACTAGCCAATGCTGACGCTTGCAATCCACTAAAGGACTCAGACTGCCCAGCAGACAAAGCCCTCGCAGCAAGCTTCTCAGAGAACTTCAAAGCACCATCTAAATGGTTCACAGACGAGAAACACGCCGGTAACATCTCATACACCGAAAATGGTCTAGAAATGACCATGCACAAACAAGGTGACAACCCTTCATTGATATCAAACTTCTACCTAATGTACGGTAAAGTAGAAGTTATGATGAAGGCAGGTGCAGGACAAGGTATCATTTCCTCTTTCTTTTTACAGAGTGACGACCTCGACGAGATCGACCTGGAGTGGGTCGGTGGAGACGACACAGAATTCCAATCAAACTACTTCTCAAAGGGTAACGTCGCAACTTACGACAGAGGCGAGTTCCACGGCGTCCACACCCCAACTCAGGAGTTCCACAACTACACAGTCGACTGGGCAATGGACAAGACTACCTGGTACCTAGACGGACAAGTAGTAAGAGTACTAGAAAACACAACAACTCAGGGCTATCCACAATCACCAATGTACGTTAAAATGGGTATCTGGGCCGGCGGTGATCCAACCAACCAACCAGGCACAATCGAATGGGCCGGTGGTCTAACAGACTACTCAAAGGCTCCATTCACCATGTACATCAAGGATATCGTCATCACTGACTACTCTACAGGCTCCGAATACGTCTACGGCGACAAGTCCGGCTCGTGGCAATCAATCCAGGCAAAGGACGGTAAGATCAACGGAAGATACGAACAGGCTCAGAAGGATTTCGATGCGTTGAATAATGGCGGCTCCGTCGAGGAACCAAAACCATTAGCGTCATCCTCTGTTACCAGTTCCACTTCCACTTCCACCTCCGCCAAGGAATCTTTCACCTCTTCTGTTACCAGTTCCAGTTCCAGTTCCAGTTCCACTTCCACCAAGGAATCTTTCACCAGATCCACCACAACTGAACCAGCCAAGAAGTCAAGCACCGCTCTAGTTTCAACCAAGACAAAGGACAAGAACGACGCCATTGTCTCTACCCCAACAGCAGTGATCTCTACTCCAAAAGCAGTGATCTCAACCATCACAACCACCCCAACCAAGACCACCTCCACCACCTCCACCACCTCCACCACCTCCCCAGCTAAGGCTACCGCCACCATAACCGCTCCAAAAGACAAGACCACTACCTTAACCGGTCCATCTGACAAGACCTCCGTTATCATTGGTCCATCTGACAAGACCTCCGTTATCACTGGTCCATCTGACAAGACCTCCGTTATCACTGGTCCATCTGACAAGACCTCCGTTATCACCGGCCCATCTGACAAGACTTCAACCTCCTCTACACACACTGTTGCCCTTTCCGTCAACGCTGCTGCCAGCCTATTCAACACCCCAGTTCTATCAATAATACTAGCTCTAACGCTTTCATTATTATAAAACAACGGCATTTTCATAACATTCTGTATAATATAGTTGCACAAAGGATGCACATACACACACATAAACATACATACGCACATACGTATATAAACATCTAAAAAGATAAACACGACATATTATCTCGTACACATATTTTCGTATTCCGTAATGTATTCAGAAGTTGTGTATTAGCATGAATGGTCATAGACCAAGAAACCAAAAAAATAATTAAAAGCCCTATAGGGGGCTCGAACCCCTAACCTTGAGATTAAGAGTCTCACGCGCTACCGATTGCGCCAACAAGGCCTTTTAATTGAAAAATTTGCAAATTAACAGCATACATCAGATAACATTGGAAAATTCATAAAAGTTCTAAATAACAACTTCAGATATACAAGTACATAAATGTGATGAGTAGGAACTTGTTAGAATTTCTTCACAACTGCTAGAAACAATATAAGGTACTGAATATCATCCAAACACCCATGCACCCATTTCAAATGAGGTCACACACGAACCTACAAACCATCAGTATAGTTCTAGTTGAATCAACTATACCTCCCACTGTGTTTGATTACAGTACTACGCAACAATGTATTGTCCTTGTGTTTAACAGGTTGATTCAGGATTGTATAAATATATATATATCATCAATTCAATCAACTCTACTACCAAATCAGGACAGAAATAGCAACGTCAGTATGGATACATCTCACCCCCAGCTACTACCCCCCAAAATTGACACTTTCAAAAGTCTTACATCCATAACTATCCCACCTCTGTCTGATAATCCACGATCCCCATATCGTTCAGAATGCTTTCATTTCCACCGCACAAAAAAATTGAAAACCCGATGAGCTTCAAAAATTTCAGACTGAAAAATCAACAACTAGGAACTCCTACATAACCACGAGCTGCTACTGGAGATGGAGAAGGAAAAGGCATACCCCAACAACAGCATAACAATATGAAAATCATCGAAAGGAGAGACGCATTTCTCAGTGACTACGAAGTCTTGCAATTCTTAACAAAACTCGAAAGCTCACACCAGTGGGACGAAGCTAGTCTGACGATAAACAAGGAGGACCGTAAGAAGAGAAAGAAGACCATTAGATCATATAACCACCCGGTATTGCAGGGCATCACCAGGGACACAATATCATACCTAAAGATCAACAAAAACTACGTACAGCAAGAGGATGAGAACGACTCAGAAAAGACCGAGAGCGAAAAGTCGCCGTGCTGTAAGATGAACGACGAGTCCTTCAGCCAGTTCGTCTTGAAACTGAACGAGTTCGAACTGTTTAAGATAGAAAAACTCCAGATCATAAACCAAACCCCAAGCAACATGGTCCATCTATATTCTATCGTAGAGGAATGTGATTCAAGGTTTACTGAAGAGCAGATTGAGGCTATTTTGGAAATCGTTAGGGGGTTCTTATAGACACACACACACACATTGTACACATATATAAACACACTCCATATATACACTACATACAATATACATTATCATTAGAACAGGTTGTGTAGCTACATGCTATGCATTGCCCATCCAGCGCTGCTCGGCGAAACAGTTGATGGCTGTTTTCACGGCAGACACGTGCGCGCCAGAACAACATTTTGCACCAGTCGAGCTGAATGTAAAAAACCAGTCATTCCAAGGGGAGCTATTCGCTTATCGTCGTGGTCCAGTTGGAAAGAACCAAAAAGACTTATTTATACACACAAGTGGGTTTGATTGTTGATACGGTATATATATATATACTCATATTCAAACAAGGGCACATATTACCATCTCCATTCTAATTCAATATACTGCTTTTTTCTGCATTTTACAACAAAGAATAAACACATCAGTTACTGACAGCCACATATGAAGTTCGGTGAAACCCTAAGCAGATCATTGATCAGACAGTATAGTTATTACTATATCTCATATGAAGATCTGAAAAATGAACTAGAGGAGAATTTGAAAAAAAATAACGGCCACTGGTCTCAAGAACTAGAAACTGCTTTCTTAGAATCACTGGAGGTTGAGCTGGACAAAGTCTACACATTTTGTAAAGTGAAGCACAGTGAAGTGGTCAGACGTGTCAAGGAAGTCTCAGAACAAGTCCAACATACAGTGGCCTTACTAGATTCAAATGCACCACCAAGCGAATTGGACTTTGAAATTCTGGAAGAAGAATTAAGCGATATCATTGCTGATGTCCATGACATTGCCAAGTTCTCAAGACTAAACTACACTGGTTTCCAAAAGATCATCAAGAAGCATGACAAAAAGACAGGCTTTATCTTAAAACCCATTTTCGCAGTAAGACTAAACTCCAAACCGTTCTTCAAGGAAAACTACGACGGATTAGTCGTTAGCATTTCTCAGTTGTACGATATAGTCAGAACTAGTGGCCGTCCAATCGTCGGTGATTCTGCTGCCGGTGGTAAACAACAGAATTTCGTTAGACAGACTACCAAGTACTGGGTGCACCCAGATAATATCACCGAATTGAAATTAATCATATTAAAGCATTTACCTGTCTTAGTTTTCAATGCTAACAAGGAATTCGAAAAGGAGGATTCCGCAATCACCTCTATTTATTACGATAACGAAGACTTAGACTTATACTACGGCCGTCTCAGAAAGGACGAAGGTGCCGAAGCGCACAGATTAAGATGGTACGGTGGTATGTCATCTGATACAATCTTTGTAGAGAGAAAGACCCACAGAGAAGATTGGACCGGTGAAAAGTCTGTCAAGGCTAGATTTGCCTTGAAGGAACGCTATATGAACGACTTCCTTTCTGGTAAATACGTTGCTGAACAAGCCTTTGCCAAAATGCGCAGAGAGGGTAAGAAGTCCCAGCAAGAAATCGATAATTTAGAAGCATTGGCCATCGAAATCCAATACACTGTGTTGAAGAAGAAGTTGAGACCTGTCGTGAGATCTTTTTACAACAGAACAGCATTTCAATTACCAGGCGATGCCAGAGTCCGTATCTCTTTGGATACCGAACTGACAATGGTCAGAGAAGATAACTTCGACGGTGTAGATAGAACGCACGGGAATTGGAGAAGAACAGATATCGGCATTGATTGGCCATTCAGTCAGCTATCCGAAAAGGATGTTTGCAGATTCCCATACGCCGTTCTTGAAGTTAAATTACAAACACAACTGGGCCAGGAACCACCAGAATGGGTGCGTGAATTGGTTGGCTCCCATTTAGTTGAACCTGTACCAAAATTCTCAAAATTCATCCACGGTATTGCAACACTTTTGAACGACAAAGTCTCTTCTATTCCTTATTGGTTACCACAGATGGATGAAGATATTAGAAAGCCAGCTTTACCGACACACATCGATATCACAAGACCGGAGAGAGAGAATGACTTTGATGCCGATGGTGATGAGGATGATGAGGATGACGCAGCACTAATTGCTGCAATCAATGACGCTCCAGGAAATAATCTTGATATCGAGGAAGGTGCAGGTGGTTATGGTTCAATCTCTGCAAACCAACAACAGCCTACCGGCACGAATGATCCGCAATATATGCCAAGTCCAAATGCTGCTTATTATAAGCGTAAGATAAGAAACGCTTCAAATATAATATCAAAGAATTTCTATGTCACTGCTGACTTTTTAGATCACTATTTCAACGGTGATCAAACCTCCAAGATTCCAAAGGGGACTGTGTTTGACACGCAGGTGCGTGCTCCAGAAGGCAAGACCATATGTGTTCCAGTTCGTGTGGAACCAAAGGTATATTTTGCTACAGAGAGAACATTTTTATCCTGGCTCTCCATCTCGATACTGTTGGGAGGTGTTTCTACAACCTTATTAACATATGGTACACCAACTACTATGATCGCTTCTATTGGGTTCTTTTTAACCTCACTAGTCACTTTGATATACACAGTCTACACATATGCCAACAGAGTGGTTAATATCAGATTGAAGAAAGCGATTGACTACGAGGATAAGTTTGGGCCACCAATGATTTGTGCATTCTTAGGCTTGTCAATTATCTTCTCATTCGTCTGCAATATGGTAGAGTAGATGAACAAGACTTATTACGACTTAGGATTATTCAAATTTTTGTAATATGGTACATACATTGTATACTTATGTGGTATTAGACCGAAACAATATAAATACACTCAGATTATCTAGTTTTCTTTGCCTTGTTCTTTTACTTCATGTGCTAATATACTTGTTTTGAATTGCTCAAATTGGGTGTGGCGCGAAAACATTGAAAAATATTGTTATTGCTTGTAGAGCATTGGCGTTGATCTACATTTCATAAGCATCACCAAAGTCAATACATCACATTGGGATCAGATAATAATAGTTTATCAAGGTCTTCATAGTGTCCACTTATTCACCCAGATAGTGTCAACATCAAACGCAGCATAGTACATGAGAAGAGATGTTTAGGAGCAGTGGTTCAATAGGCTCAGGTAATGGGAGTTTTAAATCAAATAATGGCACGGCCAAGAATGGTAACAAAACACAACCCTCATTAAAGCAAAAGACGATAGCTTCGTTTTTCTCTCAAGGAAGAAAGTCGTCAAGCTTTGAGAGTCGAACAATAAGCAACAAGAACTCGTTAAGTGTCTCTGCGACAAAGTCTCTCTCATCGAACACGACACTGAGTTCGGCTGGAAGAAATATATCCATGAGGGCAAGAACCGGCAGTTCCAAAATTACCAGTTTAACTGTCGGTACTGATTCTGACCATCCGATAGAACTGGACAGTATTAATAGTAAGAGCATCGCTGCCACGGCCACCTATCCAGATGTCAGAAGACTCAGAACCAAGGCAACCATTAATAGGCCCTCGCTATTCCTAGAATCACAAGGCTCGTTTGATGAGTGCGATCCAGATGCGGAATTTCAGAAGTTAATTAACGTGCCTCATATTCAAAACTTTAAAGCCACAGCATCACGAACACCAAACATTCAAAAATCACCAAGCAAGAAGGAGGTCATCGAGTATGAATCCCAAGACAGTTTCACTATGCAAGAAGTGACCAGTATCACTGCTGGTCGTCGTAAACTAGCATTTACCAGCACCCAGATAGATTTTCCAGACGAGAGTTCACAATCCTCGAGAGAGAACACTACCAAGAGGGCTGGCTCATTCCAAGGTTTAAAACTTTCCAACCCGAAACGTATCAAGCCAATAGGTGGCAATACTGGACTTCCGAGAAATAAAAAGGTGACCCCTCCTATCAAACTTACCACAGAACAAGAAAGTGTCATTGACATGGTGGTCAAGAAAAGGTTCAACGTGTTCTACACAGGTTCTGCTGGTACAGGTAAGTCTGTTATACTGAGAAATATAGTGGATCGATTGACGGCACTCTACGGCAAAGAATCCATCGCGATAACTGCATCGACGGGGCTGGCTGCGTCTACTATTGGTGGGGTTACACTTCACAAGTGGTCTGGTGTGGGGATAGGTAATGGAACAGCGGATGGGTTAGCTAGAAAAGTTCAGAAACGTAGAGAATCGCTAATGATTTGGAAAAATACCAAGGTGCTAATCATCGATGAGATCTCTATGATTGATGGTGTGTTCTTGGATAAGCTGGAGTATGTCGGAAGGGCAGTTAGGAAGAGTGATAAGCCGTTCGGTGGGATCCAGTTAATTCTGACGGGAGATTTCTTTCAACTACCACCGGTTCAGAAGAAAGACAGTGGTCAGATTAGTAAATTCTGTTTTGAAAGTCAAATGTGGGGACGATGCATTCACAAGACCGTGTTGCTAACCAAGATATTTAGACAACACGACGACGAGCTGATCAGGCTGCTCAACTGCATTCGGTTTGGCGAGATCGAGAAGGATATGATTCGCACTATCAGAAGCCTTGAAAGGAAAGTTTCTTATTCAGATGGCATTGTTCCAACAGAGCTGTATGCTACCAGACGAGAAGTTGAGTACTCTAATTCGCGACAGTTGAACTCCTTACCTGGCGAGCCGCGTGTCTTTGAGGCACAGGATCAAGCTACGAAGGAGCAGGTGGCCTTATTAGACTCCTCTGTCATGGCTGAACGGTCGTTGACCTTGAAAGAGAATGCTCAGGTAATGATGTTGAAGAACAAGCCTGAGGTGGATCTAGTAAACGGTTCTCTAGGGAAGGTGCTGTTTTTCACTACAGAACGTCTGCACCTTAAGATGATCGAACTATACAGGGTTATCGATGAGGACACCATACTCGATATGAGACTGGTTTCCAGAGTGATCGGGAGACCGCTGGAGCTACAGTCCAAGACCTTCAAGCAAGACTTCGAGGCCCGGCCGCTGTCACGGACTGCTAAGCTAGAAGAGATGATCAACATGGCTATCAACTCACACTTCAAAGACCCCGCCTACCCGTACGTCAGATGGTCCATCGGCAAGAACAAGGTGTACCACGAACTAGTGTTGCAGGACAGATTCCCCGTGGACATTCCAGGCGACAAGACCGGCATAGAGAGAGTGCAATTGCCCATCATGTTGTGCTGGGCTATATCCATCCACAAGGCGCAGGGCCAAACCATACAGCGTCTGAAAGTCGACCTAAGAAACATTTTCGAGGCAGGGCAGGTGTACGTTGCGCTGTCCCGAGCAGTCTCCAAGGAAACACTCGAGGTGCTGAACTTTAACCCTAAGAGAATTCGCTGCAACGAAAAGGTCAAGACTTTCTACTCACAGCTGGAGACCATCCAGTAGAACCCCAAACACGGCACGACACGACACGACACAGCAAGACACAACATCCGATGCAATACAATGCAGCACTGCCTTGCTCTTCTGCACCGCTGGGCATAATATCTGCTTCTGCATCGCTACAGCACCCAGTTAAAAATAGAAACGGCCCTCCAGGCTGCGCTTTTCTGCTTGGCCCCAAAAACCGCGGACGGGGGTGAATTTGGTGAACAGCAATGCGGAAAACACAACAAGCGACCCAAGACCGAAGGCGAATTTATTTTTAGTTTCCCACTGTGTTGTGGTCGATGCATTGATCTCCTCCGGATGCTTTCCGTTGAATGGGCAGTTCGAGTTGCTGAGAGGTTTTGTATTTATTCAGCCCTGATAAGCATCCAACGATCCCAGCCACCTTGAACCATTGCACAACAAGTTCCAGTGGAGAATACATTGTTAGGGAGTTATATCACAGCTATTACAAGTGTAATAAGGACAAGGAACCCCGAGTGGCAAAACAGAAAAGAAGCTCATATAGAACGCCTACAGAATGTCGGAAAAAGTAGAAAGACACACGTTTAAGGTGTTTAATCAGGACTTCACAGTGGATAAGAGATTCCAATTGATCAAGGAGATCGGACACGGTGCGTATGGTATTGTCTGCTCTGCCAGATTTGCAGAGGCCACCGAGGACACCACGGTGGCAATCAAGAAGGTCACAAACGTGTTTTCAAAGACACTGCTGTGCAAGAGATCGCTGCGTGAGTTGAAACTGCTGAGACATTTCAGAGGACACAAGAACATCACATGTCTGTACGACATGGACATCGTTTTCTATCCAGACGGCACGTTTAACGGGCTGTACCTGTACGAGGAACTGATGGAGTGTGACATGCATCAGATCATCAAGTCTAGTCAGCCCCTGACTGATGCACACTACCAAAGTTTTATCTACCAGATACTGTGCGGGCTGAAGTACATACACTCGACAGACGTCTTGCATCGTGACTTGAAACCAGGGAACCTGCTGGTCAATGCGGATTGTCAGTTGAAGATCTGTGATTTTGGTCTGGCCAGAGGATACTCTGAAAACCCCGTGGAAAACAACCAGTTCCTGACAGAATACGTCGCCACTAGATGGTACCGTGCCCCAGAGATCATGCTGAGCTACCAAGGCTACACAAAGGCCATCGACGTCTGGTCCACAGGCTGTATATTGGCTGAGTTCTTGGGAGGTAATCCGATCTTCAAGGGGAAGGACTATGTCAACCAGCTAAATCAGATCTTAGAGGTCTTGGGGACACCATCCGATGAAACCTTGAAAAGAATTGGGTCAAAGAATGTCCAGGCGTACATCAACCAGATGGATTACATTCCAAAGGTGCCCTTTGTTGAACTTTACCCACAAGCAAACCCACAGGCGTTGGACTTGCTGGAGAAGATGCTAGCATTTGACCCACAAAAGAGAATCACAGTCGACGAGGCATTACAGCATCCATACTTGTCGATATGGCACGATCCAGCCGATGAACCAATATGCACAGAAAAGTTTAATTTCAACTTTGAATCTGTCACAGATATGGAGGAGTTGAAGCAGATGGTGATAGACGAAATACAGGACTTTAGAAATTTTGTGAGACAACCGTTGATAGAAGAACAACAGCAACAACAACAGCAGGTACAAGAAGGTGCCCTACAGCCAGAGAACAGTGGCAACGACCAACTGATGCAGAATATGGATGAAATGGACTTCTCAAACCAACTAGACCAACCATCATCGTCAGTCCAGGCACAATTACATGACTTTGGCATACATTCCCAGAACTTGCCTGACCACGAAACTGACTTCCCACCACGACCACAAGAGAACTCGCTAGCTTCTCCAATGGCCATGACAGATAGCAGCGGCAACAATACATTGGACCAGGACGGAAACATGAATAATAATAATGACGGGTTCTTTGATTTAGAAAAAGAGCTAGAATTCGGTCTGGATAGAAAGTATATATAAGTAAATAGAAAATGTCAATAAAAAGCAATCTATCATCTACTTTAAGAACAAGAACTACAGTGCAGAACCGGTTGTGCAATGCATACTGAAATATACATCTCCTTCTGATCCTTCATGGATTGTGACTTCTCTTGTTACGTAATCGTGCACGCTGACTCACAAACTTGTGACAGTTTAATTTTTGCATGAATCCTGGAAAACTATTTAAAAAAACCTCAATGCACAACCCAGTAAGACCCACAGAGACAGACACTTTTATAAATACACA
The DNA here is from genome assembly GCA_003708425.3 of Jamesozyma rosinii. Taxonomy (NCBI): domain Eukaryota; kingdom Fungi; phylum Ascomycota; class Saccharomycetes; order Saccharomycetales; family Saccharomycetaceae; genus Jamesozyma; species Jamesozyma rosinii. The sequence continues at coordinate 13,607 of PPOD03000217.1, forward strand.
TTCTTATGTAATCTCCTCATCAAATAGTCCTCTCAATAAGACCAATACTCCAAGGAAAACCTGCAAAAAATGACGTTAAAATTACCTTTCAAGCAGGTGGATGTCTTCACTAACAAGTCATTCAAAGGCAACCCAGTTGCAGTAATCAACTGTATGGACGTTCCAGAGGATGAAATCACCACTGAACAATTACAATCGGTCGCCCTATGGACAAACCTATCTGAAACAACCTTCTTGTTTAAACCAACAGATCCGACTTTCGACTACAAATTAAGAATCTTCACACCAGTACAAGAATTGCCCTTTGCCGGCCACCCAACAATTGGCTCCTGCAGAGCATTCCTAGAGTTTACAGGTAAGACTGCAGACACAGTCTACCAAGAGTGCGGTGCTGGTAAAATAGAATTATCTGTATCCAAAACCGGCAAAATCTCGTTCAAGGCAGCCAAGACTGTCATTGAAGAACTCCCATCGGGACTAGTTTCTAACTACGAAGGCTCTCTTGGCGTTAAATACAAAGAGACCCCCAAACTATTAAGAGTAGGCCCTAATTGGGTTGTCTACTTGGTTGACAGTGCTAAGACATGCTATGATTGCAATCCAGACCTAAAGGAAATGGAAACTTTGACAAGAAAGCATGGCCATACAGGGATTATCTTAGGTGGCCAAAGAAAATCCGAGCCAGGGGAGTATGAATATGAAATAAGGGCGTTTGCACCAGCTGTAAATGTTGACGAAGACCCCGTTTGTGGCAGTGGTGCACTAGCGTTTATTAGATACCTGAACGAGCTGCATCACTTCAAGGAAACCACTTCTTTCAAGATCACACAAGGTGGCAGGATCGGAAGAGACGGTCAAATTACGGGTCGTGTGCAGATCGATGAAACCGGCACAACCTACCATATTGGTGGAGATAGTGTCGTTGTAATCAGCGGTGAGGTAACTCTATGAAAAGATGTTGACCCGATGTTCATATATATATAACTCTGTAACGTATCAACACCCTACTTAAATAACCTTAACTGTCGATGAATATAATCAGCAATACTGCAAGTTTTTCTGAAGATGCAATTTCCGAGACAGCGACTCTTCCATGATTACAAAAGCGATTAGGGAAAATCGCAGCTACATGTAAGTCATATAGTCTACTAATCACTGAACAATAATCAATAGAACTAACACCCCCATAGCAAATACTGCGGTAATACACGTTCACAATGTCTACGACAGAGACTCCTGCACAACCAGAGGCAGTTCCAGATAATTCAGATGAAGTGCAAGACATAGAAAGAATCCCTGATGCAAACTTTAAGAATCCAAGAAAGCAACTCCTAGATAGATACATAAAGTTAGGTATACTAGCAACTCTAATCATATGGGGTATTGCTGTAGTTTTGAAAAACATTCCACAATCTTCTGAACACGACCATGATGATGGGGGTCCAAAGTACACACTCCCAAACCCGAATATTACAGACGATGGTTCATTAAAAGTATCCTTTGCGAATACTAGGAACCAGACTTTCCAGCCAAAATTCCACACTTTGCAATGGTTATACGATACTGACTATACTATTGATAATGATAAGGGCCTGTACGTGACTTGGGTCAATGATTCATATGTTGTAAAATCTGTCCAAGATACAGATTACAACCAAGTATTGCTAAAGGGAAAATCATTTATCCAAAATGGCCATAATTTCACAATTGATGAAATCGTAGCTTCACCAAATTTGAAGAAACTACTTCTAAGAACAAACACAGTTCAGAATTGGAGGCATTCTTCCTTTGCGTCATATTTTGTTTACGATGAGATGTCAAGCAAGTTTGAGCATATTGGTGATAATCTAGCATTAACAGAATGGTCGCCAAATTCGATAGATATTGCATACATCCAAGACAATGACATATTTATTTACTCTACCCACGAACATAAGACAACTGTCCAGGTAACAGATGACGGGAGTTCTCAAATTTTCAACGGTAAGCCTGATTGGGTTTATGAAGAAGAAGTATACGAATCCGATAGGGCCTTATGGTGGTCTCCAGATGGTGGATACCTAGCATACCTAAAGATAGACGAAACCGATGTGTCGGAATTTATCATTCCATACTATGTACAGCACAAGAATGATGTATACCCTGAGATACAGAACATCAAATATCCCAAAAGTGGCACACCAAACCCTGAAGTCGATTTATATGTGTACAACATCAAAAACGGAGGCTCTTATCAAGCTCATACAAGCAAATACTACGAGGACTCCGAGATATTACTAACTGAAGTAATTTGGGTGGGTGAAACCCAACTAATCACTAAAATGACTGATCGTTCTTCTGATATTTTAAAGATTTTGGAAATTAATCCTTTAGACAAGTCAACAAAAGTGATTAGGGTTTCATCTTCTGAAGGTGGGTGGTGGGAAATCACCCACAATACAATGTATATCCCGTGCGATGCTTCTAATGGGAGACATTCTGATGGGTATATCGATATGGTTCCAGTCAATGGATATAATCACCTGGTTTATTTTACGCCTGCAAACAGTTCGGAACCAATAATTCTGACTGCTGGAGCCTGGGAGGTTGTAGGTGGCCCACTTGCGTTTGATTATGAAAGAGGCAGAGTATACTTTATCTCAACCAAGGAATCATCCATGGAGAGACATCTATATTATGTCAATTTAGATGAACCGTGCAAAATCCACAATGTTTCTGACAATTCTAATGAAGGTGTCTATGACGCAACCTTTTCATCCAGCGGAAGATTTGTCTTATTAACGTACAAGGGTCCAAATATCCCGTACCAAAAAATCATTGATTTGAAATCCAATGCTAAAGACAAAAAGATCGATGGAAATGTAATTGGTGAAACATTATACTACCTGGAGGAAAACGAAGATTTAAGCGAACGTCTAGCTCTCTATAGTCTTCCGAAAAGACAGTACCAAGAATTATCCTTGGGTACTGATGAAGACGACGAAGAGATCATTGTAAATTCATACGAAATACTTCCAAACGATTTTAATCCAAAGCTAAAGGACCACTACCCTGTATTTTTCTTTGCATATGGAGGTCCAAACTCTCAACAAGTAATCAAGACATTTTCTATTGGATTTAATGAAGTTGTTGCGGCTCAATTGAATGCTATTGTCGTGGTTGTCGATGGCCGTGGTACTGGGTTTAAAGGAAGAAAATTCAGAGCACTAGTCAGAGACAAGTTAGGAGACTACGAAGCTCGTGACCAAATATCCGCAGCAGCCTTGTATGGATCAAAGAAATTTGTAGACTCAGAGAAGATCTCCCTATTTGGTTGGTCCTACGGTGGCTATTTAACATTGAAGACACTGGAGAAGGATGCTGGACAACACTTTAAGTACGGAGTCTCGGTCGCACCTGTCACGGATTGGCGATTATACGACTCTGTATATACAGAACGTTATATGCACACCCCACAAGAAAACGAGGAAGGTTACAATGAGTCAAGTGTTCACAATATGACGGCGATCGGGCAGTCAAAACGGTTCTTATTAATGCATGGAACTGGAGATGACAACGTTCATTTCCAAAATTCATTGAAATTCTTAGATCAACTGAACCTGAATTCAGTTGAAAACTATGATGTCCTCGTGTTTCCAGATTCCGACCACAGCATCAGGTATCATAATGCTAACAATATAATCTACGACAGACTGCTAAGCTGGACTAAGAAAGCTTTTAACGGCGACTTTTTAAGATAGATCCAATTATTCAGTAGTACATATTTCTTCGTATTATATACATATATACCAATACTTCCTGAGCCTTTGAGCAGCATCAGAATAACGGTTGACCATGTGCTCTAGTAGACTTATTTTCAGACGTTCTCAGCGCCAGGCGAGGAAACAGTGATCTCTGGGCGGGCACGTGAAAAACGATGTTCCCGGGTGGCAAAACAAGAGTATCGAAAAATTAGGAAACGTATAAGGTACAGGCAGGTATCCCAATCCCAACAACTATTGACAGAGAAAGCATTGCATTGTCAACGTGGTTGGTGCTATAAGATAAAGTACAAACACAAACAACACACACTAAACAGATCAGGAACTAATATGGTCGAACAACAGGACAAAAAAGGAGAGGAACTTGAAAAGGTTATTCCACCAACCTCCTCTGAAAAGTCTAAGGAAAAGGCTAAGAAGGAGGAAGAGGAACAGTTGTCCGAAGAAGACATTAAACTGAAAGAAGACCTAGAGGCTCTTGTCCAGAAACTAAAAGAGGACGATACTAGCGTGTATGAACAGTCTTTGGATCAACTTAAAGAGGCCATCAAGAACTCTACTAGTTCAATGACTGCAGTACCAAAGCCATTGAAGTTTCTGCGTCCTTCTTATCCTGAGTTATGTGCGATCCACGACAAATGGACAGACAAGAAAACCAAATCATCATTAGCTGACATATTATCTGTCTTATCAATGACCTACTCTGACAATGGTAAGCATGATTCTTTGAGATTCAGATTGCTATCTGATGAGGCCAATATCGATAGCTGGGGTCACGAGTACATACGCCACCTGGCATTGGAAATCGGGGAAGTGTTTAATGACCAAATGGAAAAGGAAGCAAACATGAACTCTTCGGAGGGATCTACGCCAACACCAGACAACTTCGAGTTCAGTAAAGATCAGATCCTACAACTATCGCTGGACATTGTACCATATTTCTTAAAGCATAATGGTGAAGAGGATGCTGTGGATTTACTTTTAGAAATCGAATCTATCGAGAAACTTCCTCAATTCGTAGATGAAAACACATTTAAAAGAGTCTGCAACTACATGGTTGCATGTGTCCCGTTATTACCACCTCCAGAAGACATTGCTTTCTTACAAACAGCCTTTACCATTCTTTTAGCACAATCTCAACTAACAGAAGCACTGGCACTAGCTATTCGTCTAGGTGATGAAAATCTAATTAGATCCGTTTTTGATGCAACTAGCGATAACGCAATGCACCAACAACTAGCCTATGTTTTATCCGCTCAAAAGATTTCCTTCGAGTACGAAGGTGTTCAAGAGATTATCGGCAACACAAAACTATCAGAACACTTTTTGTATCTAGCCAAAGAATTAAACTTGACAGTCCCAAAGGTCCCAGAAGATATCTACAAAAGTCATCTAGACAATTCTAAATCAGTATTTTCAAGTGCTGGCTTAGACTCAGCACAACAAAACCTAGCTACCTCCTTTGTAAATGGGTTTTTAAACCTAGGCTACTGTAACGATAAACTAATTGTCGACAACGATAGTTGGGTTTATAAGACTAAAGGCGACGGTATGACCTCGGTTGTTGCTAGCATTGGTTCAATTTTCCAATGGAATTTAGACGGTTTACAACAACTGGACAAATACCTATATGTCGAAGAGACAGAGGTTAAGGCAGGTGCCCTTTTAGGTATTGGTATTTCTGCTACAGGTGTTCATGACGGTGATGTCGAACCAGCTTTGTTATTGCTACAAGATTATGTCACAAACACTAACAGTAAGATTAGTTCGGCTGCTATTCTCGGTTTAGGAATAGCATTTGCAGGCAGCAAAAATGAAGAAGTTTTAGGACTTTTGTTACCATTAGCAGCTGACACTTCATTGCCAATCGAAACATCTACTATGGCATGCCTAGCCTTATCACATATATTTGTCGGTACTTGTAATGGTGACATTACTACCTCTATCATGGATAATTTCCTAGAACGTGGTGCAATTGAATTAAAGACGGAGTGGGTTAGATTCTTAGCTTTGGCACTAGGTCTGCTATACTTGCAACAGGGTGAACAAGTGGATGATGTTATCGAAACATTGACTGCCATTGAACATCCTATGACGTCTGCAATTGAAGTTCTAATCAGTGCTTGTGCTTACACTGGTACTGGTGATGTTTTACTGATCCAAGATCTGTTACATCGTTTAACACCAAAGGCAACACAAAAAGATGGAGAAGAAGACGAGGATGAAGATGAAGATCTAGAAGGCCAAGCAAATAGCATAAGCGACTTCTTAGGAGAGAAAAAGGAAGTAGAAGAGGTCTTAGGTGATATTTCTGAACCAAATCCAAATGCAGAAGTACAAGAGGATGGCGATGCTATGGAGGTTGATGAAGAAGATGCAAACAGTAACAAAGAAGGCGAAACAGAAGAAAAGAAAGAAGATGAAGTTAAACAAGAAGACGGAGAGGAAAAGGCTGTTAAAACAGAAACAGAAGAAAACGCAGAAGAGGCTGAAAAGGAAGCAGGCCTAATAGATGAATCTTGTTTTGCCGTGCTGGGTATTGCACTAATAGCTCTTGGTGAGGATATTGGTAAAGAGATGTCTTTACGTCACTTTGGCCACCTAATGCATTACGGTAATGAACACATTCGCCGTATGGTTCCGCTAGCTATGGGCCTTGTATCTATAGCTGATCCACAAATGAAGGTATTTGATACACTAACACGTTTCTCACATGATGCTGACTTGGATGTTTCCATGAATTCCATTTTTGCTATGGGTTTATGTGGTGTTGGTACTAACAATGCAAGACTAGCTCAACTATTAAGACAACTGGCAAGTTATTATTCTCGTGAACAAGATGCCTTATTTATTACAAGACTATCTCAAGGTTTGGTACACTTAGGTAAAGGTACAATGACTATGGACGTTTTTAATGACGCTCATGTTCTGAATAAGGTAACATTAGCCTCATTGTTGACTGTATTGGTTGGTTTAGTCTCGCCAAACTTTATGCTAACACATCATCAATTATTCTACATGCTGAATGCTGGTGTTAGACCAAAGTATATCCTAACTTTGGATGAAGAAGGTGAACCAATCAAGGTTAATGTACGTGTTGGTCAAGCAGTGGAAACTGTTGGTCAAGCAGGTAAGCCAAAAAGCATTACTGGCTGGATCACACAATCTACACCTGTATTGTTAGGCCATGGTGAAAGAGCAGAGCTAGAGACTGACGAATACATCAGTTGTACAGGTAATATCGAAGGTGTCGTGATCTTGAAAAAGAACCCTGATTACAGAGCCGAAGAATAAGCCGAGTATCCAGTAAGTAATGAGAATCACATAAACAAACATATATAAAACCCACGTAATAAAATTTAAAAAAAAAGTATCAATCTATTCTCTTAGCGATTATGATACACCAACGGAGTTTCGCATCTTGCCTCTGTACAACATGATAAATAAATATATGCGTTATATTATTCTATTCTATTTTATTTCTTAGGCGTGTGTATATAAACTAAGTCTAATTGAGTCTAAGTATAAAATTATAAAGTATCTTACCTTTATAAGGATAAGACAATCATGACATGGCTAGTAGAACAAGGATATCTATTTAACAGTTTATTGGAAATCAGCTGCTTTACCAGCCATTAGCAAACCAACAATCAAACCCAGTAAACCTAAAATAGAGCCGAAAATTTCAACAACTAATATTTTGACGAATAGGGAAGAGTCTGCTGCATCGGATATAGCTGCAGTTGCACCAGTAATACCAACTGCGACACCACAAATCAAGTTAGAAGCCCCGACAGTCAAACCTGCCCAGAACAATGAATAGCCTGTGTATAGATTGGACTTTGAGTATAATGTATCGCTAGATGCAACAGTTAACTTTGAAGAAAAGACAATTGCGATAATTAAACCGTAGATGGCCACGACTTCACAGAAAATAATAGAAATCAAATTCTTGGTAGTGATTCTTGGGGCACGAACACCGGCACCTAGAATAGAAGTACCTGTTATAAGGATACCCCAGGCTGCACCTACAACAGATAAACCAATGCACATTGCAATTCCGAGGTTTGCCCACATATAAGGCGATGTCTTTAATAAAAACTTACCGAAATCGATATCGCTACCATGACCAGTAAACAGCTTGTAAAGCGCGTACACTGCTATAACAAACACAATAAAGTAGTTTAGTATGCTTGTGTATGAAATCTTGCCATATGACATGGAATCATCTTTGTTATCCGTTATCATTTCAGTTGTGTTATTTTATTTAGAATGCTACGTTTATAGTATTTGCGGATCCAACTGTAAACTATACTAATTCAATTGAATGCCTTTAGGATTGACTATTGTTAGTGATTGACTTCTACTGATCCACAAAATTTACTTGAATATGCACACTGTTTTATCTGCCTAGTCACTGGAAGTCTGCTCTTTTATGTTTTTTTCTTTGTAGATGCAGCAGCTGCTTTTTCAGTTTTGCCCTTTTTCGATTTTTGCAGCTCTTATTAACTACCGGGTAATAGAGATGATTACTACAGGGTTGGTGAACGGATGGATCCGCGGCCCAAAAAAAAATTTGTATGGCAAATCTGAGCCGCCGGATATCCGCGATCCGCCAAAATTTTGCCTCCGCGGATCCACCTCGTTTTAACAATAATAGAAACTATTTTAACTAAATAAACTATGAATACCTATATAAGACACTATGTTTCCTCGTGGAAGTGGACTCCTTTTGTCTCTAGCTCTTCTGTAGCGTTGACAATCGGCGCTTCAAAGTCAGAAGTCGGGAGCATAAGCTGAAATTTTCATTCGCGAAGCAACATTACACTGAGAACAACAAATATAGAGGTTCATTCGCTCACTCATGAAATGCATACTCAGGTATTTCAAACTCTTTTCTATCAAAGTAATCATCATCATCCAAAGTATTTACAGTTGAGTTGTCTAAACCAAAAAGTCGAAATTGATGTTTTAAACGTAATATCATATTGAAAGTAT
>PPOD03000218.1:14977-41963 GCA_003708425.3 Jamesozyma rosinii
TGACTCCCTTAAAAAGAAGAACTTCTCCAAGTTTCACACCACTTTGCCACTCAAGAACAGCACCCACTACACTCCCAGAAACCATGTCTGTCTGCGAGAAGTACTACCCAGAAGAACCACACCAACCCAGCGTCACCACCACGGCGGTCCCTGGCCCGCAGTCTGTCCAGCAGCTCGCAGAGCTGTCCGCCGACTTCGACACCAGACCAGCCTACTTCAGTGTCGACTACAACGCCTCCAACGGCAACTACATCGTCGATGCGGACGGCAACACATTCCTCGACGTGTACGCCCAGATCGCCTCCATCGCACTCGGCTACAACAACCCCAGCCTCGCTGCTTTGCTCACGACCCGCGAGATGCAGAATGCCCTGATCAACAGGCCTGCCCTGGGGAACTTCCCACCCGTCGAGCTCGATAGGATCATCAAGAAGATCCTGCAAGTGGCCCCGGAGGGCCAGACCCACGTGTGGAGCGGGCTCAGCGGCGCAGACGCCAACGAGCTGGCTATCAAGGCCGCATGCATGTACTACATGCAGAAGAAGCGTGGCAGCAGGGACGTCGAGTTCACTGCAGAGGAGCTCGCCAGTGTCATGGAGAACCACGCCCCGGGATCCCCCTCTCTTGCTGTCCTATGCTTCAAGAGGGCCTTCCACGGCAGACTGTTCGCTAGTGGCTCGTGCACCTGCTCGAAACCGATCCACAAGCTGGACTTCCCTGCATTCGACTGGCCACACGCAGAGTACCCTGATTACAACTACCCGCTCGATGTCGAAGCCCATAAGGAGCACAACCGCGCCGAGGACGACCGCTGTCTCGCTCTGGTCGAGACCCTGATCAAGACATGGCACATCCCAGTTGCGGCCCAGCTCATCGAGCCCATCCAGTCCGAAGGCGGGGACAACCACGCCTCTGCATACTTCCTGCAGGGGCTCAGAGACATCACCTTGAAGCACGGCGTCGTGTACATCATCGACGAGGTGCAGACGGGTGTTGGAGCCACGGGCAAGATGTGGTGCCACGAGTACGCCAACATCCAGCCACCGTGCGACCTTGTGACCTTCTCCAAGAAGTTCCAGAGCGCAGGATACTTCTTCCACGACGCCGACTTCGTCCCCAACAAGGCGTACAGACAGTTCAACACCTGGTGCGGGGACCCTGCTAGAATGATCATCGCTGGCCAGATCGGCCAGGAGATCCTCGACAACGATCTGCTGGCCCAGATCAACAGGGTCGGCGCATACCTCTATGCCAAGCTCGAAACCTTGCAGCGCAAGCACCCAGCATGGTTCGCCAGACTCAGAGGCAAGGACAGAGGCACCTTTATCGCCTGGGACCTGCCAGACGGCGAGACCAGAGACCGTCTGCTCACTACTTTGCGTCTCAACGGCCTCAACGTCGGGGGCTGTTCCGACAAGTCCGTCAGACTCAGACCAACCTTGAGCTTCGAAGAGAAGCACGCCGACATCTTCGTCGCCATCCTCGCCAAGGTCGTCCAGGAGTTGGACCAGTGATCCATACCACTACACCTTTTTTTTCAGTTTATTTTATATCTTTATATGGTTTCTTTAAGCAATACTAAAAACTGTACATACACGTATACGTATGAGTGCATAGTTCACTCGCCAAACAGCTTGCGCACCCTCTTGAGGACGGAGTCCTTCTCAGGGTCGTATGGATGGTCCTTTGAAGGGATCTCCAGGATGGCAGGGAACGGCTCGACGAAGTTGTCGATGGACGAGCGGATGATGTCTGCGACGAACTGGTTGATCAGCAGGATGGCGATATCGTCCCTGTCCTGTGTGAACTCCTTGAACATGGCTTCCAGCTGCTCCTTCGTAGTCTTGTCCTCCTTGTACACGAAGAAGTTCTTTTCGTTGGTCTCCGGGCTGACCTGCCCAATCCCAGCCAGCAGCAGCCCCGTGGTCGTGTCTTCGTCTGCTATTATAGCCAGCAGCGTTCTCTTGTCAGACATGATCGTGTGATAGTGTCCCTGTGTGTGTGTGTGTGTGTTGCTGGGACTCAGAGTTGTTGTGAACGTTGTTGCTGTAAAATGCAGTCAGTGCAGTTTTTATGCCAAAACGAGTCGCTGCGATTTTCTTTGTTGCAGCGAAATTCACAATTCAGATTGAGATAAAGGTTGTGTATGGTTGTTGAAGAAAGGGGAGTGGTGGAGCATTGGAGGGCGAGAAGCAAGGCAGGAACAGCATGATGATGATCAGGACAGCAGTGCAGAATAGCAGGGCGACAGTGCAAGGTGGGTGCGTTGGTGTACGACGGTTCAGCAGCCTGAACAACGCTCTGAGGAGTGGGCACAACAAGTGGTCGACGATCAAGCACGACAAGTTTAAGAACGATGCGCAGAAGAACAAGCTGATCAACCGGTTTGTCAACCAGATCGTTGTGGCAGTGAAGCTGAAGGACACCAGGCTCAGCACCATCCTCGAGAGTGCCGCAAAGAACAACGTCCCGAAGAAGGTCATCGAGAACGCCATCAAGAAGGGCTCCATATCTGGAGCCAGCACAGACGGGGCCATCAATCTGTATGAAGGAATGGGGCCTGGAGGTGTAGCCCTCATCGTCGAGACCCAGACCGACAACAAGAACAGGACCGTGGCCCTTGTCCGAAGCTACTTCAACAAGGCGAACCTGAGCCTGCTGAGCATGGGCTCCTCAATGCACTACTTCGACAAGGTCGGCAAGGTCGTCGTCGAGGTGCCCGCCACGGGTAGCGACGGCGTGCTGCTCGACGACGATACGGTGTTCGACAAGATGCTCGAGGTCGAGGGTATCAAAGATTTTGAACGGATTGAGGACATAGAGGAGAACCTCGACGAGGGGGAACAAGTGGACATACAGGCAGAGGCAGACGCTGCCTCGGGAAGCAAGTACCTCGTTGTCACCGAACCGTCCATGACCAACAAGGTCGCCAAGCAGCTGCAGGACGAGCAGCAGTTCCAAGTCGAGGCCACCAGCATCGAGTACGACGCCAAGCCAGACATGACCGTCGACCTAAGTGGCTCCGAGGAGACCCAGCAGGCCTTCACCAAGTTCTGCGAGGGTCTCGCAGAGATCGAGGACGTCCAGAACATATATTCCAACGAGTCGATGTAATGGGCACCCCACCACCCCACCACCCCACTACCTCTAGGCCACCCCCAGACCACCCAGTACATAGCACACTACACAACAAGTATATAGCCCCAGACACTCCCCAAACACATCAACACACATCTGTTTATAAATAGCACTAACAAACTCCACAGGCCCTCCGTTTTTTGATTCCCGACATGATTTTCAGACTTTTCATCGACAAAAATCTTCAGATGCAACAACGACGATCTCGAAAGTCTCGAGACTCTCGAGCACTGCTGGCAACTTTGCAGGGCTATATAACCAGCACACCCACCGTCTCCAGCACATCTGTGTATTCGAGGATACCACTCCCCCAACACACTAAGACACCACCCTACTTCGTCGCATCCCGGTCTCTATCTCTGCATGATTGCCAGCCATCTCATATACAACGTGGGCCTCCTCCTGCTTGTCTCACAGTGTGCTCGAGCACAGGAGTACCTGCCGAACTACACTCCCAACGACGGCAACGATACGGAGGTTCAAGCACAGGGTTCTTCGCCAGTGGTTGGCCCAGATGCTTCGCTGCCTCCTGTGTCGCCGCTAGATCCAAGCACACCAGTGTATGTGCCGATCCAGACCCCATCCCCGTCAGAACCTGCGCAAGCTTCTGATCTGACCAACTCACACTCCACTCCACTCATACCGCTGGGTCCTGCATCGCCACCATCGGAGACACCAGTTCCACTCCCAGAATCAACATCCTCTGAGCACAAACCAAGTTCCGTGTCACAAATCCATTCCTCACACGGCTCACAGACCACAGAGGTCCACAGCACAATAGAAACATCGTCCTCGAGACCTGAATCACCGGCACAGCCTGTGAGTTCTTCCTCCAAAGAGACTGCTGTTCCAACAAGCCTGACTCTGCTCACAAACCGTTCAGGCACAACATCAACAACACCAACATCATCACACACACATACACCCTCGAGCTCTACAACAACAACGAGCTCCACATCGGTGTACGTACCGCCTTCATCCACCTCAACCAACTCCTCGTCATCAATACCTATTGTGCCCCCAACTACATCATCATCATCATCATCATCATCATCGTCAACACTTTTGTCAGTATCACTCTTGCATTCTCTAACATCCTCCACATCGTCGACAGATAAAGAACCATCATCAACCTCTTCAACTATACACTCCAGCACAAAAGAATCGACCACATCTACATCCACAACACCAAAGCCAAGTTCCACCATAATCTCACATACTAGTTCATCATCCAAACACAGCAGCAGCACCAAGAAATCAAGCACCACCTCTAGTACTACCACCACCAGCTCCTCCAGTACCACCACTTCCTCGTCCAGCTCATCCAGCACCACCACCAGCTCCTCGAGCTCGTCCAAACCTACAACAACCCTCACATCATCATCCTCAACACCTGTACAACAAATGGTAACCAGTATCATCTACGGGAAAACAGTCGTCTCAGACCATTACACAACGATAACACTCATGCCATCAAGCACCGCATCCGCAAACCACAAGAAGACCAATCACTCACACGGCCTCTCCACCAAAAACCGGAACATCGTGTTGGGCTGCTGTCTGGGCATCGGCATCCCACTGGTCATCCTAGTCGTATTCCTAGTATACACACTCTGCATCCGCTCCCAAAAGATCGACTTCATAGACTCTGACGGTAAAGTCGTCACAACATACAAGAAGAACAAAATAATAAAGTTTTGGTACGCCCTAATAGGTAAACACATAGACGACGACGACACCAGCCACATCAACGGCGATGCAGGAGGTGAGGACTTTGAAGGACACCACTCAGACACGTTCAACGAAAAGATAATGATTCCGAGCCCAGCAGACTTCACCAATAATAACAATAACCAAAGCGGAAGCACAGTGGTAACGAACGATTCAAATAGCAGAACACCAGTAGCCAACAACAGAGTCTCGATGCTGTCAAACCAATACGACTACTACAACTACAATCACGTACACACAGAAGACACATCTCCCGGCAGCAACGTAGACCTGGATAGCAACAGTTATGACGCATCAATGTACCTCAACGGGTCACAGAACTATCCCGATGGCGACGAAGAATATGTGGAGGAAGAAGAGCATCCCAAAGTTTTAAATATAACAAACCTATAGTGCCGCATGCACACACCCTGTTCGTCTAACTCATAGCCATTTCATTCACATTCCACGGTTTATTATCTATCGCATTCTACTAATTTTGATAATAAGCTGCTGTTTCCCAAAATGAAATCATTTACTTAAATAGTTTTTACAAAACATAATACATACAATTAATTAGTTTAAATATACGCACATATACATGCAATGTTCCTATATCAAGCCTTTATTCAACAACCTGACAGTAAATAACGAATTATCGTCTTTGTCCCGAATAGTGAAGTTGCAAGAAGAGTCAGTGCATGATCGTCCCTCAGTAAACTTTTCATGGAGGTACTCAGCTCCATCAAACACCTCTTCGCTACGCTCTCCATAGAGATGATAAAGCCTTTTGAACAAAAGGTCTCCGTTTCTCACAACACGCTTCCCTTCATTTCGGTGTCTTATACCCAACAACAGACTTTTTGGGACCTTGAAGACCCTCTTCTTCCTAAAGAACCGCTGCCCAGCCTTTGTCATACAGACCTCCTGTCTAGCGTGTTTTAGACCCAGAATACCAAATCTATTCAACAAAAGAGACACACATCCTTCAGTACTGTTGCGCTCATAATATAGGGCCTGCTTCAACTTGGATAGGCCTCCAAATGGTGTTTGTTTCAAAAGCGACTCCACCTGGTAGGTGATACCGGAATCACCAAGAGTATCTGCCACAAGTACATTGCTCTGGGTAAGGGCAGGATTATTAAGTATGTCTGTGCTAGCCAGTAAGGAAATCAGTAATCCCATTAAGGCAATAATAAGATTCAGACCGCACGAAATAGCACTGAATGGTACGACAATAGTACCAGAGCATGTGTGGAAAGTGCTGACAACCGAAACAAGTGTAGTCAGTATTGTTAGTTGATACACTGTCCAGTCTGCCCTTTTGCTCAGTTGCAAGTCCACAGACTGCGAGACCGAATTAATAGGGAAGCCTGGCTGGAATATTTCTGCAGGAGTAGACGATAAAGTTGTTATATTCGTTATCATTATCGATATATGCACAATTAGGTTGAGCAACTTTCATATAGTATAGAAAAATATAAAGTAAGATTATTAGATACGTAGAAGCACGGTACATTACACATACACCCATATATATATATATACGTTCATAACCTTTAATATAATTGTTTACAATATCGAGGTAATGAGAAAATACAAAATACAAGAGATAATATCACACACACTGTGGTGTATAGTTGTTGTACCTTATGGACTGAGTTATCTTTGATGTATACATCACTGTAACATATTCCCCACTCTATACTGTTTACCCTAATTATGCCAAATTTGCTGGCACCTCTTAAAGGTAACAAAAATATGGGTTAAATGAAAATGGGAATTTGAAAGAAACAACGAAGCAGAACCAGACAAACCACCTCAACAATGATACGGCGACTCCTTTAATCCTAAAAAGCAGGTACAGAGACCTGCAAATATACATCTTTCCCAACCATTTTTAATTTTGTGGAAAATAATTAGTGTCATTCCAGAAAAATAACTACAACTAGATAATTTTGTGAATAGAACAATAAACCATATAAGCTAATATAATCATAACCGACACTGGATACTCCAATCCGTTTATATTACAAAATTTAATTATTGGAAATTTCTTATCAATTTCTAAAGAGTTAAAAACTTCAATTTCGTAAATCACTTCCGCGATAGTTTAATGGTCAGAATTGGCGCTTGTCGCGTGCTAGATCGGGGTTCAATTCCCCGTCGCGGAGTATTATTTTTTATAAATTTCATAACAGAAATTCAATCTTTAAGTGATAAAACCGAAGACTTCAACACAATTACTGTGTGAGAGAAGTTAGTAGATTATCTAGGCATCGTAATTCTACTATTGCCCTCTCATTTGAGCCATGCCCATCAACTAACTCAAATATGGACCCCAGATTCCTGTATCAATGCCCTGTGGAGAATTTCATCCATTGCTACTATGCCACAAGGCAACATGTCATCATAGCTGAATCAACAATCAATGAACCAACAGATGTCCAATTGCATTACATTAGCCATTCGAACCCATCTAAATCCACAGTTATCAAGGCTAAAGTGCACATATCTTCATACCAAGACACGGGACCAAGGACAAAGACTGTTCGTGGCATCGAGCTAACCAAGACTGAACCATATCACATTATCTTAAACACAATAAATGGCATACAAATAATCCCATTTCTCCAGTCTGAAAGCCATGATCTGAAGAGAACAAAGAAATGGTATAATGAATCTGTACGAGATGATATCAATTCAATTGCATTGGTCAGTGATACCGAGCAGCACCTCGAAGTCTGCTTCTGCACGGTGTTTGGAAATATAGGTAGCATCAGGTATGATATCCTGAACCAGAAGTTCAGCGTTACATCAAGATTTAATAAATGGAAAGACATAGCGCAGGACTCCATAAATTGCATAAGGAGCAATGGCACCGATGAAATCGCATTCGCATCGTTGGACAACTTCATATACACCAATATTGACAAGAAAATAGAAACACATAGTGTTTCATTGGATGCAACAGGTGATTCTAACGAAGAACTTCTAAATTGGGTGGATTTTGTAAAGATAAAGAAGTACAGTTCTTCTTATCTAAGGTTTTACTTGGCAAATGTAACGAACTTTGGGTGCCTGCTATACAAGAGAAGCACCAGAGGTCAATGGGAGCTGGTCCAGACTTTGCAAAAACCAGTGGATGGTGGCATCGAAGAAACATCACCATATGTGGACTGTATTATAGAAATAGGCTCGAATCCCAACGAACTCTTACTTCTTGCTGGGAGCCAACACGGGAAAATATATTGCTGGGTGTACAACATCAATGATAACGCTATCAGCCGGGAAACCATGTTTGAGGTTATAAATAGCAAACTCACCCATGCTATATCGATAGTTGATAGTGATAAAGTATATTTCCTAAGTAATGAGGATACATGTATAAATATTCTAGAAATATAAACGATTATAGAAGAGACACAGCTACACGAGCCTAAAACGTTTCAAACAATTCATCTATCTGTTTGATAACATCGATATGCAGGATTTCTCCCTTTCTAGTTATCAAGGACCCCTTCTTAAACATTTCGGGCTCGTTGTTATAATTAATACCACAGTCCTTGAACAATATCTCTTGCTTCTCGCTGCTGACAGTGCCACACAATCTCTGCTCAGACTCTTGCGGTGTCATTCCACATTTCTGGATCAGTTCCCAAAATACTGTATTGTATAAATTGTTTATATGAGTGTCAACAAACCTCCAGCTTAAGTAATCCTTGGTAACCTTTAGATTTGGGTAAACGACACATCTCGAATCGAAAAAAGGCAGATGCTTGGCGTTCAGCTCAACGCCCACAAAGAACTTGGGCCACAGACTGACATAGTTGGCGGTAAACAAGGAAACAAACAGGGTGGAAATCTTGTCACTACGTCTATTAAACAGCGTTGTGTCGCTCTTCAAAATGAACGAGTACTCATCACTCTCCCCATATGCCAGGATGACCTCGTTACGATACTTCAACACCACATTCTTCGCACATGCATTCATCAGCTTCAGCGCCCGGAGGTCATTGGGCTTTGCAAACTCATAGAATTTAGAGAACTCGTGGAACTTCTTACCATCTATCCTCACGACAATATACGCTTGCGGCAACAGTATATCGTGTGTCTCAAAGTCTCTGACATACCCATATTTCGAATTGGCCATAGTGAAATGAAAACGTGTACTACAACCCCAATATTCCAGCAGCGTTCCCCTCTTCACTCACCTCCAACAACTGAACCACCATCTCATCGCTTGGTTCTTTCATAATCGTTGCATTAAATTTTTGAACATAATTTCTGTCACGTGCTGCATCGCACAGTTTTTTCTACCGTGACGGGGAAACCGACGAAGGTGCTGGAATCCAAACAATTGCATGGGGATTCATAAGAGGATGAGCAGAGTTGTCTGTTTGATCATCATTGGTTGATGTGTTGTGGTAGTTGTTATTGTTGGTATGCTATACGTCTGCAAACACTACAAAAACATCCAACCGGCTTAACTGATTTCACAAACATCTAATGGCTGGCACTATTCAAGTTATAAGGAAGAAAAACAAGAAGGTGAAGAAGAATGATCCCTTAGCCAAGCAGGAGTTGGTATGGACCATTGGGCATGCACTGACGTTTGTGTGCGGGCTGCTGTTTACAATCGCATATTTCCACCATTCGCTTACTTTTTACAAATACAGGTCATGGAAGTGGCTATTTCTAAGGGCCAACAAGTCATATCACTACATCAGTTGCACTAAATGGTACTGCACCCTCTTGCGGTGGTCACCACAGATCCTATACAGACTAGCTCTGCTGGGTGTGCTACTTTCCAACGGTATTACCATGCTGCAGAACTGGGCAGGTTTGAACCCAACCTGGTACGACTTGCTTTCGGCTGAAAACTTCAGGTCCCTTGTCACAGCCGTCCTGTGGTTCTTTGACAGCTGCAAGTCCTTCTACCGTGTGCTGCCATTTATAATTTTGAGTTACATTCATTTATCGAACAGGAAGAAAGAGTTTGAGATGGGCGACAGTGCCCAGAATGCTGCGATATCCCTTAACAACAAGCATCTGTTACACACGATTGCCTATTCGGAGGTCATTGTCATTATTGCTTTGTTGCTGGATACTTTGCTAATGAAGTACGGCACGTCTGGTTTTTTGCTTGTTATCTACGCAAGCATATACTGGCTAAAATTGAACTATTCTGTTTATGCGCAAGTTGCAGTTTTGAGAATACTATCCAAGTTTGACAAATGGGTCCCAGCCAAACGTCAAAAGACCTGGGATACTATCAAACAGTTCATCCATATAAAGATGAAGGACTGTGCTCTGAGAAGGAAAAGAGCAGAGCGTAATGACAACTGACCATACCTTTTCTCTACACGCGTATCTATTTATATATATACACATATGTATCGCCTCATCAACAATGAGTTCTCTTTAATTTAATGAATCGTTTTATTAAACACATAAAAGATCTAGTATTGATATATAATAAAAAACGGTATGTAAGCTAACTACATTCCATTGTTAATTTATTCGGATGCACCAGCTCTAGTGTAGATAGCTTGCTTGGAACTCTTACAAACTGGGGTAATGATACCTTCTCTTTCTAAGTGTCTTAAAGCAACTCTAGCCATGGAACCACCGATCTTTAATCTGTCAACCAAGACAGAGACGGAAACGTATCTGTAAGTTGGGACTTCCTTTAGGATTCTGTCGTACTTTTCTTGGTCTAAGATGACGGCGTGAGCGGCCTTGTCCTTGTGGGACTTCTTGGACCACTTCTTCTTGGACTTCTTACCACCGGCCATAGCGGCAGCAGCTTTGGCAGCTTTAGATAATTGTTGCTTTGGAGGCATGTTTCTTTATGTGTTCTGCAAAGATGAGTATTAATCAGAGGTAAGATTAATAAACTTTTGTTAGTAAAAATGATATTTTTGTCTTGGGGGGATAGTTTCAGACAGACTAAGATAGTTGAATATAAGACGTGACTTGCGTTTGGTGTCTTCATGTTCTGCATTGTTGGGACCCAGGGTATTTGATTCTTGGAAATTCCTCTATTATTGAATAGCACTACCTACCTGGAAAGGGTGCTGTATACCAAGACATACCTGCACCTTAATATCAACCCATTGCATCAACAACATGCTTGGCTTTCCTTCTTTTTTTCCATTATAAATGTCTTAATGCATTCATTGCTCTGTATAACCAGCTATCTTAATGTATCGTGTGGAATGTAACATACGCTTTGGCTTGGTTTCTTAATGCTGTGACACAAAAGATGAGAACGTGCAAATGAGTATCACTTCTGATATAGCAATACAGTTATATGAACCTCCGACAACTGAGATGTTGCAATCAGGACACTGACTGTAGATGGAGCAGGTTGATCCTCTCTGGGTGAATATTCTAGGAGGGTTCCGAGTTCTGAGAGACACGGAACGCACAACTCGTGCAATAAAAAGAGACGCAAAAAATAAAACATTTCAAGTGAAAAATTCAAAAAAATATGAAAACTTCAAAATAAAATGTACAGATGTACAATACAAATGAGGATGCACGGATGCAAAAACAGTCAAATATAATTTCGTCTCCACAAATCGTCCAAGAAAATGCTGGAGGGCTGTGGAAGCAACAGAGGGAGAATACAAGTAGTTGACATATCAGAAACAGACAGATCTACTGCAACCAGAGAGAAGCATACAAACCACTGGAACAAGATATCTGGAACTGGTAAATGTCACGCAAGTTTGATTTTAAAGCGATCGTCGATTTGTCCGTGCTGATCGGCACTGGGTTTTCCCTCTATTATTTGGTCAACAGACTGTTGAACGATGTCGAGTCAGGCCCCATGGGAAGGTCCAAGGAATCCAAGGCGAAGCAGAACCAGCAATGGGAGAAACTAGTGAGTAGGAACCCGCGACTCGCAGAGGTAGAGTTAAGTTCGTATGAGAGGTCTGTGCTCGCCTCAGTTGTCACGCCGGATGAGATTGACGTTTCGTTTGGCAACATCGGTGGACTGGACCCGATCATCTCCGATCTCCACGAGAGCGTTATATTCCCACTGACCATGCCGGAAGTGTACTCGAATAGTCCCCTATTGCAGGCTCCAACGGGGGTACTACTATACGGCCCACCGGGTTGTGGTAAGACAATGCTGGCTAAGGCCTTGGCCAAAGAGAGTGGTGCCAATTTCATATCCATCAGACTCTCCTCCATAATGGATAAATGGTACGGCGAGTCTAACAAGATGGTGGATGCGATCTTCTCACTGGCCAACAAGATCGAACCATGCATAATATTCATAGACGAGATCGATTCGTTTTTAAGGGAACGTTCTTCGTCAGATCACGAAGTCACTGCCACACTAAAGGCCGAGTTCATGACATTATGGGATGGGTTGTTGAGCAATGGGCGTATCATGATAATCGGGGCTACCAACCGTATACATGATATCGATGATGCATTCCTGAGAAGACTACCGAAGAGATTCCTGGTGTCGCTGCCTGATACCGCACAGCGGAAGAAGATACTGCAGGTGCTATTGAAGGATACTGAAGTAGACAAGGAATATTTCGATATAGACACTATTGCATTGAATACCTCAGGGCTGTCCGGTTCAGATCTGAAAGAACTATGCAGGGAGGCCGCCTTGAATGCCGCAAAGGAATACATCAGAAAGAAACGTCAACTAATGTCACAGAGGTCGTCCTCATCATCGGAGGAAGAGGAAGAGGAAGTAGGGGATGAGAAGAATGATGGAATAACCACAAGACTAAAGATAAGATCCCTCAGGACTAATGATTTCATGACATTGAAGAAGGACGCTAGGGTTCAACCAAGCAGCCTCGATTTGGATTAACTCTCTGGATAAGCTCTTGGGAATTTTTTGTGCTGGATGCAATATGGGAATGTGGGTAACTGCAACACACATATATATTTATATGTATATATAACTAGTATATTATTTGTATTTAGATATCATGGTTTGTGAGAATCCAAGTTATTCGTTTAATTGAGGCAAGGCGGTGTGTATATTCTGCTGCGAAAATCCTAATTTCAATACTAAGCATTAATATACTTGAATACAAAAGTTACACTAAAGAGAAGCCCCGACCCCCAAAACAACAACCCATATGTCGAAAGAAACAGAACAGGAACAGCTTACGTTGAATAAGTTGTTATTTAATGAAAACGGCAGATTGTATGTGCTAACATCATCCCATTCAGCGTACCATGTATTCCCTCACCTTTACTAACCGTTAACATTATCAGTTGCCTGCCTTGCACCCTATCGAAAGGGTTTCAACACATTTCACAACTCATAACAGCAAAGCCTATTCTCGAGGAGAAGATTATAGCCAATGAAACTAATACAGTTGCCAATATTAGACAGAGCAACACGGCTGACCTACCAACAAAACCGCAGTTGCCTCCCCAGGACCTAATCCCAGGGTCACGAACGTACTGCAAAGAAGACCCACCAGATGTCCAGAAGTTAGGAGCATCTTCATGGACATTGCTACATAGTATGGCCGCTAAATACCCAACCGAACCAACGGAAGTTCAGAAGGACGAAATGAAAGAGTTTCTACAGATTTTCTCACACGTGTATCCATGCTGGTGGTGTGGAAAGGACTTTGAGAAGTATATCAGAGAACATTCCCCTCGTGTCGAGTCCCAAGAACAACTGAGCAGGTGGATGTGTGAGGTCCACAACGATGTCAATGGTAAATTAGGCAAGGCCAAGTTTAATTGTGACTTTTGGTCACAGAGATGGAAAGACGGATGGGAGGACAACCAATAGATACGAATGATTCAATGACAGAATACATTCCTGCGCAGTCGTGAAATGTGCCATCTCCCCCAGACACTCCCATACTTATATAGACAGATAAACATATGGCACTATGACTTCCAAGAAGCCCTAAATAAATAAATTCTTGAAGTTGCCTGGAATTGTTTTTCACAGTGAAAAAAAAATAAACAGCCAATTCATAGTATATAAAGCGAAACATTTCAGATTGCAAAATTTAATACAACAAACTTTTGTTCCATGCAGATATCACTGCAGCAAGTCACCACTGAATAACCCAGTATGCCAGTACAACAAACACCCGACTCTTTACAAGCAATGCTTTTGCAGGTGCAACAGCAGTACCTGAATCGATTCTAGTCTAGTTGTTTACATGGCATTCTGTGTTATACATACACACCATGGCCTCTTCGAAGATTGATAAATTTGGGTTTACACCTCGTGGTTTATTGATTCAAAGCGAGGCCTACAACTACGAGCATATCGATGGCAAATACGCCGTCGATATCTCATTGAGTATAATTTCATCAATATATGAACGAATGCAACAAAGTAGGATGCTCTCATGCTCTATTTTTATATGCCTCAATGATACATCTTTAGTCTATAGATTCTTATGTACGTAAACCCAGGCAGCCCTGTCTCTACAAAACCCGTGTGCCTGCCCCTGGATATACACTCTTCACTCAACTATTGCTTTGTAAAACCGTTCAGATCGTTCTCAAACACACTTGACGTTATGGTGTCTGAAAGTGTCAAGAACACTACCAGGATTGGCACTGTTGTCTTCTTATCCAACAGTTCGTTCCTTCCCTGGCCTATAACTTTAAAGCTTGTCAGCTTATTCCATTGCTTGATTTGATACTCTTTCCCAACATCACTCTTTGTGATAACCTTCTTGTATATTTCCAATATGGACAACATCTTCTGGATATGTGGCCCGTATGAGTATATGCACAAGAGATTGTCACTGGCATCCTTGGCTTTCAGTTTGTCAATGCTCTTTTCAATATTGTCATTTTTGGTAACCTTGTGGAAAACGACCTTCTCAGCAATGTTATTGTCATCGTCCTTCAACAGGATGGGGATGATATGGTCTTGGATGAAGGATAACGTACCCGAGGCAGCTGCTATATCCAAGCTTGTTTCTTCATTATTGTAGAGTACCGAGTCTGTGGACATATTTCCTGGCCTGATAACACACTGTTGGATGCTTGCTTGAATCTTGACGTGTCTTGTGCAAACACACAGACTCGATGGCCTTCTCTTGAACAATTCCCTGTATAGCTTTATTTCATTGCATTACAAATTTCACCCAAAATGTTTGACTGTTTTTTGTTTGTTACACCCATACACTTCCATATACAGATACACCCACACAACATTGAAAATAAATATGAAAAATATCTTTTTCACGAAATCCACATCGCTTGAATTTTCCACAGACATGGAAAATCGCAAATTCTACAGACTACAGACTACAGACTGCTCCAGATATATCTTGAATATTACCTGATGGTTAAAAGCCCATCTTGAACAATCTCTATATTACATTTCAATGTTCAAAAGAACCACAGGAAAACCTTTAAACAACCTACAAATAAAACTAATTTGAAATGGGAGGAGTTCGTGCTAAGAAAGTTGAATACTTCGCTAAACTAAGAGAATACTTAGAAGAATACAAGTCTATCTTCATCGTTGGTGTCGATAATGTTTCTTCTCAACAAATGCATCAAGTCAGAAAGGCTTTGAGAGGTAAGGGTGTTGTCTTAATGGGTAAGAACACCATGGTCAGAAGAGCTGTCAGAGACTTCATGGGTGACCTACCAGACTTCGAAAAGCTATTGCCTTTCGTCAAGGGTAACGTTGGTTTCATTTTCACCAACGAATCCTTAAACGAAATCAAGGAAGTCATTGTCTCCAACAAGGTTGCTGCTCCAGCCAGAGCCGGTGCCGTTGCTCCAGAAGATATCTTCGTTACCGCTGTCAACACCGGTATTGAACCAGGTAAGACCTCTTTCTTCCAAGCTTTAGGTGTCCCAACCAAGATTGCCAGAGGTACTATTGAAATTGTCTCCGATGTCAAGGTCGTTGAAGCCGGTACCAAGGTCGGTGCTTCCGAAGCCGCTCTATTAAACTTGTTAAACATTTCTCCATTCACCTATGGTTTAACTGTTGTTCAAGTTTACGACAACGGTCAAGTCTTCCCAGCTTCTATCCTAGATATTACTGACGACGAATTGGTCTCCCACTTCGTTTCCGCTGTCTCCGTCATCGCTTCTATCTCCCTAGCTGTCGGTTACCCAACCCTACCATCCGTTGGCCACACCTTAATCAACAACTACAAGGACTTATTAGCTGTTGCCATCGCTTCTGGTTACCACTACGCTGAAATCGACGAATTAGTCGACAGAATCGAGAACCCAGACAAGTACGCCTCTGCTGCCCCAGCCGCTGCTGCTTCCTCCTCCTCCGCTCCAGCTGAAGAAGCTGCTGCTGAAGAAGAAGAAGAAGAATCCGACGCTGACATGGGTTTCGGTCTATTCGATTAGAGAATTTATAAGTAAATATTTAACTATATATACAAGTATTTCTGTCTTTAATTTAATATCCTTCTACTGAGAATTACACTGTTTGTACATACTCAATTGAAAAAAAAATAACATTGCAACAATAGCAAACATTACAAGGCATACAAGGGGGAGTAAACACTGGCATATAGAAAGTGAACACACAACGATGATGAAACTTATCAATCCTGTGGCATATAGATCGCCATTGCTATTCGGAATCCGAAGTCTGAGCACCTCGAGCACGATTCCATTATCGTTTGACTTGCTCAAGGCCCCTGCGCCCACCAGCAGGCCCCCTATTGTGATCATGCATGGCTTTTTGGGGAACAAATTGAACAATCGGTCACTGGGGCGATTGCTTAATGCTAGTCTCAAGAGGGACGTATATCTAGTTGATTTGCGGAACCATGGTGCGTCCTTGCCGCATGTGGCTGAACACGACTACGACTCGATGTCTGACGACATATTCCGGTTCATCAAGGACCAGAATCTGAAGGAGCCAATCTTGGTGGGCCATTCAATGGGTGCAAAAGTTGGCATGACTTGTGTACTAAGGGATAGAGCCTGTGCATCTGCACTTGTGTGTCTGGATAATGCACCAGTTTGTAAAGTGCCCAGCGGGACATTTTCGAGGTATGTTACGACGCTAGAAGGGATATGCCAGAACAGCCAGGTGCAGACCCGCAAGGATGCAGATGAAGTGTTGGCAACCATAGAGAAGAGCCAGTTCATCAGACAGTTTCTGATGACTGTTCTGAACAGAGTAAAGGATGACAAGACTGGAGAATGGAAGTTTGTTCCCAAGGTTCCATTGGCCGCACTGAACAAAGCTCTGGTCAAGGGAGAGATTGCAGCCTGGCGATTCGATGCCAGAAACGACAGATGGACCGGACCTACTCTGTTCATTAGAGGCACCGAGTCCAACTACGTGGCCGATGAGTACCTGCCAGCCATCGGCGCATTCTTCCCGAACTTCGAGGTGAGAGACGTCAAGGCGGGCCACTATTTGAACGTGTCGAACGCAGAGGAGTGCGCAGAGCTGATCACCGAGTTCGTCGAGAGACACGAGGATCTAGACTAGACTGCACTCGCTGATGTATACAACTACATACTACAAACTACAGATACAAATCGCACATCTATCCAGATCGCACTGCACGAAACGCATATCGTTTCCTATTCTGATCATGTGATGGTGCAGGGCAAAATTACCCAATTAGGAAATGTAATTGGCCGAGGAGAAACGCCGCAGCCCATAATTTCCCCGGCACCTGACAATTCGCGTCGCCCGTCTGTCACAAGCGTCGTGGCCTTCCGCATTGGGACATGGCCGGCGGATGCTGCGTCTGATTCGTCATATTTCGTGTTTCGTGGCAGTCCGTCTGCTAGTACTGGGAAACACATACACCTCTTGCAGTGTGTGTATGGCCAGTACCTGGTGTGTTTCTGCCGCTTTGTTTGGGTGCTCCGTACTAGGACCATTGGCCAAGGGTCCAGACTGTAGCCGTTTCGAATGTCTGGCGATACATTTCCTAGTGGCTTGTTTGCAGACACATGTGCAGACAACAGCTACACACACACTGAAACAACGGCCCAGCTCAGACAATACAATTCTACAAGGGCAACTACATATACATACACACACACACATATATTTATCCATCACAGCTGGTGCATTCCCTGTTCCTTCAGTGCGCTTCCCCATGCAGCAATATATTCCGTGCGGGGTTCTCTGAGGTAAGCGAAAAAAGAAAAATTACATAAAAAATCCGTTAAAAAAAGAAATTTGACGGATCAAAATTTTTCTGATCTTTAAAAACTCTTTTTGTTTGTGAAATTTAATACACTTCATAGGAGACTATATAACAAAACCTCGCTTTAGCGTTAACACACAAGTTAATAACCATACAGGCATCCGCTCTTTTGTACGCTAGGTAAAACACATTGAATATTGGTATATCACAGCCGCGTTTGATCTTTTATTTGTACTAGAATCCGATTTCTCCCTAGATCAGCAGTCCCTTTTTATCTCGAATTCAATCGTGTTGAACAAAGATGCACCCGGGTTCCAGTGGTCAAAACCAGAACAACCCCTACGAAGGTCGTTCAAATGAACAGAAGTATGACCAGTATGGACAACCTATAGATGGCTACAATGAGCAGTCTCAGAATCAGTTTGGAGAGTCTCCCTCGCTGTACGACAACGACAACGACAACGACAACCAGTACTACAACGACGATTCACATCTCGCACCACCTAACACCACACGCGACGACACATACTCGGACTTCAGCAGTTATGGCGAGTCAAACATGCACAACGGTGGCATGAACAACCAAAATTACAACAGTTATACCCCGTCACAGATAAGTTACGGCGACCGTAGATCAAATGCCAGCCTGGGGACCCCTGTCTTCAACCAGAACGGCACCCCAATGGTCCTCCCACAGGATCCGTACCCATCGTACACCGCTGACCCTGAGCAACCAATCGGCATCCAACAGATTGAAGATATCTTCATCGATATAACCGATAGAATCGGTTTCCAGAGAGACTCCATGAGAAATATGTTCGACCACTTCATGACCTTACTAGATTCAAGGGCATCGAGAATGTCTCCAAAACAGGCCCTGCTGTCATTGCACGCCGACTACATCGGTGGTGACACTGCAAACTACAAAAAATGGTACTTCGCAGCACAACTGGATCTCGATGATGCTATTGGATTCAGAAATATCAGCTTGAACAAACTGTCAAAGAAGTCAAGAAGAGCAAAGAAGAAGAACAAGAAAATCCTAAAGTCAACAAGAGAAAGATCAAAGATCGACGACCTCAATGAGAACGCCCCATACGGAAACGAGGAAGATGAGGAATACATCCAAAACGTCTTGAACTCGATACAGGGCGATCAGTCCCTAGAGGCAGCCGATTTCAGATGGAAGGCCAAGATGAAAAGACTCTCGGCTGCAGAAATGGTCAAACATCTAGCATTGTACCTGCTAGTATGGGGTGAAGCTAACCAGATTAGATTCACCTCAGAGTGTCTATGCTTCATCTTCAAGTGCTCCCTCGATTTCCTGGACTCCCCAATATCAGAAAACAAGATTCCAGAAGGTGACTTCTTGAATAGAGTCATTACACCACTGTACTGTTTCCTAAGAAACCAAGTTTATGAAATCCTCGATGGACGTTACATCAAGCGTGAAAAGGACCATAATAAAATCATTGGTTACGATGATGTCAACCAACTGTTCTGGTACCCTGAGGGGCTGGCAAAGATTGTTCTGTCAAATGGCAACAGATTGATCGATTTACCAGTAGAGGAAAGGTTTTTGAATTTGGGAAACGTAAACTGGGATAACGTCTTCTTCAAGACCTACAAGGAAACAAGAACATGGTTCCATTTACTCACAAACTTCAACCGTATTTGGGTCATGCATACATCTGTCTATTGGATGTATACCGCCTACAACTCCCCAACGTTTTACACACACAACTACCAACAACTAGTCAACAACCAACCGCTTGCCTCATACAGATGGGGTACAGCCGCCCTTGGTGGATCTGTCGCCTGTCTTATCCAACTAGCAGCAACCATAGCCGAATGGACATTCGTTCCAAGAAAATGGGCAGGTGCTCAACATTTGACTCGTCGTTTTGGCTTCCTTGTAATCATCTTTGCAATTAATTTAGCTCCTATCATCTGGATCTTCA
This sequence comes from Jamesozyma rosinii, assembly GCA_003708425.3. Lineage (NCBI taxonomy): Eukaryota > Fungi > Ascomycota > Saccharomycetes > Saccharomycetales > Saccharomycetaceae > Jamesozyma > Jamesozyma rosinii. The sequence continues at coordinate 34,917 of PPOD03000218.1, forward strand.
TTTACGACAAGGACACTGTGTATAACCGAACTACCCATATTGTCTCTGCTGTGTTTTTCTTCGTCGCTGTCATCACGCTGGTTTTCTTCTCCGTCATGCCACTGGGTGGTCTTTTCACTTCGTACCTGAATAAATCGTCCAGACGTTATGTTTCATCACAAACTTTCACTGCCTCCTTCGCTCCACTTCATGGATGGGATAGAATACTATCCTATGCCATCTGGATCGTTGTCTTTGGTGCCAAGTACGCTGAGTCTTATTATTTCTTAATTCTTTCCTTAAGGGATCCAATTAGAATTTTGTCAACCATGACAATGAGATGTACTGGTGACTACTGGTTTGGTGATAAATTGTGTAAAGTTCAGCCAAAGATCACGCTAGGTCTGATGATTGCCACCGATTTCATTCTGTTCTTTTTGGATACTTACTTATGGTACATCATCATCAACACAGTCTGTTCGGTCGCAAAGGCCTTCTACTTAGGTATGTCTGTGCTAACACCATGGAGAAATATCTTCACTAGATTGCCAAAGAGAATTTACACAAAGATCTTGGCAACCAACGATATGGAAATCAAGTACAAGCCAAAGGTTCTGATCTCTCAAATCTGGAATGCCATTATCATTTCAATGTACAGAGAACATTTACTAGCAATTGATCATGTCCAGAAGTTACTATATCACCAAGTTCCTTCTGAGATCCAGGGTAAGAGAACTCTAAGAGCCCCAACATTCTTTACATCACAAGACAACAAGGAGTTGAATGCCGATTTCTTCCCATCTGACTCAGAAGCAGAACGTCGTATTTCTTTCTTTGCCCAATCCTTAGCTGTTCCAATGCCAGAAGCTGTTTCAATTGACAACATGCCCACCTTTACTGTGTTAACACCCCATTACTCCGAAAGAATTCTATTATCTCTTAGAGAAATTATTCGTGAAGATGATCAATTTTCAAGAGTCACCTTACTGGAGTATCTAAAGCAATTGCACCCAGTAGAATGGGAATGTTTTGTTAAGGACACTAAGATCCTGGCGGACGAAACTGCAGCCTTTGAAGGTGTTGCCGAAGAGCCAGACAAGGAGGATTCATCGAAGAAAAATATTGACGATTTACCGTTCTACTGTATTGGTTTCAAGTCTGCTGCCCCAGAATATACTTTGCGTACACGTATCTGGGCATCTTTGAGATCCCAAACACTGTACCGTACAGTCTCTGGTTTCATGAATTATGCTAGAGCTATCAAGCTATTATACCGTGTTGAAAATCCTGAAATTGTTCAGATGTTCGGTGGTAATGCCGAAGGTCTTGAAAGAGAATTGGAAAAGATGACCAGAAGAAAATTCAAGTTTTTAGTTTCTATGCAAAGATTGGCCAAGTTTAAACCACATGAGCTAGAAAACGCCGAATTCTTATTGAGAGCATATCCTGACTTACAGATTGCTTACTTGGATGAAGAGCCTCCTCTACGTGAGGGTGATGAACCAAGAATCTATTCCGCTCTAATTGATGGTCATTGTGAAGTCCTTGAAAATGGTCGCAGACGTCCTAAATTCAGAGTCCAATTGTCTGGTAACCCAATCTTAGGTGATGGTAAATCTGATAACCAAAACCACGCCTTGATTTTCTACAGAGGTGAATATATCCAACTGATCGATGCTAATCAAGATAACTATCTCGAAGAGTGTCTAAAGATCAGATCTGTCCTTGGTGAATTTGAAGAGTTAAATGCCGAACACACTGATCCTTATGCATTAGATGTTAAATATGAAAACCAAAACAACAATCACCCAGTTGCTATTGTCGGTGCCAGAGAATACATTTTCTCTGAGAACTCTGGTGTCCTTGGTGATGTTGCGGCTGGTAAAGAACAAACCTTCGGTACCCTTTTCGCTCGTACATTATCTCAAATTGGTGGTAAACTGCATTATGGTCATCCTGATTTCATTAACGCTACATTTATGACTACAAGAGGTGGTGTCTCCAAGGCCCAAAAGGGTTTACATTTAAACGAAGATATTTACGCTGGTATGAATGCTATGTTACGTGGTGGTAGAATCAAGCACTGTGAGTACTATCAATGTGGTAAAGGTAGAGATTTAGGTTTTGGTACAATTTTGAATTTCACAACCAAGATTGGTGCTGGTATGGGTGAACAGATGTTGTCAAGAGAATATTACTATCTAGGTACCCAATTGCCAATTGATCGTTTCTTATCCTTTTACTATGCCCATCCTGGTTTCCATTTGAATAACTTCTTTATTCAATTGTCATTACAGATGTTTATGCTGACTTTAGTCAACTTGCACGTCTTGGCTCATGAAGCTGTGTTCTGTGCTTACGACAAGCATAAGCCAATCACCGATGTTTTATATCCAATCGGATGTTACAACCTGAAGCCTGTCATTGATTGGGTTAGACGTTATACATTGTCCATCTTTATTGTTTTCTTCATTGCCTTTGTTCCATTAGTCTGTCAAGAACTGATTGAGCGTGGTGCTTGGAAAGCCACTCTTAGATTCTGGCGTCATATTCTGTCATTATCACCAATGTTTGAAGTCTTTGCTGGTCAAATTTATTCTGCTGCGTTAATGAGTGATTTGACTGTTGGTGGTGCCCGTTACATTTCAACAGGTCGTGGTTTTGCTACTTCGCGTATTCCATTTTCAATCCTGTATTCAAGATTTGCTGGTTCGGCTATTTACATGGGTGCTAGATCGTTGCTAATGCTGTTATTTGGTACTGTATCACACTGGCAACCAGCCTTACTATGGTTTTGGGCCTCTCTGGCTGCCTTGATTTTCTCTCCTTTTGTTTTCAACCCTCATCAGTTGTCTTGGGAAGATTTCTTCTTAGATTACAGAGATTTCATTAGATGGTTGTCTAGAGGTAACAGCAAGTACCATAGAAACTCGTGGATTGGTTACGTCAGAATGTCAAGATCGCGTGTCACTGGTTTCAAGCGTAAGCTGGTTGGTGACGAGTCTGAGAAGTCTGTAGGTGATGCTAGTAGAGCACACAGAATCAATCTAATCTTATCGGAAATTGTTCCTTCGGTTATTTATTCTGCTGGTTGTTTCATCGCCTTTACCTTTATCAATGCCCAAACTGGTGCTAAGACTACCAAGGAGGACAGGGCCAACTCTGTTTTGCGTATCATTATCTGTACACTTGCTCCAATTGTCATTGACATGGTTGTATTGCTATTCTGTATGGCTATTTCATGTTGCACCAGTGCGCTATTTGGATCATGTTGCAGAAACCCTGCATCTGGTCTAGCAGTCTTTGCTCATGGTATTGCTGTTATTGTTCATGTTTGCTCGTTCATTGCTATGTGGGCTCTAGAAGGGTTCAGCTTTGTTAAGATGTTGATGGGTGTTATTACATGCATCCAGATCCAAAGACTAATCTTCCAATGCATTACCGTGTTCTTGTTATCTCGTGAATACAAGAACGATCACTCTAACAGTGCTTTCTGGAGTGGTCAATGGGGCACAACCGCCTCTGCTACCACACAAGCTCTAAGAGAATACACCGCCAAGGTCATTGAGTTGTCTGAATTTTCTGCTGATTTCTTATTGGGCCATTTCATTTTGATATGCCAGTTCCCATTGTTGCTAATCCCTGGTATTGACAAGCTGCATTCGATTATGTTGTTCTGGTTGAGACCATCGCGTCAAATCCGTCCTCCGATCTTATCATTGAAGCAAACACGTTTACGTAAGCGTATGGTGAGGAAGTATTTCTGCCTGTACATTTTGGTGCTTGTGCTGTTCTGTGGGTGTATAATTGGTCCTGCTGTTGCAGCCCACCATGTTCCTAACCAAATTGGGCCAAACTTGAATGGTGTCTTGCACCGTCTGTTCCAGCCAAGACATGTTGACCAAAACGATACTGGTGCTGGTATTTCTACTTATTCTGGACACTACTATACACAGACTCCAAGCATGAGAACGTGGTCCACTAAGCATTAGATGTTTATCTCTCTCTGTATTACTTTATAGATGGCATAAGTATATATATATATATATATATAATAAAATGAAAAGTATTTTATTTCTATATTTACGGTGAGGTATAATGTTTGCAGTTGTATTTACAAAATGGGGCTGCCGTGCTATCATTTATCCTTTCTTGGGCCCCAGTTGATTCCCATGAACCCTCCTCTCTTGATAGGGATCTTTTTCAGTTTTGGCTTGATGAGATGGTACCTCTGCTCACCGGGGATGTCTATATGCAGAGAGACGAACTTTGGCATGAGCTGGTCCTGTATTTCTACTGCCTCTGCATGAACGAGACCCAGTTTCTTTTTTGATTCGATGTGGAAACGCAAGTAGCAGTGGACTATACCGTTCTGGTCTACTTTTCTCCTCGAGACGATGGGTCTGTTACGTGTCCATCTGTCGTTGGTTGTGAGTTCTCCGTATGCCTTCAGACGTTCCTTGCGTAGGGCTGAGTCGTTGCTTTGCAGGAGTTCGCGGACTGTGCTGTCGTTCTGTAGCATTGTGACTGCTCTATTGAACAATTGGGTGTCACCTGATGGTGAGAACAGTTCTGTGCCGATCAGGTAGATGACAATAGTGGATATACCGAGTGCGCCTACTATGAGGAGGGAGGATGCTGTGAAGGAGGTCATGCTTTTGATTTTGGGCCATATCTTAGATCCCGATTTCTTGGTGGTTTTGGTGGTTTTGGGATTGGCTTGTGCATAGTTGTACAGTGGTGTTGTGTGGAGTGTTCTATGTGTTCTGAAAAGCGTTGACTGTTTGAGGGGTGAGTATGACAGGGTCACTAGAGTTCTTGTGGTTGTGAATGCTTTGATGCTATCAAGCATGCCATTTTTCATTGGCAATGAGTATATAGACCTATGAAGCATTGTTTATATGCGATGCTGTGGTGTATGAGGTGCTGTGGTGTGCTGTATACTTTTAGAGCATGTCTTGTGTGCATGTATATTTTTCACTTTGCTTTTGGCTGTGTATGATTTTCATGCGGAGCTCGATAAAATTAAGGGCCATGTATGAAGTAAGTTGTGATTACAAAGCAGGGGTAAAGGGGTGCTTACAAAGCCCGGGGCAGTTACTGTATGGGGTGATTGTGGAGTCAGAGAGCCTTGTACGAGTGTGATGACTAAAGCAATTGAGAGGGAGCCGGGGGACCCGGGGTGTGTGTAAGGAGATTCAATGCATTGCTTACATATATGCGTCTTTAGTGCTGTGGGAAATTAGATATAGTTGAGACAGTGATGTGGGCCTGTGACTGCATGTCCATAAACCCATGCACCGTTGAATTGTGGGTGTTAGAAAAGTGAAAAATTTGTGAATTTATTTTTCAATATTTTTCGCTTTTTTGAAAAAGGTTTTTTTGCGTGGGTCGCGGGGTGCGTCGTGAAGCGGAGGGGGCAGCTGGGCAGGGCGGATGGGGACGCTAGAACGTGTTCCCAGGGAGAGCTGGAGCAAGGTCTCTGTCTGGAGGTCGGTTTGGGGAGCCGCACCAGGCTGGTGGACTCTGGATGGAGGGGCGGTCCCTCCTGTTGAGAGCCCTCGGTGGGGAGAGAGAGTGAGACTATGATGGGAATCTCAAACTGATGGAGCAGAGTATCCTGCTGTGAGGGCAACTGTTGGGTTCTCGTATGTTGTGGTGTTGGTGTTGGGCAGTTCGTAAGCACACAGCACACAGCACACGATTGTTCATGCTACCAGGCCCTGCACGGTCGTGATATAAGTGAAGAGTGGTTGATAATGCACAGTGTTGTGTATTGTAGGTTCTGAAGAGAGGACACCAAACCAAGGATATACAATAATAAAAATGGCTAAGCAATCTTTAGGTATGTGTGAAGACGATGTATTGGACGGGTGTGTTGTTATGTGATGTGAGGCGGGGAGGGAGAAGGGAGAGAGCCTCTGTATTAGACAAGAACACACACCTGGGTGCCATGATTTGCAAGGACAAATGATACTAACATAATATATTGTATGTGAGCGTCGCTATTTTGCGATGGCGTATACTATACTTTTTCGTGCAGACGTTACCTCTGACAGAAGAAAAGCCAGAAAGGCCTACTTCACTGCCCCATCCTCTGAACGTCGTGTTCTATTATCTGCTCCATTATCCAAGGAATTGAGAGCTCAGTTCGGTGTCAAGGCTATGCCAATCAGAAGAGACGATGAAGTTCTAGTTGTCCGTGGTGCCAAGAAGGGCCAAGAAGGTAAGATCTCTTCTGTTTACAGATTGAAGTTTGCTGTCCAAGTCGACAAGATCTCCAAGGAGAAGTCCAACGGTGCCTCCGTTCCAATCAACATCCACCCATCCAAGGTTGTTATCACCAAGCTACACATGGACAAGGACAGAAAGGCTTTGATCCAAAGAAAGGGCGGTAAGCTAGAGTAAGTATAATTAGGGTAAGTATATAATTATCTAAATTAAATTGAAAGTTTATTAAAAGTGTGATGAGCATGGGGGAGGTGCAAGTGCGAGGAGCAAGTGCGAAGAGCATGTGCAATGGAAAAATCTTATAAGTAAAACAAATACTATTGTATTGAGAGTGTGTACATAAGTGTATGTATGAAGATACTAGTGGTGTGTGTGTGTATAGTGATGCAGAATGTTTGTACAGGGGCGGAAACAAGTAAATATCCTACCGTCAGTTTGAAGAGGATCTCCTTGTTCTGTGGGTAGAGGATCTCTTTGCCTCTAGCAGTCCCTGTTCTTCTGCTGCCTTGAGCAGGTCATAGCGCGTGACAACAGTGTTGTTATTGGGGCTATTGACGTTGCATGAGGACACATAGTTGCCTACCGACTTGATCGGGGTGTTTACTATGCTGCGCACGATAGAGCACACACTCTTGTTGCTGCTGCTGTTGCTGTTGCTGCTGCTGTTGCTGCTGCTGCCTGAGCTGGCACTGTCGATTTCGCTGAGACCAGAGCTTCTTCTTGAGATGATATGTAGCATTGCGAGGTGAGTATATAGAGTATGTATCGGGGGGGACGAGGGGGACGAGGGGGATGCGTTTGTGTGTTTGCTTGGTCACACTACAATTACGATCTAGA